>CM047809.1:26653374-27042561 GCA_026214975.1 Gentiana macrophylla | reverse complement strand
CGATGTTAAGCAGGTCTCGGAGTTAGAGACGCAATGGCCCGTCTCTGTACTAAGAATGATGAGCTCAAGGCTATGATGCTGCATGGCCGTCAACCTATTCATGAGTTCAAGAACTCAAAGCTTGGCATACCGGGGCCTTAAGAGTTTTACTTGGCCCCGTCTTAAATCATAGGTACCTTATGGCGTGGATAAGGCCAAAGGCAGTGTCTGGTGGTCATTGAGAATCTTCCCATTGGGGACTTCAAAATCCTGAGGCAACCTAGTACATTAGGCTAGACTTGGGAGTTCAAGCCGGTGAAGATCTGGTACATTAAGTATGCCCATGAACCTGCTTGCTCATCAAAGCGAGTGCCTCTTGACTCAACCTTACGGTGCTTCTCGATCGACCTTCTCGGCAAGATCCTTACGCCGATTCTTAGTCTTGTGATTTTTTTTTTTTCTTTTGAAAAATTTGAAAATATATAATATTCTCAAACTTTTTATTGCCTTTTGTTTGACAATGTATGCCTTTTAGGCATACATTTGTAATCTCTTATTTTAGATTTTAGCCTTTTGTTCTTCATTTCTTTTCGGCTTTTGTTTTAGCTTTGCTTTTCAATCAAGCCTATTTTAGAGCCACTTTTGCCCCGGAAGTACATCATTTTCAAGCATTGCAAACTTTTATGAGTCGACCTACAACTTTCGATTCGATAAATACATCCATCGCGAGACTTATGAAATTTGTCCTTTGCAAACTTTCTGAGTCGACACCTGTGGCTCGATTACGATAAATCTGTCCTGCAGACCTAGAAAGTTGACTATTACAAACTTTTTGAGTTTATACTATTCACGATTCACGGCGTAAATCGATTACGATAAATGCGCTCTGCAGACTTTGTTAAGTTTTAGTTTTCATCAACCACGAGTTTGACCTACAACTTCGATTCGATCGTCATCTGCATATTTACAAATTTTGTCCTTTGCAAACTTTTACGAGTCGACTGCATTTCGATTCGATCGTCTGTCGGCCAGACTTATGAAGTTGTCCTTTGCAAACTTTTTGAAGTCGACACCTTAGTTGATTACGATTAAATACATCTGCGGACTTATGAAGGTCGCCATAAACTTTTACGAGTCGACATATAGCTCGATTACGATCGTGCATCACTGAGACTTATAAAATTTTGGTTTTACCAACTTTTGAGTCGACTTTGCATTTCGATTCGTATTATGCATCTTGCCAGACTTATCGAGTTTGTCCTTTGCAAACTTTAATCAATCATATAAAATGAACAATGCACGTATGCAAAATAAAGATTTATTATAATAAGCGATGTTTAATTACATCTTATTGGGACATAAAATTTAAGACATAAATAATGCATTAATAAAGTCTGGAACCTTTCATAGACATAGAATTTCCTTAGGTTAGCGGCATTCCAGCTGCGTGGTATAGTCCTGCCAGTTGCATCAGCCAGCTGATATGCTCATTTTTCATGTACTTTGACTTTGTAGGGGCCTTCCCAGTTCGGATCAAGTTTTCCTTGAGGTCCTGGTCGGCTGACCTCATTCTTTCTGAGTACTAAATCTCCTTCTTTAAAATATGAGTGTTTAACCCGGGAGTTGTAATCTTGAGATATCGTTGTTTATACTTGGCAATTCTAATGAAGGCCACATTCGAGTTTCTTCAGGTCATCTTTTGAATGGTGAGCTCGATTCTTCTTGTTCTTGAGTAAAGCACTTTTCATGGCGATGGCAGGCCGATCTCAGCCTGAATTACTGCCTCGCACCCATATGTTAAGATGAACGGAGTTTCTCCAGTGGCCGAGTTTGGCGTTGTTCTATATGCCCATAAGATATTGGGTAAGTGCTCGGCCCGACTTTCTCTTTCTTCTTCCAGGAATTTCTTCAACCATGTTTTGATCTGCTTGTTGAGTGCATTCGACTTGTCCATTAACTTGGGGATGACCAACAGAAGTGAAGTGTTGAGTTATGTGCAGTTCAGCACACCATTCCTTAACAATTTTATCTTCAAACTGAGTTCCATTGTCTAATATTAAAGTCTTTGAGATTCCATATCTGCACACTATGTTCTTCCATAGAAATTTCTATATTTGCTTCCCAGTTATGGTAGTCAGTGGTTCGGCTTCAGCCCACTGTGAAATAGTCCACTGCTACTATTAAAAATTGGATATTACCGGGAGCTCGTGGAATTGGTCCCATTAGATCTACCCTTCAGCGTCGAAGGCCAGGGAAACCACAGGAACCATATCTTGAGATGGCTTATGTAATGATTATCATGCACAGCACGACTTGCATTTCTCCACCAAATCTTTGGTATCTTGTAGCATTGTAGGCCAATAATGGCGAGCGACTGCACTTTCTTGCTAGTGTCGAGCTCCGGGATGATTTGCGCAAATTCTAAGTGTATCTCTCCGAGAAGGTAATTTCCTTCTTCAATTGTTGTGCATCCGAGCCATGGTGCAATGTCACGACCTGCGATAGAAGAACGTTCTCGAGCGAGGAGTATATTGTTGATAAAGTTTCATCTTTCTGCTTTGAACTTTGTCTTGAGGCAAGATTTTATCTCTAAGGTAGGACCTGATGGGATCCATCCAAATCTTGTCTTGCCTGATCAATTTGGACGATCTGGCGATCGTAACTCCTTTCTTTGGCGATTCTACAATACTACTCTGCACGACACACAGTTTGGCGCTTGATTTTGATAAGGCGTCCGCTTTTATTCTCTGTTTGGGATATCCGATCGACTGGACTCTTGAAACATTTCCGGTGAAGAGCGATCCACTAATAAATACTTCTTCATAGGCTCATCTTTAGCCTCATATTCTCCATTTATGTGGTTTACGACCAGTGGGAGTCATTGTAAACTTGCGGATTATCGCCACAATTTACCGCTTGGTTTGAGCTAGTAATTAAGGCTTCATGCTTTGCTTCATTATTAGTGGCACGAAATCCAAATCATAAGGCATAGGAAACTCTTCCTTTTGGGTGTGGCGAAGACATGCCCTGCCTGCGTCTTTGTTTGTTGCACCATCTACATATAGTTTCCACTTGTTCTCTTCTTGTTTGAGCTGATCGTCTACAGGCGAACATCTATCCTTGACTAGGAAGTCGGCTAATGCTTGTGATTTGATGGCAATCCGAGGGCGAAAATCAATATCGTACTCTGTCAATTCTCGACCCACTTTTCCAACCTACGAGGTTTCATGTCGTCCCAGATTTGCCGTAAAAGGTGATCGGTGATTATCGTGATTGGATGTGCCTAGAAGTAAGGTCTTAACTTCACGGAGGCATGTACCAATGCCAATGCCAACTTTCCGCATTGGAATATCTAACCTCACAGTCAATGGAGTGCTTTACTCACAAAGAAAACCGGTGTCTGTTATGCGTCTTGTTACATGACCGATCTGGCGCTCAGCGCTTCTTCACATCTTGCCAAGTATACATATAAAGATTCTCCTTCACGAGGAGTTTGTTAGCGTGGCGATTCGGCCAAATCTTCTTTGGATATCTGAAAGTCGAATCGGATCGATCCATGGTGGATCGTCGGATCGATTCACGGCACCCGATCGAGGCGGCTTTCGATCATGCACGGTAAAACTACAATTAAAATTCGTTTTCGATTTTACCACGATATGATTCACATAATAATTAATAATCTACAAGAAATTTAGTAGATTTACCCAACGGAGAAGCCATGATCTTCGAATTGTATCTCAAGCGGCGGCGGAGGGCGTCGATCCCTTTTCGAACCTCCTCGAATATGCCTTCAAGAAAAACCTAGTTTTCTTCTTCCCGATAGCTAAGACAAAGAAAACAAAATTTCTCTCTTTTATTCCTTCAAAAATGGCGTTGGATTCATCCAATTTTGGAAAATAAAACCTTTATCCAATATGAAAACAAATTTCCTATTTATCCAATAAGAAAAATAATTTATTATGAGCGGTCACACCATAAAGTGTTAGGTGCATTAATGGTGATTTAATCAATAGACCTCATACTTTGATCCACGGACTAACGAGGTCAAGTGTATCACCATAAACTTAAACCTCATGTGTGACACACACTAAGTTATATGGCTACATATGATCGACTTGGGTTTTTATTGAGTGTATGCCTAAGCGAACCAAGTAATAAGATGAGAATAAATCATCATTTATTAATTATAAAAAAATTACATAAATTGTCTTTGGTGCTACTTCCAACAAGTACAACTTGATTCTTCAAAGGCCTTACGGCTTTCTTCGTCCCAGCTGAAAATGACTTGATTTTCTCAATATTTTGGAAAAAAGGTAAGAGTCTGTTTGTGCGATCTGGAAACACTGTTCAATGCTTTCATTCTTCCGGTTAGCCGTTGTACATCTTTAATGTTCCTTGGCGGTTGCGTTGTCTTGAGCATCTACCTTGTCGGGATTGGATCTAATTCCATCTTTGGATATCATGTATCCTAAGAATTCACCGATCGACCCCAAGCGTACATTTTGGGATTAAGTTTTATTTGAGTTAGCCTTAGCACCTCAAATATCTCTCTAACATCCATTAAGTATTGATCAAGGGACCTGCTCTTGATTAGAAGGTCATCCACGTACACCTCCATACACCACCCAATCTGTTGGGCAAAGATCTTGTTCTGACCCTCGATATGTTGCTCAGCGTTCTTGAGGTCAAAGGGCATAGTGACACAGAAGTCGTCTCATTACATTATGAAAGCGATCTTATCCGTATCTTAGGGATTCATTGTGATATGATGATATCCTTATAAGCATCTAAAAATGCAAACACTTCAAACCCATTGTTGAGTCTACTAGGCGATCAATCACAGGTAGGGCATATGAGACTTTAGGACATGCTTTGTTGAGATCGGTGAAGTCAACACACATCCTCCAACTCCCATCGGCTTTTTGACCCGATCTTGGGTTTGCTAACCATTACGAATATCGACTTCTTTAATAATGTTGGCCTACAATGACTTGGTTACCTCTTTCTCAATTGCGAGATGCGCTCGGAGGCAAAGTGCCTCTTCTTTTGCGAGCAGGTCTCTGCTAGGGTGTATGTTCGACTGTATGCGGCTAGATCTGGAGATAATCGACATGTCTTACATTTTCCATGCAAATACATCCACGAACTCCTTCAAAAGATTTACCAGAGATCCCTTATGTGAGGCTGGAATCCATGTCCCTACATTAACTGTTGAGTCAGTCTGCTCATCCCAGATGAACAGCCTCTGTCTAGTCCTCAAAAGACCAGCTCTCCTTATCTTCAGGGAGTAAACCTTCGATGCTCACATGTTGAACCATCATTTTTCCATTAACTGTTGCAGTATAACAGCTCCTGACTGTTTCCACATCGCCCTTGATATCTGTAGAGCCTTCCCCTGAAGGGAACTTCATATTGATATAAGCTTGTGAGATCACGGCTCAAAGATCGATAATTGATGGTCTTCCCATGATCACATTGTATGCTAAGGGTGCTTTTACCACTACATATTTCACCATTAGGGTCCTGCCCTTGATTCCTTCCCCAAAAGTAGTTGGGAGCTTGATCATGCCCAATGGGTGTCTTTGGGGTCGGCAAAGCCAAAATAAAGAAAGTGAAAGCAGGTGAGTTCGGTATCTTTCAATCCCGTATCTTTGAAAGCGTTGTAGTAAAACGATCCAGCACCTTTGTGTGTACACACATATTCGCTTTGTCGATTCTTGGCGATCACACGCTTACATCACTAACCGCTTCATTGTTGATCACTAAAGGGAGGAGTCCTTAGGACCATAAGTCACTTCTCTCAATAGCCTTTGTCTTTTATTAGGTTGAGTGGGAGGCGGTAATCACGCTCTTGCTGTATCTTACATTACTGTTTGAGTTGTTCGGCCTCCCACAGGATCGTATTGATCGTATTCACGGGCGGTTATCCAAGCGACCATCGTCGAGTCAGTGAGTGGTCTCTTCTTCTTTGAAACTCATCTATGTTAACTCTATCATTGTGGTTATTCTGCGCTTTAACTCTCTTTGGCCGTGCGGTTCGGCTTGATGAGACCGATCTGCGACCTCATCGAACCTTCCTTCCATTCTTCTTTGCATCAATATCTTTGATCAGATCCCAACATTGCTTTGAATCATGACCGACATCCTTGTGATATTTGCAAAACTTGTTAGGGTCTCTCTTCTCTCTGGGTCCCTCATTGGTGGTGGGACCTTGGCTATCTACTTTTTCCATAATTGAGAACACCTTGCGAGACTGTTCAAAGGAATGAAGTCTCTTTCTGCCAGAGCTCCTTTCTTCACTATCCGATCCGAGATGGGTGCGGTTACCCGATCTAAACCGACTTCCTTGTCGACTTATCTTGAGACTTTATTTTCTTTCCTTCACCTCTTTCCATTTCTCTTTTGAGCTTATTTGCTTCTTCTCCCTGGCAATGTTTATAGGCTACATCCAAAAACTCTTCCATTGTCTGAGGAAGTTTACGGTTCAGCTTGGCGTGCAGCCGTCCCTCTCGCAGGCCAGCCACGAAAGAGGTGACCAGCAGTCGATCATCTGCATCCTGCACCTGTGCGGATTCTTCATTAAAATGCTTTATAAAGTGAAGAACGGACTCATCTTGCTTCTGCTTCAAAGTTAGAATGTGAGTCTGATTTCTCTGGAAAGGATGAGCTGCGATGAAGGTATGGACGAACTTCCGAGTTAGGGTTCCGAAGTTGGAGATCGACCTAAGAGGAATTTTGTTGAACCACTCTCTGGCCCGTCCTATTAGCAGCGCAGGGAAATCTTTACACTTCATCTCATCTGAGGCATTGTACAAATTCATGTGAGATATATATTGATGCATGTTATCATAGGAATCCTTAGATCCATCGTATGATTCAATCTTAGGTATTTTGAACCCCGATGGTCGGGGGGTAATTCTCAATGTACTCTGTAAAGAATGGCCTTGTGAGTAGTTCGTCGATCGCCTCCCGAGTAAAGCATCGATTCGGCCTTAGCCGTGTCATTGGGTTGATACGCGTCTCTCTGCTCTCTGTGGCGCTAGATTCCACAGGCTTTTATGAGCTCCTCGGTAGAGATCGGTTTACGAGACTTACGGGGATCCGCTTGGCTGAAGGTTTCATCAAAATTGCTTGAGTGTGATATTGTCTATATTTTTCAAGGCTTGACCAATGCCTGGTTGGCTGGATCTGAGAGGACCGGATCGGTGATGAGTCGATCCTCGGCAATGTTTGCTCCTTTTTGGCGACGCATGATGGCCTTCTCGCGGGTGGTTGCGGCGGCTCCACCTTGTTGAGTCGGATCCGTAGGATCCGTAGTTCTCTGCCGGTGTTTTTAGCCATTGTTAATCATGAAAGTGCAGGATTTATATCGCTTTATCGAGAAAGTTGACCCTCTTTCTAGCGCCAATTGGCGATCTTGGATCTCAAATACATTAATTAATCCGGGCCGATTACCTTTGTGCCAATGATCTTCAATCTATGAACCACTAAATCGTGTTAATGGGAATGTGCTTTGTGGTGTATTTTAGGCGAGCTCTCGAGTTATTTCTCTTGAGTTGCCTATGTATAGCTTAAGTGGAATCAAGTCTTTCGTAGTTCCTTAGGGTTGTTTATATAGGGATGTCTCATCCCTTTCCTTGTCTGCAAGGAATCACGTTATCATTATTAATATTATTTCCCTAAGGATACACACGCATAAATCCCTATAATTAAGGGATAATTATGGACATATTTAAATGTCAGGATCAGAGTCTTTATGACTTATGATTCTTTCCTTATTTATCTTTAGTTATTCAGCACGTGGAATAACAGCCGGGGTTGCTCTGTGCGTCCTGCGTCGAGCCCCCAAGCCAGTATGGCCAAACTAAGCAGCTCCTCTTCACCAAGCCCTAGCCGACCCGCGGTGGCTGGAGGAGGAGCGTCTGCCGATCTCCCACCTGCGGTTAGGGACCTGCCCTTGGATATGTCTTTGGGGCTCCTGGCCCTTAATTCCTTACTTATTAGAGGCTGGTCATTTATTATATGACTTAGATGGGTGACACGTGGCGTAGAGTCGGTCGGTCATCATCAATGAATTTCGTTTGAGATCGATTCAAACTCAATACATTGACGATATAATTCAAATATCAATTTGGATCATTTATTATAAGTTGACCTCATCCATATAATAAACAAACATGGCTCAAACATTTGATATTCGATTATTTCGGTTCATTATACCTCTACATGAAAACCACAATCTTGTTGATGACACATTATCTTTTCTTAAAAGGTTTGTAAAGTTGTTTTTAGGCATAACTTGATGGTAAAAATATAGATGTTGTAATGGTGTCTTGCATTTGAGTTGGTGAGTGGAGTTCAATCTCTTACACCCTCAAAATAAAATATAAAATATAAAATAAAACCTTTTTCTTGCAAACAAGATGACTGAAAATGACCTTCCCATTATATTTTTCACGAAATTCTAGGAATAAACATTAGTCATTTGGATTGGGGATTAATTTTTATTAGCTTACGTGGTGTATAATTAAATGTTTGGCAATTCTAAAGACACCCCACTTTTTACATTTGGCATTACGTTCGTATTTACTATCTTCGTCCCAAAATGTAAATCCATTTAGGGGTTTTCACACATATTAAGAAAGTTGGTTAAATGGATTATGTCTCATTAATTTTGATGAAAAAATCTAAAATGACCCTTTGACTATCATTAATGCAGAATAGTGAAAAGTTGGTGGGTAGATAATAAATGAGGGGTCAAAGAAGAAAAATGTAATACATGTATCATTGGTATTTAAATTGACTTACATTTTGGGACAAAACAAAAAAATAAACGGACTTATATTTTGTGACTGAGTTAGTAAAAATTTACATATAAAATGTGGTGTCGAAATAATTGCGTGATGCCTTTAGAATTGCTCTTAAATGTTGTTGATACTCGGAGACCACTATAAAAGGAAATTCTACCGCGCAAACTCCTTAATAAAGAGTCTGACTTTTGTATCCAATCAAAGCGAGCATGTGACGTCAAAACAGCATTATTAACAAAAAAGTTAGACTTGCATCTATTTAAAAGCGAACATGTGTATCAAACACATTATAAACAAATTGTGAACCAGCTTGTATATTCTACAATCGTATGTTACATATTTTATTTTGATTGAATACAAATAAAACATCTTATAAAAGGAGATTTCACGGTAAAATTTACCCTCATATAAAACATCACAATGAAATAATGTTGTTTAAGGGGAAGTCAGTTGGCGCGAAAGATTTTAAGTTGATTTAAATTTAAATTGCACTTGTACATTTCGTGATAGTTTCAAAACTTCTTTTAAACAAAGGAAAGTGACCTTTTAAACCCAATTGTTTGTACTTTCTATTTTAAAATCAATCTCCATTGTTCAGTTTGACCGAATTCTCTACAACTTTATCATATTGACTGATTTGGTTCATGTTTGAACTTTGTCCCCAACCTATAGGTGTTATTTACTTATAAATATGTGAAGTTTTGTATAGTGTGTCTCTACGTGAGTCTGCGTGGCGTGTGTAATCTGAGCAGCAGCGATTAAGTCTGAGAATGAAATCGTGTGGGCGTGAGAGCGTGCTTGTGCGATGTGTATATACGTGTGGAGTCACAGCTTACTACAAAAAACTTCCTATAAATATAACATGAACAATTCAATGATGCTACATTTAACATTAAAAAAATCACAATGTTTGTCAGCAGTAGAACAATAACACAAGACTACGGGCTAGTGAGGAAAAAAAAAACAAACAAACAAAACTTTTCTTAAACTTTATACTATTTTCATCATTAATATTATCATGTATATGCGCTTAGTTAGATAATTTGGACTGCAAATTTCGTGACATTTGGATTAATTAAATTTTTTTTCTGAAAAGGCGAAAGTTTTATTAAAAACGGAAAAACCGGACATATGCGAAAAATGCAGTCAAAGCGCCGAGTGAGCGATTCCAAAGTCGATTTGGTATTTTGACTCTAATCGTCGATAACCTAATAAAGCTCTAGAACACGAAAGCGATGAAAAGAGGAGGGTGATTTTGGGGTGTTTTAGGCTGCAGCGTGATAGTGATCAAGTTGTCTACGTATCCAATCGTGATTGGAATCAAGTCATTGCTCCGAGCATGGATTTGACATATGTGAGCGGTATGGGGTTGGTAGGGAAAAATTTGCTCGAGGTTACCCTCGAGCCACACTTGTTTGCCCGGACCCGCGGAAGGTTTCATGCGGTTCACGGGAGTATTTCGATGTGGGTCTAAGGTTGCCTTTACGCCGGGGCTCATGTAGCCGGTACAGCGAGTTAGGGCTTTCGAGGTAGCCCCGATGGTATCGGGGCTATCATTAGGTTTGCTATCGGTTTCATTTGCTAAACCTGAAGTTTAGTGTGAAGAGATTTAGGAATTTTATCACCGCGTAGGGGTAAAGGACCACCCTACCGGTACTATTTTTACGTCCCATACTCCCAAAGGTAAGGACTCTTTCAAGCGGTGGAAGGAAAGATTTTCTTTGTATGTCATGAGAATCACCTTGTGAATTACGGAGCTTTAAGCGAGATTATCAATGAAAGAGCCCTCCTTCTAGCGCCGATTGCGATTCCAAAAATCGTCTATATGGATTTTAGGTATTTTGCTCTTTGACAACCTAATGAAGCTCTATAACACATAAAGCGATGAAAAGAAAGGGGTGATGTTGAGGTGTTTTAGAAGTGCACTTGATAGTGATCAAGTTGCCTACGTATCAATGCGTGGATTGGAATCAAGTCTCCATAGTTCCTCACGGATCATTTATATAGAGGGCTTGTGCCTAGAGTTAGCGTGTAGCGTGTATGCGATGAACTCGATTGCCTTGGTCACTATGGAAAGATAATGATTATTGGAACTCCTTGATTTTAGGAGATAATTGCGAGTTATTTGAATGTCGGTATTAAGTATTACATGTGAAGGATTCTTCCCATATTTATCGATTTGGATCATGCGTATAGAGTTTGGTCCGAGAAGGACTTGTGTCGATCAGTGAGGTCGGCATAAGTAGGTTTGTTCATAAGCACCGGCCGACCTGGAGGGGTCAGCTAAGTATTTGGGTTTGTACAGCTCGGAGGTCGGCCCAGAACGTAGGCCGACCCTAAGGAGGTTGGTGGAGAGTAGCCGAGTTACCATAGTTCGGATGTCGGGGTTCTTGCCCTTAGGAGGTTTTCTCTGTCTTCATTTAATACGGGACAACTAAAGAGATGACACGTAGGTAAGTTCAAATCTGAGCCGTCATGAAACAAGCGTCGGAAAGTACAAACAACACACTACTAATACAATCACCAAAACTAAACTAGTAGTTCTTTGTCAAAGTAAAGGACTACTCGAGTAACTTTGACAAGAAAGCAAGCCCATGGAGGCCAATGTTAGAAGGCGGGATTAAACAAGCAGAGAAAATACAACAAACAAGATTTACAAAGAAACACAGCTGAGCATGGATTAGCCAAATGGACTATTACCGAGGAGCTGAAGCGAACATGAAGCACCACAGGGAGCACCACCATTGACCGCTGTACTCATAGGAAACGAAGAGCCCGGAAGTGTGACATCCACGTTCAAGAGATCTGACACCTTGCCCGGTAAACTAAGAGCCCGCGACCTTAAGCGGGACCAAGTAATAACACCGATGACCCACCGTGAAAGCGCCGTTCATTCTTTGTGGCGGAAACTTCCACCGTCCACAGAACATTTGCTAAAAACAAGCACCACAAGACACAAACCGACCAAAATAACTTCGGAAGCATCGGATCTACCACAGACAACCTCAAATCGTGGAAGAGAAAGGCAATAGAACCAATCTGAGCCATCTTGACCGGAAAAAGCAACGAGAGGAACTAAGGAGACAAAAGCGAGACATAGAAAAAGAAAACTAAAGGAAAAAAGAAGCGGGGAGCGGACACGGCGATAGAATACGCCGCGGCGCTGAAGCGAGTGAAATCACGAGGTAATTTGAGCTTTTCTTTTAGAGGAAGAACAAGATGAACTAGTATGTTTGCATTTATGTTATTTATTCGAGAAATTGGTGTTACATTTCCTTTATTTTTGCATATTTATTTGCATTTGTGAGCTAAGAATTTATTTTTAGGCGGACTTATGGATTATCTATGTATGTTCGGGTGAGGTGTATTAAGATTCTGACTATGTTCAAGCTGGAAAATATAGATTTTTTGGTGTACCAAAAATAACATTTGAGTGAGCTGCCCTCTAAGCCCACCATACAGCTACGTCTTTGATTGACAAACCACATGAATGCAAGCGTTGAGAAGAAATTAGATTTGAGGATGGAAGAGATTAGTCAATGAGAGATTGAAGGAGTTCGAAATCTATTGAATCGGATTGAAACAGTCAGTGTTGCAATGAGCCCAACCAGCATTGTGGCGAGGCCTCGAGATGCACACCGCCTCACATGATGTTAGGTTATCAAAGTCGGCCATAGTGTTATATAAGGCATGTAGTAATGCGAATTTATGAATATAGTGTGTGTATGTATAATATAGTGTGTGTATGTATGCGCGCGCATTATATACAATAACTACTATTTCAATATACAATTATTCTTCTTCCATGTAATTAATTTTCTTTCTATAGTTCTCTTCACTTTGGCAATCTAAATCACAACCAATCATTATAAGCTTGTGTTCGTTCAATATCGCATCAAGATAATATTCTCGGTCGAGGAATCAATGAGTAGTTCATCTACACGTCGGGTAATGATTATTCCAATATCTGTTTTGTATCGTAGGATGTAGATGAATAGGCGATGAATTGAATTGAATATGTAACTAACCATTAATGTAATTAATGAACTTTAATCCAAGTCGTAATCTGAATCGTTGACATGCATAACGTAGAATTCTAGGTTGCGCATCCCGGCATTGCGGTGGCGGTCTTTACCACCTTGGCGTGGCTCCAGTAACCCTAATTACATTTGTTCGGCACTAGCTACGTATGT
Organism: Gentiana macrophylla; assembly: GCA_026214975.1. Classification (NCBI taxonomy): domain Eukaryota; kingdom Viridiplantae; phylum Streptophyta; class Magnoliopsida; order Gentianales; family Gentianaceae; genus Gentiana; species Gentiana macrophylla. The sequence continues at coordinate 27,029,579 of CM047809.1, read as the reverse complement.
TACCATGTTTAACCTACGTTTAACAGATCTGACCAATCCGTTATTCGTTCTCGTAATTCAACTTGAAGGAACTCCGGTTGAAGGGTTGAACATGACATAGGTAATTAGATCGCTTATGTTAGATAGCACGTCCACGGTGGCTGTTTAACTGAGGTTTACGATTCATTCCAGCATTCCTAGTTCTTGACGCATGTTCTAATTAATAAGTTCTAACCCGTCCACGGTAGACACTTAATTAAACATAGGGTTCTATTGTCTCGTAGATAAATAGTAACCAATTTAAAGAACTGCACCCGTAGCTAAAAGAACTCGAACACGATCAACGAATCATATACGACTATGGGTTAGGGGGCGACAATCACGGAAATTGGTGGGTGCCAAGCTAATATTAGATTGATTGTGGAGTTAGATTGTCAACCATACCGTTTCTTTTTCTTATGTTGGTCAACGACGACCTTTCATGTCCTTAACTCTAGCAAATTGGGGGATTGAGCTTGACCTAATGATAAATGTTATTGTATTTTTTTTTAACTAGAATTCGTATCTCCATCATTTCCAATTAAATAAAATAAAGAAATCCTCGAAATTGGATTTTTACATGGTTCCTTATGTGAGAAGACAAAGTGTAATTATATAGGTAAAATGTAAAATATGAAAGAGTTGTTAAAAACACCATAATGAATCTATTTTCAAGGCACCATTTTTGACATTTCACCTTTTGAAAGTCGAATGTAAATACAACATTCAACTTTGCAGGGGTCGATTATTCGTTTTTGATAGGGGTGAACAAAATATCCGAAAACCAAACCAACCGATCGAACCAAACCGGAAAAGCGTAAACCTTGTTTTTTTGGTTGGTTTTTGTATTGTATAAAACCAAACCGTGAAACACAATTTGGTTTTGGTTTTCTATAATAAAAACCGGACCAAACCGGATATATATATATATATATATATATATATATATATATATATATATATATATATATGTGTGTGTGTGTGTGTGTGTAAGTGTGTTTTAATATTTACATGTGTGAGTATATTTATGTGTGTGTGTGTGTGTGTGTGTCTATGTATGTATATCATTATTAATTAATATGAGGCCTTTAATCAAAGTAAACTTATCACAATACATCTACAAAAGATCGGTTCTATTGTGGTGCACAAGTAGATTAGGTTTGGTGTAAATACTAATCCTCTCAATATATTATCACTACATGTAAATAAGTAATATTTCAGTCCAGTATCTACTTATAAAACCGTGGTGCACAAGTAGATTAGGTTTTGGTTTGTAAATTATAAAACCGTAAAAGTGGTTTGGTTTTATAAGTTATAAAAAACCGGAAAACCGGACCTTGTTCACCCACAGTTTTTACCTCCGCTTGAAATGTAATGCTATGATTGATTCATTGCAAAGCCTTTAACAACGCCCAACAGGTAATTATATGGGCCAATATGAGTATCTCCAATCATACACCTATTAAAAAGTTTATAGGTGTGCCGCGTCATCAATTTATAAACCTTTTATTTATAAAAATCTTCTCCCCAATCATAAACCTATTAATAAACTTTATAGCATGGACTCACTGCACATTTAAAAAAAAAAACCTATTACACATAACCTTTTTTTCTACACCACACAACTCTTAGCAAAAAAAAAAAAAATGTCAGATGAACCGGTTGATATGATCAACCTTTTGCATAAACCTTTGCCTAGTTGGCATTGCTCCAATGAGAAAGAAATTTTTTGTAAAGGTTTAAACCTTTTGGATAAACCTATTGTGTTCTTCATTGGAGATACTCTAATGTCGTGGGATTTTGTATAAACTTTTCATGTGGAATGACTAAATAAAAAACCCTCGTCCCCAAACAAACACGAATAATAACAATCCGTTTGATTACACTGATGAATATATAATGAATTAATGTATTGGCGAAAATTCTCGAGATTCAGACTCTATCCGACTCTCAATTCACTCACGTTTCGAACTTTTTCTAGTCCAAACTTTTCCCGACCTGAATTTTTCAAGAATTATCTTATTCTGACCGTAGTCGAGAAATATTCGGACACAAGTTATATAATCAAAGCAAATCCCAACCCGTCCTGAATTTAAATAATAGCAAATTTCATAATTTATTATTTTACAAAAGCTGTATTATTAGCATTTTTCTTGAAGGTATATTATTAACATTAAGAGTACCCGTCCGACAACTTCAACATTATTTTGCACATATAATGTTTTTTTTCAACTTTAGATTAACTATTATTTTTTCCTTCAAGATTCTTAACATTTGTGTCAAACAATTTTGATGAGTCTACGTTTTGTTATATAGCAAACAAGGTGTGTATCTTCTTCCTTTTAAAATTTTATATAAAAAAAAACAAACAAAAAAAACAACAACTAAATATGATAAATTTTTGAGCGATTTTTTATTTAAACTATTTTTATTGCTATGAATTGTTTGCAACTATTGTTTATTTGATCAAAGGTCTAATAAAAATTATCATTATCTTTGTGTATTTTTATAAAATGGTATTATACTAGTTTGATTTCAGACAATTTAAAGTCAAAAACTAGTTGATTTTCTACATCCAGACCTAACTTCAAAAATAAAATAGTTTGGAGGAAATCTTACCGGGAAGTCATCGTATCCGTTGGATTTTGAAATATGTACAAAGAAGACAAATCTAAGTACACATGTCGCGCATTGATGGGTGTTGCATACGAAGACTCCATGTGTAAAATTTCCGTTTTGGAGCCCTTTATGATATGAATTTTAATTAATATTTCATGTGGTGTTTATATAACTTTTGTTTAATAAAATGTATGGAAAAACTAGAGACATTTTGCACTATATTGTCTCCTACGCAGCGATGGAATCACGAACATTACGTATCCCGATTGTTGGTCCCAACACTTTTTGGAGTCTGAGGCCGGAAAGAAAATGGATTCCCAAATTATCTTATGTCTATAAGAAAGCTAAGGAGGTGAGCTCTCGAGAGACCGCGTGGCACTCTCCTTGATTGACACGTTTTTTTTTTTCTTTTTACCCTTTGTTTTTTTTTATCAAACGTATACAGTTAGTAGTTTGTGCGGAAAAGCTGTGTAGTGTACGATGGAAGATGGACAAATTTTAGATATAAAATACATCAACACGTGTACTTTTTTTTCTTTATCAAGCGTGTTAGTTAGTAGTTTGTGCGAAAAGGAAAAAAATAAAATACCGATCGATTTAAAGTTCTCTTGTGTGTAGTGTCACGATGGAAGATGGACCAAGTTTAGCTATAAAATACATCAACACGTGTATTTTTTTAATCAAACGATGTACCAGTTAGTAGGTTGTGCGAGAAAGAAAGAAAAAAAAGGAAGACTGGCGGATTTGAAATTTATTGTGTAGTGTCACGATGGAAGATGGCAAGTTTAATTTTATAAAATACAACAATAAAAAATATGGCCAAACAAATATCTCGCGCAGAAGGTGTGCGCGTGTGGCGTGATGGCGTGACAATGGCATTAAATGTTTTATTATTTTGAACAACATAACGTCGGTGGAAAGCGACGGCCGTTTGCTTGACAAATGTCACTAAAATTGACTTTGGAATACCGAATCACTTTTTATATTTTTCAGACCGTTTGACACGTGTTTTTTTCACCAAATGAATGAACACGAGATCAATGGCGTATTCATTAATGATAAGAAAGAGAAATGTCATATGGAAAATGAGTGAAATACATTTTCAAGCATATTAATGATCTGGAAGCTAAAGCGTCCCGGAAGATTTGACCGTGTAGTTATGGTGCGCTTATTGTTTTTCTATAATGTTTAATTACGTAAAGTTGAAGCTAAAGAGATCGATTTTATTACATTATTCTCCGATACATCATATTGTGGTTTATTTTGTAGGTGGAAACTCCTGATAGGGCTGGAAGAAAAGTGATTCACAATATTCACGTATCTAAGAAAGAACTATCTTTGCTGAGAGAATGTCTTTATGTTTACATTCTTTCTCTTTATCTTGTGTCTTGAATTTATTCTGATTTAAACTCACATGATTTACCGTTGGGGATCTATTCTTTGATATTATCGTTGGTAACGATTTATGTTGGGTCCGCCGTGCCTTGCACGGCTCATGTTCACTAGTATTAGAACAAAATTTAAGTAGAGAGGCTACGGAATAGGTCCCGACACGATTCCACCTCACAGATTGTATAGAATGTATAGGATGAAGATGTGATGAAAATGATATCACCAACCACCTAAAGAACCATTGGTCCACCAACACCACCTATCATCAGGGGCGGACGAGGATCTTGGGAAAGGAGATGATAAATTTTTAAAAGCGAATAAAAAATTTAAAAGAAGGAAATAAACTATATGTATCGTCATAAATTTTAGTGTATTTTTTTCGGATTAAGAAGCGATTGCCTCTTGCAAGCTGTATATATAGCACGCCAGCTGCTTATCATCACATGTCACATTTCACCGTCACTCATCATGTCTCATCTCAATTCCTGTAAAATCTTGTTTATTCCCTCTTATTGTGTTTAGAGTTGTCAAATGAACAACGGTTCGCAAATAAGCTCATGTATACGGTTTGTTAGTGTAATCGTTTGTTCATTTAAACAATAAACCGTTTCCTAATTAACAAACATGAGAATGCTTCGTGAATACTTGAATATGTATGTCCATTCATCTCCTTATGCAGATAAATCAATGTAACATAATTCTAACTTATCAGATGATAAACATGTATTCATCTAATAGTCTATTCAGTGATTATGTATAATATTTTGTATAATTCTTCTAATACTTTTTGTAATATGATGTATGAAACATTGATCTACGATTTGTTACTTATACGTGTAAACTTGATATTTTATACCTGAACGAGTTGAACTAAGCTAAACTCGAGTTGGGAGGAAAATATATGTTTAACAAGCTCGAACAAATTTTCTTTTGAATGAGCAAGCCTTAACATAAATTTTGTGTTTGTTTATTAAATGAACAGGCTCGTGAGCTAAACGAGCTCGAATTCAAACAATAGATTCTCAACCCGACATTTGTCTTTTGAATGAGCGAGCCTAACATAATTTTTGTTTGTTTATTAAGCGAACAGGCTCATGAGCTAAACGAGCTTGAATTAAAACAACATATGCTCACCCCGACTCGTTAACAATTGTACGTGTTCTTAACGTGAAATAAAACCACATTCATTTCATTACGTATCATCATTCTCGTTCCATTTCATTTCGTTTTGGTCACAAGGATATTTCCTACCCAAAACAGGTGCCATCGTTGGCTAAAGGTACTCATAATCTCACCAACTACAATAAGTAGCAAAAATCTCAACAGATTCTCACAGATTCCCTTACTTTATAAAATCAAGTCTTCTCGTCTTCAGGGCTTACTGGTAAAAAAAAAAAAAAAAAAAAGCTAAGGGTGTTGTTGTAATAGTCTTGCGCTGAAGGCGAGGTGTGGGAGTTTGATACCTTGGATCAACATCTCAGAGTACAGACAGTCTCCGACAAATTAGACCACTGAGACTGACCCTCGATTTACATCATCCACAAGAGCGGGGCAACACGGCCCTTTGGGTTTTCTCAGAATATGCAGGACCTACATTTATCGATCGATCCCACCATGGTCAGTTGTCATTTCAACTTCCGGCGAAAAGTTTCTTGAACCACTAGGTTTTGAGAAGGTAAAGCAACTTATGCTATTGAATATACATCTGCTACGGGGCTGTGCTAAAGCTATCTCCACAGTCAACTAACTTGTACTGGATTGTTCGTTATTGGATCATAAACTTGATCTAGATGCATGCTGAACACGATCTAAAGATGTCGAATATAACAACATGGCTGTGTCAGTACATACACACCTAAGAACAAAGTCAGAAATTTATACTCATATGTGCTAGTGTGGACTAATGTATTGTCTTTAGATGACCTGGAGGGCCAGGGTAGAAAGACTAAATGCTCTGAATTGGATTATACTGATTTCTTGATATAAATATAAATTCTGAGTGGGCTTAACTCTCTTAGTCTTGCACTCCCCTTCACCCCCCCTGTACACACCAATCCCATATTAAAACCAAGAACTGATAACTAGCTGCCCAGAATGCCAATGAAGTAGACTAGGAGAGTAAATTGAAGTGGTAATTGTAAAACTACAAGAAGAGTAACTGTGAGGGTGTTTTGTAGCAGAAAACACATTACAAACTAAGCTATCGTCTCTGTCGATCCCCCCCCCTCCCCGACCCACCACACACACACATACACACATGCAACGGGAGGGCATGCTCATCGACATATACTCATATAGCATTGTCCAGGAAAAGTTATCAACCAGCTTCATTCAGAAGGGATCAGAAAAGAATATCGCCTATAACTCTAGCAGTCAACTGCATAGGCTTACCCTAATGACAAGAAATCATTATAAGTAAACTAGGATTCATCAGGTACAGGTTTGGGAATCTGTGTGAACGGGGTAAAGCGTATACATATTCAGAAAATTAGCAGAATATAGTTTTTTGCATTCTAGGATTAGGCTCTACTCATTTTCCAAATCATAACAAAAGCTTCTAGAAAAGATGTTCTGAAGCTATGCATTTTTCTTACTCATCTTCATCTCTTTTGTTTCTGCTCAAAGATCACATTTTGTCGAATTCCATCCATGTAATATAATTAAAGTATTGCAAAATTGTGCAAAAAATTAAAAGATATAATTTAACTATAAACCTTTCAAGATAATAACAACTCAAGCTTAGTGACAAGAGTAAGCACCCCTCACAATCATGTGAAAACAGTAAATGAAAGACCAAAAAAAAAATGCTAACTTGTGGACCAAAATGAAGTATACACAATGTTTACAAACACACAACTTCCTCATTCAAAATCATGAATCTAAATTATAAACTACAGGTCAAAGAATGCAAAACAGAAGAAACAGTCTACGAAACAAAGTTCATTAAACGGAATATAAAGAGGAGAAAAACATACTTATAACTGGACTGGTTTCAAACCTGAGATTGAAAGTCCCCCATCCTTGCTTTTGTCTATTTTAATTGCATACATATTCTCCACTGGAAAACTTGGGGTCAACAGCGTAAAAATCTGTCTTACCCTCTGATGCAGGGTGAAGTGAAATCCCAGACAAAGTTTTGCTCCATTGGGCAGAAAACTTAACATAGCAAACCACTTCCATGTAAATCTCATCGTCCTCATCGCTTATATCCACAGGCATTCTTGCCCTCAATTTACCAGGATTTCCTTTTAGTGGGATCTCATCAACATGCCACTTCAATTCTTTTTCAGACCTATTCAAGACTGCTTTCGGAGAGACGTTTAGTAGATGTGGGTCCACTGGCAATTTAAGAACAAAAGTTACATTGGTCAGCGGTGCAGGTAAATCTGGATTGGATACATATTGTATCATCACAGACAGAAGAGTTCCAGTGAGACGTTTGACAAGCCGAACCCTTAAAGGCAATGGTGTCTGAAGAGAAGCGAACTAAATTTGATAATTGGAATAGGGTCCTTGAAGAAGCTGTCCTAACATGAAACATTCCATTTCCAAGGCTGCTCACACGAGAGCTTTGCATCACAAACCTCTTCACACGGTCAGTACCCTCAACTTTGAAAGAAAACTCGGTCTCCTTATCATCAGAAGGCTTGGGAGGCAATGTTCTTAAATACACTACACCCATTAAACCTACTCTAGCAAGCAGCGATTCACGGAACTCTGCACTGATCTCTTCCGTGACATACATTTCCGGGCCCTTCATTTCTGATTTCTTTAGTAACATATCTTCAAGATTCTTACCCGCACCATCGGCAGCAGCTGCTGTATCCTTCTTTGGTGGCTCACTAGTTGCTAGCAGTTCAAGTCCACCAAGACCCTCCGACTTCTTGACCTTCTTTGGCCCCACATATTCTGATGCATCCAATCCACCACCGAAAGGCCCACCATTAATCCCTTCAAAATCTTCTGGCAAGGTTGTCTCGTCATTACTAAACTCAATTCCACCATAATTCCCTTCAAATCCTTCAACTCCTATATGTGTAGACTCAGTAGCAGCAGGAGGAGGCAAGGTGGTAACATCAAGACCAGCAAGTGCTTTCGTCAAATCCGTGGTCTGATCTTTATCCTTCTTAAACCCTTCAACAAGTGACTCCGGCTTATTAATCTTATCACTAGCCGCAAACGGATCCTTCTCTCCTTCCGTATCCTCAACCTTGTTCTCATCCTTTTCATCACCTTGTCCCCCACTAAACGCCATTGTAGCCGCCACCTCATCCCCAGCCACCAACGTCTCTTCAGGCAACTCAAACACCGCTTTTGAAAACGCATCCACACCACCCTCATGTTCAAGTGAATGCACCTCCATCACAGCCCAACTATCTGCACCACGAATCTTACTTTCGGTTTGAAGAGCAGAATGAACCATCTTAGCAATGCCATCACCGTGCATCGAAGCTAACATAGCAGAAAGCCTAATGCCACTCACACCTCTCAAAACAATATCCAAAGCCATATAAACCTCTGCGTATTTCTTACTAAGCTTTTCAGGACTCACATCTATACCTCGACAAGCAGTAACAATAACACTTACAGCTTGATTAACAATATTAATACAATCGAAAACATTATTATTCGTCTCATCTACAGTTGTAACAGCTAGAACATAAATCGAATTTGCCAATCGATAAACAACCCGGTACCTGCTCTCCACGCCCACAATAACCTGGCCGCTGGAAGCTGCAAGAGGGTCGTCTCCGAGAGAGGACGGATCGGCGGAGGAGTCACCGGAACTGGTGGCGGCAGAGCGGTGTTTCGCAGCAAAAGCGAGTCGGGTTTGACGGAAAGCAGAAAGGGCCATTAGGGCACGAGATGGAGGAAACCATTCGCGGGTTTGGAGCAAAATGTCGGATCCATTAATGGGTTGAAGTGATAGAGCTAAGCAAGACATTAGATTCTGTTGAGTTGAAGAAGAAACTGTTCGAGATGAAATCTGGATCAGATCACGAGGGATTTGATCATTCTTTGAACGGAGAAAAGGGGTTGATCAATTGAATACGCAAAAAACTTTAGCAGGTTGCATGATAATGCCGATCCTGAATCGGATGATTGAAGTTAGAACTTAGAAGCAGAGACCAGAAGCTTCTGATGCTTTTCGATGGAAGAAACCGGAAGAAGAACAATGGTGCTTCAAAATGAAGGACTTGAATGCTTGATCAAAAAAAAATGTTTATTTATTTTAAATAAATTATTATTTATTAAAAAAATATTCTTACTTTTATTTTTTCCATAATATATTACTCCCTCCGTTTTTTTAATAGTCGCCGAGACAAGGATCACAAAGATTAATGTTTGAAATATAAGCTAAAATGACAAAATTAACCATTTCATTTTTATTTAAATAATGTGATTTATAACATAGTAAATTGTTTCATATTGACTACTATCTCGATCTCATAAAAAGTGTCAACTTTTGATGATTCATACAGATTAAGAAAACAATTAATGTATATTATTTTGAGTAGTAAATGACTTATATATCTCTATCACATAATTAATTTTCTATTGGAATGTGAAATAAAAATAAACATCAAATGTTAAAATAAGGGTATGCTTAGAAAAAATACATTCAATGATATATTGGATTTATAAATGAATATTTTTTATAGGACAACTTATTTTTTTTAAATGGATTTTTTTTATGAGACGGAGGTAGTAATGTAGTATTAGTTCAACCTCACTTTTTCCAAGAAAAGCAACGCAAAAAGTAAGACATTTTAATGTATTTAGGCTCCGTTTGTTTTAGGTTGGAGTTTTTTGTGGAGTTTTTTTTTAGGTTGTTTTAGATAAAGTGATTGAAGTAATGATTAAAAAGTTAAGATGTTTTTTTGAAATTTGTGTACATTATGAAATGATTGGTGAAATAAAGTAGTAAAATAAATAAAATAATGGTAAAAAAGGTTATAAAGTTGATAAAGTGAAATGATGAGAGATAATTTAATATTTTTTTATTTGTAGTTGAAGAAATGATTGGTAAGAGAATTGTAAGATATGATGGGTGAAATGATATAAAAAAAACTCCGAAAAAAACTAACGAAAACAAACGGAGCCTAAGTGATTCCTCTTACATGAGAAATGATAAACTTCCTCTTATAATACTTGGGTTAATTAATTGAGGGATAAAGGTGGGAAAAAAATAATAAATGCTGTATTGATAATGTAAAATGATAGATAAATAAAAAAAAAAGCAAATTCTAAAAATTAACAGTTAAAAAAATGGAGAGAGTACTATATATGTCCCAAAATATAAGTTTGTTTACCTTTTTAAATTTGCCTCATAAATAAGTGCATTTAGAATATTAATTGAGTATTTATTACATTTTTCTTCCATTTACCCCTAATTTATTATACATTCACCTACTTTACAACTATCACATTAATGAGATTCAAAAGATATTCTAGACTTTAACATCAAAATTAATGACACTTAATCACTTTTTTAATATGTATGGAAAACTCCAAAACGAATTTACATTTTAGGACGGAGGTAGTACCTTCTTTTAATAACCATAATATATTACCATTAACTTATTCAAAGTCAGTATTTTAGGCTGGAACTGCCAGGGGTTTGGCCAACCCCGGTCAGTTAATGCGCTTAAGGCCTTTGTAAATAGTTTTATTAGGGCATTCTTATCAGAGACCCCAAATTTTATCCCTAAAATAATATAAAATAATACATATCCTTATTTTACAACATCTCAATTCAAAAACATCCACACAACATCCCTATCTTTATCCCTATAACATTTCAAATAATATTAAATAATACATATTCTACCTCACAAACCCTATTTATACACATTAAATTTTTATTATTTCAGCATCTCTATCCATATCCCTATAATTTTTAATAATTAAATATGTTTAGGGCGTGAATAGTGCATCCCCACAAGTAGGGATGCACTGTTCATACCCCTAAAAATAAATAGGGATAGAGATTCTGCTGTGTAAGCAATTTTAGGGTAAACTCTATTTTTTATCTTCATTTTTTAGAGATAGAGGCGCAGATGGGTGACTTACATTACATCGCTCTTAGGCCTTCTATTGTTTTTTATTTTTTGATAGAAAGAAAATTAAATGAAAGTCGTTTTGAGTACGTGGGTTGTACTTTGTCTTTTCGTAATGCTTTAGTAGTTGAAAGTCGCAGTGTTAGTGGAGGCCTGGCGTTGTTGTGGCGCGAGGATTATGACCTTTCAATTTGTATATATGTTAATGGTCATATTGATGCCGTGGTACAAACTAGGGGGAGGCAGGGGCGGACCTACATACAACTAAGGGGGCCCCTTGATCCGAAAAATTTACACTAATATATGTAGTATACATGTAGTTAGCCCCCCTTAATTCTTTTATTTGTCTTTAAAAAATTTATTGTCCCTCTTTACCTGAGATCCTGCGTCCGCCACTGGAGAGGTATGGTGTTTTACGGACTTTTATGGTAATTCAGAGACTGGGAAGATGGAGCATTTGTGGAGATCGCCAGATACTACCTCGGCCCAAAATATAAATCGCGTTGAGCTTTTGTGCGCATATTGAGGCGATAACTAATCGAATTTTTACACTATCATGACGAAATTACCCATTGTTTACTGCTGCAATTGGTCGAACAAGGGCTGAGGTAATTTCGTCATGATAGTGTAAAATCGATTAGTTATCGCCTCCATATACGCGCGCAGTCAACGGTATTTATATTTTGGGCCGGAGGTAATAGATTGCATGGGCTTTTTTCTCTCTCGTGGTTAGTGGCGGGTGATTTTAACGAGGTTCTTCTGAGATCAGAGCAAGATGCTTGCTAGAATAATGGTAATACACCTAGTTTGGCTGCTGTAACAATTTATGCATCAAAGTTTGCTGCTAACTCGCTTCGTGGTATACGACAAGGTGCTGCTAATAAGAAAGTAAGGGTGCCAGGTAGAATGCCTATGTTTTGCCTCAAAAACCCTCTAAACCTGATTTTACTGCTGATGAACATTTTAGTTAGTCACTCTATTGGTTGTACTTGTAGTTTGTTTACTATTTTACTTTTTTCAGCCTTCTTTTTTGGTATTGGAATGAGCAATAGATGATGAAGCTCATAGTGTACATATTGAAACCTTCAACTTAAATGCATGGTTATTATTCAATTGCTTTTTTTTTCAATCTTCCACATTTTCTTCCTTTTTCCTTTTCTTTTTTCAGACAATTATTAATAGGGAGTTGTTATTGACACCACAATGAATCTACTGTGGCACCATATTTTAGGCAAAATGCGACTTTCCAGAGGCCGATTGTCACTGTAGTGCCCTGAGAGTCGATTCGTGGTGGCGCCAATATAAAATCAACATTATTTATGAAAAGAAAATAAGTGGGTATTCGCTACGATCAACCACTCATATGGTGAGTTTTCGACCAGCAAAGCTATGAGGTTCATATTGAATTGGCAAAAGAAATACCATCTAGTGCACATACAGGTCATTCATTCTGCACAAGGCAAAAGGTTGGAGGAACTAATAATGCATAGCATTACACTACATTTGGTATAAAACCGACAATTCTCGCGGATCCAGAAACTGAATAGTAGCAGATCCATAAACGGAATTCACCGGATACAAAGGGAAATTGAAGTGAGCACCAAGCACAAAGAGAAACTGAAAAGAGCACCAAGGCATGCCGTTTCGACATATATATTTTTCAAAATCACCAAGATATGAAGCAATTGTGATAAGCTCAATGCACTACTGTGTAGTATTTATAGGGAGTTACATAGTATGAAGATTTCAGAGAGTTCAAGAAGTGATAGATCAATTATAAAGTTTGTATTAATGGGCAGCATCAAGAATTTTAATGAGCAGTATCAAATTATAACAAGAATTAGCCCATGACTGAGGTCCTAAGACAAGATGGTTTAGGTTCGAATCTGGTCTCAGGTTCGAATCTCTCTGGAGGCAAATTAGTTCTTCAGCGTAGTTTTTCTCTTTAAGAAAGTTATATCTATATTATGTGGTGTGTTAATCCACTCTTATATGGTCAGATCGGCTTTGGTTAAGTGAAATCATTTATTGGTTAAAAAAATAGAAAAAATCAAAATTGGCAGCCTCAACATTTACGTAGCCATGAAGAATCGTTGGGCCTGGCCCATCAAACAAACATGGCAGCTTATTTTGAGGGGGAAAAAAAAAAGGAAGAGGAGGAAAAGCAGAACAAAAATGGTATTTACGCCCAAAAACAATTGAACAAACTGTCATTTATCAATTGTGGCCCAATTGATAAACGAGTCAAAACAAGCTACAAGTCGAGGACGGAAATTTTGAAAAGAAAAAAAAAGGAAAAGAAAAACAACTAGGCCAAAAAGGAGATACAAGTCGAGACTCGTCGCTACGGTAAAATTTTACCAGGACAATAAGTCTCGAAGGAGCATTTATAGATACAAAAAATTTATGTGACATGTCGAATATGTCACATAATACATTTGTCTTAAGTTGAAATTTATTTTATATTTCGTATAAAATATACTAGTGAATAATGTAAAAATAAATGATTAATTAAAATATCTTAAAAGAAATATAGGGGTATAATTATTCATTTATAATAAATAGCTATATACATATATATATATATATATATATATATATATATATATATATATATATGACACATTATATTTGTCAAATTACATATACGCCATTAAATTTTAATATTTATATTATTTCCTATAATTAAATATATGAAATATTATAGAATTATTTAAATCAAATCTCATGAAATAAATTATTTTGGAGAATTGATTGATTTGTAATTAATGTCAATATTCTAAATATGGTGGGGAATCAATCAAGAGTTTAGACACATTAAATGCAAATCAATTCAAAGGCATTCATCCAGCACTATAAATAGGAGAGACATTTTTCATTTGAAAACACACAAAAGAACAAACACTGAGAAAGGCATAGAAGTTGGTCCCAGAGCAAGAAGCTTCAAGCACTGTGCAACAACATCGAAGCGTCAATGATCTTCCAAGAAATCCTCGAAGTTCTTCAAGAAAACCATGAAACACTCGAAGATCTTATAAGAAATCCACGAAGTTCTTCAAGAAAGAAAAAGAAGACCGAAAAGCGACTTCAACACTCGAAGATCCTCGCGAAGGCGAAGTTCTTCAACAAAGAGATCGCAGGTTACACGAAGTTTCCTTCAAATCTTCATTCAACTTTGAAGTCTTCTGCGATATCCGGAGTCTTCAATTCCTAATATCTTCAGGCATATCCGGGAGATCATAAACTCAAAGTCTTCCACCATGTCCGGGAAATTCAAAATTTTCCCGCCATATTTGAGAGATCAAAAGTCAACATCAAATTCAAAGACCCTCCGCCATACCCGGGGACCATAAATCGTCATAAGGGAGAATCAAATGATTCAAAGATTGTCACTTCTTTCTAGGGCTGAGCTTGGGTCGGGTTGGGTTCGTTTGGGTTAGGTTTTTACATAGTATTAGTCGGGTTGATTTAAAAAAATACTAACCCAAACCAAACAAAACTATTAGAAAACCCAATGTTTTGGTTCGGTTTGGTTTCGGATTGGATTGGGTTGGGTTTCGGGTTGTAAGCTATAAACAATGTATTTGTAATTATTCTTTCATGTTATAAAATCCATACTAATATTCCATCAGAATTCAAATTTAAAACACATGTCCATAGTAATTGTCATTAAAGAGAACAATGATTAAAGATTACTTTTTCGGACATCATATTATGAGTCCAATAAAATATGACACAACCAACAACATTTAGATACAATAACTTAAACATTAAGGAAGGCATACACTGATTTTTTAAATGGTTAAAAAATTATTCCTGATTCATGATTCTTTGGAAAAAAATATTATATTCATTCATCAATTAGTCATTTTAATCTGATTCTGGTTTACAATTAATGGGTTGATTGATTTTGACTGTCAAACAAATGTTTTTTCAATTTTCAATTATCACGCCACAAGAATAAATGTTGATCGAAAATGATAATGAATAACAATAGCCCTTTTCATTGGCCATGAATAGAATAACCTATTGTAATACCTTTCGGGTTGGATTGGGTCGAACCGAAGATAGAAATTAAAACCCCAAACCAACCTAATAGCATTCGGGTTGGGTCAAAAACCAACCCAAATTTTTTGGTTTCAATTGGGTTGGGTTATTTCGGGTTGGTTCGGTTTGGGTTTTGGGTTGGGTTGGGTTTATTAGGTTTTTTGCTCAGCCCTACTGCTTTCTTTCATTTTATAAATTAATAAAATTCGATTTGTTACAATTTTGTGTTTTCGTTGTTGTGTTTCAGGGATAAACACGAAATTTGTGTTACAAACGTCAAATGGTCAGGATTAAGTAAAACACCACCAACTAACCGTACCGTCAAATTAAATGTCACTTCTGAAAAAACATGAGTCTATAGTCACATCAGTATTAAGACTCAATCTACAAATACTCATCTAATGATTCAATTAGTATCTTTCGCAAAGGACTTAACATGAGATCATCATATAGAATCGGTTCAGTCTTACGTGAACTCTTTCACATATAAGTGCAACCACCAAGGTGTCCAACGCCGACGACCTGGATCAGGTCGCACTCCAAGTGTTCTTGGTAGGGCTGAGCAAAAAACCGAAAAATCAAACCAAACCATTAACCAGTCCAAACCAAACCGAAATAACCAAACCAATAGCAAACCAATTGAATTGGTTTGGTTTGAAACCAAACCGAATTATAATTGTTTGGGTTTGGTTATTTTTATTTTTAACCAACCCGAATTAATTATTCTACAAAATAACACAGTTTCACAAAACTGTATATAAAAGCTAATGATACAACCATAAACCTAAAATCACTCTTCAATTTCCATTACTCATATAATTCGACACTCAAACACTGCCTCCATCAATCCATCACACTCTCTCGCTGCGTATAGCCACCTCTTTTTCCAATCTCCTCTGTGCTTGTTCCAGGTCGAGGCAAACCTTTCATGATCCGTGTTCCACTTTACATTAAATCGTTTATGTAAATCGAAAAAAATCGTTGTGTCATGAAAATAGCTTCTTAAATAAATTGACATGCTAAAACCAAAACCAAACAGAATCCAAACCGAAACAATTAAACCAAACCATTGGGTCCAAAATCATTTTGGTTTGGTTTAGGGTACAAGTTATAACCCCCAAACCGACCCCGCGCTTTCCAAACCAACCTATGATCAGTCCTAGTTCTAGGACACTAATTGTGATTTGACTGTGAAATCCAAAACTCTAGTCAATTATTATTTTTTTGTCAATTCACCATGGGCTCAACATTTAGGGCAATACACCATAAACTCAATCATTTCGTACATTACTTATGCACTGTGGTTTCATAAAGAATCCATAGAGATTTTCTTTCATTGTCATTTATATCTTTGCAATTAATCAAATAAAAAATCAATAAAAAAATATTACTTTTTATTTAAAAGAGTACATTATTTCTTTTTCGGGCATCATGCCTAAAAACAACTCCATATAACATTTCAACCAAAATCCACTAGTCCCCGGGACGTGACCTAGCGGGCTTGGGTGCCTTAAAAATACAGCTGGAGTGTGGAGGTTCGAACCCCATAAATGATGTCTTCTTTCTATTGTTCGGTATAATAACAAGCTAATGACTTTGAGCTACTAGATTATTTAGTTAACATCTCCACTCATCTTGTGGAATAGGGAGAATGGAACCTTGTGGTTAGGGTTTAACCATCAACCAAAATCTACTCACTGAATAAGAATAATTTGTAATAATTTCATGTCATGTGATTGAAAAAATAAGTTGTACATTGATTTAATAAAATAAATATAGAGCAAACGATACACAGCAAAGAGAATAAAAGAATAAAACTATGAGATTACCAGATTGAAATTGATAAACAAAAATAGTCTTTAGTGCAATCAATCTTTATAAACATATCCATGCGGAACCAAATTCTCACGTATTACTTCACAAGAAAATAATTAATATATTTAAAATATAGTATAAAATAACTAAGTTGTCCTTTGATTTTTGAATATATGAATGGGTAATAGTGTGACAAATTGACTTTTGGAGTTTTTAATGTTGGAAATATATTTTTTTATTGGAGATGTAAATACTTTGTTGGTAAATAAGGAAAATAATAATAAATGATGCATTGAAAATGTAAAATGACAGATAAATAAAAATAGAGAAATGACGATGACAAATTATGTCACCTAATTAATCCGGGCTCCTATGAATCTAGTGTTGAATACCCAAGACTCTAATGCCCTATGAACGTGGTAGTGATTGATGTTATTTGCGGCTGAGTCTAAGAGCTTGTCTTAGATTGCCTACATATTCAGTAATTGTCCAGGAATCAAGTCTTACGTAGTTCCTGGAGTGTGGTATTTATAGTGATAATGCACGCCCTAACCCTAATATTAGGTCGGCTCTAGCTATTGTCACATTTACCCTTAATGGGCCTTGATCCTTGCCCAAGTTATCATGCTGATAATGGGCCTTCGTAGCTGGTGCGGACTCTGTCCTCGAGGTCGACCTAATCGACTTGCGCTAGACCGACTCGGGACCACCGACCTACACAGCTCGAACGCCGATCGTCGTAGACTACCTCGTGTCTCGATGCGCATACCTTGGCACTTATTCATGACGTGAGGACCAACCGATAGACGACACGTGGAGGAGTGAAACCCTGTATCGTCATAAGCCCCCCAGACTTGAGAGAGGCGACTCCCGTTGTCCGAGGTCAAATCTGCCATTTTGAAATCGTCTTCGAGTTGGATCACTATTTGGGCGGGAAAAAGTGCCAACGCTTCATCTGCCACCTATAACCCTAGCCAATCGTGGCACTGCATCATGACGTCACGGCGCACTAACGCCTCGTTTTCCGTCAACCGTAACGTCACGCCTTGATTCTCGCGATTTGTAGGGGGTTATAACTCCTTATAACTCCCTCAATCACGTCCTTTCACATCATTTGAAGATTTTGGCAAGCATAAAAGGGAGAGGAAAGAACCAGGGCAAAGGCATTTCATCCTTTCTGCTGCATTTTCTCCAAATACCAAAGTAAGCATCCTTCTTATTTTTTTTGTATTTATTCATGTCTAGCAGTGCTACTGAGTCTGACAGGAGTAGTGAATCACCTTCTCTGCTTCTGGGCATCCTCTCCAACCAATCTCAGACGACCCCATAGGTGTTCTTAGGGAACCAAAGAAATTAGTGACTAGGATGGAGGGGAAAGGTCC
The DNA here is from genome assembly GCA_026214975.1 of Gentiana macrophylla. Classification (NCBI taxonomy): domain Eukaryota; kingdom Viridiplantae; phylum Streptophyta; class Magnoliopsida; order Gentianales; family Gentianaceae; genus Gentiana; species Gentiana macrophylla. The sequence goes on along the minus strand of CM047809.1, from coordinate 27,011,245 downwards.
TAAAGGTTGTATTTCTACCCTTTCCTCCGATGATATTGTCAGAATCCGGCAGAAGTTTGGCCTTGCTAGCCCCCAATTTGAAATCCAACTACCTTCCGGCCAACATCAATACGCCGATGAACGTAAAAACAGAAATTAATCGAGATAACGCTTAGCTTAAACGTAATACTTCCTCAAGTTGTTAGCGTGCCACTGTCGAGGAACCTTGGTTCCATCAGCTCATCCGATTTGGTAGGACCCTTTGGGGTGAACCTTCAGAATCTGATACGGGTCTTCCCAATTCGGCTCCAATTTTCCAGTCCGTTCTTGTCGACTCGCTTCATTCTTTCTGAGGACTAAGTCCCCGACTTTGAAATACTTATACTTGACCCTTGAGTTATAGTACTGCAAGATCTTTTGCTTGTATCTAGCCATCCAAGCCGAAGCGATCTCTCTTCGCTCCTCGATGGTGTCTTTTTTATGCCGAAGATCGGGGTCGTTGGTTTCGATGTTGTACGCTAGAACTCGAGGAGATGGAAGACCGATCTCGGCGGGAATTACCGCCTCGCATCCGTAAACCAGAGAGAAGGCCGTTTCTCCTGTCGATGAATTTGGAGCTGTCCTATATAACCATAGGATGCTCGAAAGTTGTGCTGCCCAGTCTCTCCCTTCGACCTCTTACCTCTTTTTCAACCCTAGCTTGATCTGTCGATTAGTTTGCTCGACATGACCGTTTGCTGTTGGGTGAGCGACCGATGTGAAGTGCTGACTCATGTGATACTCATTACACCATTCCCTAACTCTTCGATCTTCAAACTGAGTACCATTGTCTGAAATCAAAGCCCTGGGAATTCCGTACCTGCATAAAATATCGATCCACAAGAACTTCTTAATGGTCGCTGCTCTGATGTCGGTCAAAGCCTTGGCCTCGACCCATTTCGTGAAGTAGTCCACTGCGACGACCACGTATCTGTTGTTACCCGGAGCTCGAGGTAAGGGTCCAACTATGTCGACACCCCATTGATCAAAAGGCCAGGCTGATGAGATGGCGTTCATCTCTTGGGCCTGTTGGTGAGTGATATTATCATGAATTTGGCAAGTCCTACACCTCTGAACCAGGCGATTCGCATCCCGTTGCATCGACGGCCAAAAGTACCCCGCTAGCTTACATTTTCGGGCAAGCATCCTAGCCCCGCAATGGTTTCCACATGCTCCCCTGTGGATTTCCTCCAGTAGATACTCACCTTTTTCCTCGGATACGCATCTCAACCATGGTGCCACAATGGACTTTCGATAGAGGACAGAGTCAAAGAATACGTACCGCGCTGATTGGAGTCGGACCTTCCTCGATTGTGCCTTATCGGATGGGAGAATTCCGTCCTTAAGATAGAGAGCGATCGAGTCCATCCACGTGGCCTGCTGAGTGATCGGCTGGGTCTTCGATTCTTCATAACTCCTGCTGGTCAGTAGTTCGACCAGAACTTTCTTATTCGATACGAAATTCGAGGCAAGCTTAGATAGTGCATCGGCTCTCTTATTCTGACTTCGGGGGACCTGCTCGATTTGAAATGTCTTGAACTTAGGCATCAGGCGTTGTACCACTGTTAGATAATTCCTCATAGTTTCTTCTTTGGCTTCATATTCCCCGCTTATATGATTTACCACCAACTGTGAGTCGCTGTATACTAGCAGGTTATCGACTCCCAATTTCAAAGTAAGTTTCAGACCTGTGATCATAGCTTCATATTCTGCCTCGTTGTTCGCCGCCTTGAAGTCAAAACGAAGGGCGTATGGAAACTCTTCACCTTTCGGGCTGATTAGCAGGAGTCCAGCTCCTGCCCCCTCTTTGCTTGAAGCCCCATCGACTTGGAGAGTCCATTGTTCTTCTGTACTCTGCTTTTCTTGCTCGAGTTGGATGGAAATTCCTTCGGCTAAAAAATCTGCCAGTGCCTGGGCCTTAACTGCAATTCGAGGCACGAACTCGATGTCATACTGAGCCATCTCCACTACCCATTTTGCTAACCGTCCTGAGGTGTCAGGTTTTGCTAAGATCTGCTTCAATGGTTGGTCGGTGACCACCGTGATGGGATGGGCTTGGAAGTATGGTCTCAGTTTTCTCGAGGCGTGTACTAGACATAACGCCAACTTCTCTGCTGGTGAGTATCGGATCACGGGCCCGTGCAAAGCTTTACTAACAAAATAGATTGGCACTTGGCCGTGGACCCCTTCCCAAATTAGAATCGCACTCACTACTTCTTCACATACTGCCAAGTAAACCAACAATTTCTTTCCTTCTCGAGGTGAAGTAAGAGTGGGTAATTCTGATAAATAGGCTATCAAATCCTCGAAGGCTGTCTGACATTCTTCATCCCAGCGAAAAGGACTGGCCTTGCGGAGGATCTTAAAAAATGGTAGTGCGCGCTGCGCAGATCTCGATAGAAACCTATTGAGGGCTGTCATTTGACCGGTAAGTCTTTGTACCTCCTTTATGTTTCGAGGTGCGGGTAATTTCCCGGACCTAACCCCAAAGGTGCACTTCTTTGGATTTAACCTCATCTTCGTGACCCTCAACACTTCAAATACTTCTCAAGCATCTACTAAATATTGCTCTATCGATCGACTCTTGATGAGCAAGTCATCTACGTACACTTCCATACACATACCAATCTGCTTGGCGAAAATTTTGTTGACTGCTCTCTGATATGTAGCCCCGGAGTTTTTCAACCCAAACGGCATGGTTACATAGCAGAAAGTGCCGAATTCCGTGATAAAGGCTGTCTTTTCAGCATCTCGAGGATCCATTAAGATTTGATGGTATCTCTTATATGTATCCAGAAAACCAAATACTTCAAAGTCGATGGTAGAGTCAACCAGCCTGTCAATCTTTGGCAATGGATATGAGTCCTTTGGACATGCTTTATTCAGGTCGGTGAAGTCCACGCACATACGCCAGTTGCCGTCGGGCTTCTTGACTAGCACTGGGTTGGCCAGCCACTCTGGGTAGAACACTTCTTTTACTATCTTGGCTGTTAATAACTTCCCGACTTCCTTCTCAATGGCTTCGGCCCGATCATGCGCAAAACTCCTCTTTTTCTGTCTAACTGGCTTCTTGGCTTGGTCTATCTCGTGTTTATGGACCGTTATATCCGTAGACAGTCCCGGCATGTCATCAGTCCTCCAAGCAAAAACACATCTGAACTCTATTAGCAACTCGACCAGTGATTGTTTTTCTTTGGTCGGGATCCAAACCCCGACTTGTATGCACTGATCGTCTTCGCCTTCCCATAGACGAACATTTTCAACTGGATCAACCGAGATCCAGCTCTTCTCCTCTTCTTCTTCCGGGGTCAGTTCCTCAACTAGGACTTGTTGTACTGCCATTTTCCCGTTCATGACAATGGAGTTGCAGCTCCGCGCGGCATCAACATCTCCTCTTACTTCATGAGAGCCGCTCTTGGTAGGAAACTTCCTATTGTTGTGGAAAGTGGAGATGATGGCGCGCAAGTCAAAGAGAGCAGGTCTTCCCAAGATGACATTGTATGCCGAAGGAGCCTTAACTACCACGTAGTTTAATTCGAAGGTCCTTCCTTTTCTCGCCATCCCCGACTTTCGTCAGCAACTTTATCGATCCCATGGGATGGACCACCTGTCCTGTGAACCCAAACAAAAGAGACGCTAGAGGAGCTATGTCATTCTCTTTCAGTTTCATCGCTTGAAAAGCCGAGTAATACAAGATTTTTACCGTGCTACCATTATCGACACAGAATCTCGATACCCGAGCTCGGCTGATCACTGCTTCAATTACCAATCCCTCATTGTATCTCTGAGACTTGGGAATGTCACCCGACTTCCGTTGTAAATCTCAGTCTCTTATTTTCCCTCGAGCTATCAGTTGGCTCTCGACTGGCTCGGTCTTTCTCGCTCTCAGCTGGCCCAAAGATCGTATTGACGTAGTTATTAGGTCGATTATCGTCGTACCTATCTCGATCGTGGTCGCCCATGTTGTCTCTTTCTCGACCTAGAGATCAATCCCGACGTGGTGATCGATCCCTACGCCTCTGAGTGTCTCGACCTTGATCAGAATTCTTCCTCTTGTATTCTCTGTGCCCCCTGGGCTCGTTGAACTGAGATCTGTCCACCACTTCATCTAGCTTGCCTTCTTGAATACAAGCGTCGATGTCTCTCTTCAGGTCAGAGCATTCCTCCGTCTCGTGACCTATATCCTCATGAAAATCACAATATTTTCTGGGATTTCTCTTTTCTTGAGGTTTCTTTAGTGGACTCGGTTTCTTTGCTATGCCTTTCGAGATCATAATGGCCAAAACTTCTCCGCGCGACCGATTGAGTGGGATGAGATCTTTATCGCGCAGAGCTCCTTTCTTTCCCAGACGATCGGAGATAGGCGCCAGAATCTGGTCCTGCATCGTCGGCTTGCTCTCGGTGTTCGTCCCTTGGTCGATTCTTGTTCGGACCTCGAGTGTCCTTTTTCGAATCCATCCAGTCGGATTGGGTGTGTCTACGCATCGCCTCTTCCCCTGGATGAATCTATGCACCACATTAACACACTCGTCCATGGTATGAGGGACATCCCTGCTCAACTTCATATACAACTTTGTGTTATGCAGCCCTCCCACAAACGACGTGATCAGAAGTCGGTCATCTGCGTCCTTGACTTGCATAGCTTTGAGATTGAACCTCTTGAGATATTCTAGCTTTGTTTCATCTTTTTCTTTGTTTCATATTCATGAGGTGTGTGCGGCTTAAGTGAAATTTCTTGTTTACAATAAACGCATCTCGAAACTTGCGAGCTAACATGGTAAAACTAGAGATTGATCTGGGACGTAGCTTGTTGAACCATTCTCTGGCTTGACCAACGAGCAGCGTCTCGAAAGCCCGACATCGCATCGCATCGGGTGCGCCGTCCAACCTCATCTGAGATAGATACCTATGTAGATGATCCTCGGGGTCAGTGGTGCCTTCATAGGGTTCTATCTTTGGTATTTTGAACCCCTTGGGTTTTGGAAACTCTTCAATCTCCTTAGTGAAATGCGATTGCAACCACAAATGACTGACTTTTCCCCGAGAATAACATCCACTCTCTTGTCGACGCCCTCATCCATCCTTTGATGTTTTTGATTGGATCTCACGTCTTTTTCTCCACGGAGCTAGAAGACGCTGGCCGACTTCGCCCCCGAGGAGCTCGCTTGGGCTTTTCCACAAAGATCCTTCTTACCGCCGTCCGCTTTGCTGTTTGTGCCGTGAACGCCTCTGCTATAATCCGGACATTAATTCGCGATCGACCCCGCTAGTTGATCCACAATAACTTGGTGTTCGGAGCGAGACCTTGCGTCTTGGCTGAGCATCCTCATGGATAGGATCCATTGCCGGATCCTTTATTCTTGTGGATCGAGATCCAATTGTTCATGGAGCCGTGAACCTTGTTGATCTCGTGGCCTTGGAGTTAGCTTTCTGGCGATTTTATCCATGGGAGGCATCGTGATCTGGTGTGTTCAACAATAGAATATCCTCTTCTTGGCGCCAATGACGATGACAAATTATGTCACCTAATTAATCCGGGCTCCTATGAATCTAGTGTTGAATACCCAAGACTCTAATTCCCTATGAACGTGGTAGTGATTGATGTTATTTGCGGCTGAGTCTAAGAGCTTGTCTTAGATTGCCTACGTATCCTGTAATTGTCCAGGAATCAAGCCTTACATAGTTCCTGGAGTGTAGTATTTATAGTGATAATGCACGCCCTAACCCTAATATTATGTCGGCTCTAGCTATTGCCACATTTACCATTAATGGGCCTTGACCCTTGCCCAAGTTATCATGCTGATAATGGGCCTCCGTAGCTGGTGCGGACTCTGTCCCCGAGGTCGACCTAATCGACTTGCGCTAGACCGACTCCGGACCACCAACCTACACTGCTCGAACGCCGATCGTCGTAGACTACCTCGTGTCTCGACGCGCATACCTTGGCACTTATTCATGACGTGAGGACCAACCGATAGACAACACGTGGAGGGGTGAAACCTTGTATCGTCAAGAAAATTTTGAAATGTGACAGATTAAAAAAACGGAGGGAGTAATATTTAAGTAAAAATAATTTGATTGAATTTCTAAGTTCTTATGATTGTTTGAGTTTCCTTATAAAAAAATAGCATTATAGTTTTTTTACATCCAGAAAGAAATATAGGCAAAAAAAAAAAAAAAAAAAAAAAAAAAAGATACAATCATTGGATTTTTTTTCATCAATCAAAATCATTGTGATTTCATAAAAGGGATTAGAATATAGGGGATTGTCGAAATATTTAACTTTAGGAATATGTTTTTCACTATAAGTTGAAAAGGATTCAAGCCTAAAGGATTTGAACGTCAAATATATAGGGCGATTTATAAGGAATGCAGTATGAGAATATTGAGATAAATGTTAATGTCGAAGGAAAGACGTTGACGACAGATGGGGTTTGGTCGGTATGAATTTTATAAAATGGTTAAAAATAGAGTCCCAAAATTATGAATATTTTTTGGGCCTCGAGGCTTAGCCTTCATTTCATTGGCCTATGACCAAGATCAGCCATGGAAGAATAATTGTGGCGTTTAATACATGTTCACAAAAAATAAGAAAATGACAACACTAAACCATCGATCAAATTCTTGGCATGGAGAATGAAAATTATATGGAAGATTCACAAGCCACAACATTGTATCATCACACATATATATGTTTCATGCATTTATCAATGGTAAACAAATATGTAATGACATAATACACTAATCATACTAATATTTTCAGTTAAAGAAATACGGAATATATTATGATGTGGGTCTAATATAACTACTTGAACACGTAGATATCTGATCCAAAACACTCAAGGGTTCAAAGACATAATCTTTATACAGAAGAGCCATCAAAAGGCTAAAGGTCTCGAGTAAGGCATGGTTAGTTCACATTAGTCGTAGGCTCCATGCTCTCAATAAACCAACAATTCAAGTCCTCAAGAAAGCCGTGGGAGTAAAATGTGCCCGGAATCAAAGCAAGAGGCACATTCAACACTAAGTGACAAGTCTCAACTCCTAACGTGCTTGATTTGTCTCTTACACGAAGGTCACAAGAAGGGCTTTGACACGAGACATACGAGCACCCAGCATTTGCAGGCTACGTCATTATCTCAGTCAAGTTGTCTCATATACTCTCTTATATAATATGCGTAACAGCAGTACATTCTATTTGCTCACACTCATGTTGATTCTGTCATATTCCCGACATACTATAATTATGTTGCATGAATATTCACATATGTTCTTGCAATATAAACATTCAATTTTTAATGGATTGGGTACGCTCTCTTTTACATATTTGAAGCATACTTAAACATGTAACATAAATGACAATTTTGCAATCGGCGATGGATATGACCGATATATTAGACAACAAATTTGATGTTTGAGGCGATTTGTGACGATGATAGTGGTCCGATGGAGAAGCTTTCAATCCAAGGCATTAGGTTGTTGAGAAAATTAATCATGATGAGAAAGAATAAGACATAAATATTGACATTATCGAGAAGTTTGTAGGAAGTGTTAATTGTAATAGGGTGTGAACGCTTCGATAAGTGCATATGTATACTTTAAAAAAAAAAAAATGTCACGTGCCGACCTAAACAAAATTATTACCGCTTCAACCTTGTGGAGCTATTATCATCACTTCATATGTATACTTTTACAAAAAAAAATGCCACGTGTCGATCTAGACAAAATTATCACCGCTTCAACCTTGTGGAGCTATTATCATCACTTCAGCCTTGCACATGCGTCAATTGCACCTTCCTCTGATGATCTCTATCTAGAGAATAAGCCCAAACACATATGAGATGAAGAGAATCATTTTCAGAACCTATGTTGTAGGTGATGTAAGTCCATCTTTAATATTGTGGGGCAAAACAATCACAAGTATTTAATGTGGGACACTTTAACATGCCCAAACTCATATAAGCCTAAACTCATATAAGATGATGAGCCTAATCCTTAAAATCTAGGTTGTGAGGTGATTAAAATTTATCTTTTAATATATTGGGCGAAACAATCAACATCTACAAACCAAAATATTTCTACGGTTTAGAAGTAATCTGTTAATTCAACATTCATGAACTCTTTAGTTTTTGCTAACTTTCAAGATTTATTGTAATCATCCTTCTATATGGACATATGGAATAGTGATGGCTTCAAAGGAAGTCTAACCTATTTCTTAATACTCCTACTGCGATCTAACATCGATAATTGAATACACCCGAGCAGGAAAATAAAAATATTCGTTTAACGATGTTATTCATTTATTGAAAATCATTTTAAATTCTTTGTCCAAGTCGGAACCATAGAAAATTATTCATTTGACGAGATATACTGTACTACTACTACTAATACTACTACTACTACTAATAATAATAATAATAATAATAATAATAATAATAATAATAAATACCCATTTATGCTTTAACTCGACATAATTAGTGTTAAACACGGTGGCTTATAAACTTTACTACCGACATAATATAACATTTCATAGAAGAAGATATAAGAAGGAAAAAAAAAGGACAAAATACCAAGGAATTTTAAACTATTTTTTTCCAGCCCCATCAGTATCACAAAAGTAAAGCCAGGACAAAAGTCCACAGAATGACATATAATAATGATGCCAAATGCCAATACATATACATACACACAACCAAGAAGTTCACATGAACATTTGCACTAAAATAGAACCACATAATTGATCTGGACAAAATAATGGATTACATTACAGTCCATTCTGTTCATCATCTCCCTCCAAGTGTCTACCCCTCCCCCCCCCCTCCCACCACCCACCACCCACCACCCACCACCTACCACCTTAAACAAGAGAACAAAATACATGCACAAAACACATGCATTAAAAGCAACAAATCTTCTAGTGAATCTTAGTATCATCATCTGGTTTGGATAATTCTGCTGTAATTACTCCTTATCAAAATAGACCGTCAGATAACTGCCACGTGTACAAATAAACAAACAGTTTTATTTTTTTCTACACACACACACGATCATCAAACGATCTGCTCTAATGAGACTCTCTATAATGAATTTTCCCATCATCTTGTTCTGTATCTTCCTTGGTTTTTTCACAGCTTTCTTCATCCATTTCAACTTCTTCAACTATTGTAGGATTCTCCAATGCCCTTTTCACTTGTTCCACATCTTCTTCCATAACTATTCCATTCTTTTCCCTTCTTTTCCCATTATTGTTATTATTATTAGCCTTCATCTTCAAAACCTCCAACAATTCATTCACTGCATTTGCTTTATCTCTCCTGTTCTTGATCAACACTTCACTTATATCCGCCGGCGTCATTCTCGCCTTTTCGATCAATTCCTTCATTTCTTCCTCCAATCCCACCTCCAAATCGCCATTTTCATACCCCAAATAGTTCTTCAAAAGGATCTTCAATGCAGGAAATGTACAGTAACTCATAAACACATGCATGTCCATTCTCCCACTTCTAAGCAATGCTGGATCAAGCTTTTCAATGTGATTAGTAGTAAACACAAAGATTCTCTCACTACCACAACATGACCATAACCCATCAGTGAAATTGAGTAGCCCAGATAGTGTAATGGAATTCCCACCGTCGTCACCACCACCGCCACCACCATTAGTACCGATACCCGCCGGAGAAGGAATGCTCCGGCCTGCTGGAGACCCATTAGTGCTCTTTTTTCGATTAGTCAAGTTAAGTGAACAATCTATATCTTCAATTACAATAATTGATTTAGAACTAGTTTTCATTAACAGCTTTCTTAACTCAGAATTAGTGTGGGCTTCTGTTAATTCAAGATCATAAATATCATAACCAAGATAATTAGCCATTGCTGCAATCATACTAGATTTACCAGTCCCAGGAGGGCCATATAACAAATACCCCCTTTTCCAAGCTCTTCCGATTCTCTGATAAAATGATTCCCCATTTGCGAAATCTTTTAAATCATCCATAATTTCTGATTTTTTCAATGGATCCATTGCTAAAGTATCGAAAGTACTTGGATGTTTAAAAGGGACAGATTCCCATGGGTACCCTCTTGAATCTAAGGCACCGCCGCGGGAATTAGTGTAAAGCAAACGATCTTGATTATTCCTACGAATTTCCCCTGCTTTTTCCATAATAAAATCCAAATAAGAACCCAGAATAATCCCTTTATCCTTCTTCTTTACCCGCAAAGTGAACCCCCTCTTCTCCTCCGGCAACGGCCTCCAAGAAAACGACTGCGTTTGCCTCTGTGTAACGATATGCTCCCAAAGGACCGTTATGCCTTTGTATACATCCACGTGGCGATCGTTGTTGGAGAGGCCAAAGGTAATGGCGCTGGAGTTGACGCCACGAGTAAGGCTGAGGCGGTTTCCGGTGACGGAAGCTGTGCTGCTTAAGTAAAGCTGTACGGCGTTGTAGAGCTCGTTAGTGTTCACTCCGTCGATTTCTGTGATGTCGTAGTAGCAGTAGACGGAGAAGCAGTTGAAGAAGCGGTGGAAGAGCTTGAAAGAGGCGAAACGTAGCTCCGGCGGGAAGACGGTGTGGAGGAGGCTTTGGATGAAAGCCCATACCCCCATTATTGAAGCAAGATTTGTCCATAACTCTTTCATTTTGAGTGAGAGAGAGAAAGGAGTAGTCTGTCAGTAAAACACATATGGGTTGGGATATTTATAGACGGTGCAGTGTTGTTGTCATTGGAGGAGTGATAGAGTCGTCACAACGAAAATATACAACAATATGCCGCAACAATAATCTACACCATTGATTATTATGGGATCTAGTTCAATAAATTAGATCATACAACAATGATGATCAGATCATCGTTGTGGCAGATATCATTTTAATATTTCGTTGACTATATCATTTTCGTCATCATTAAGGTGACCTAATAAATTTTTATACCATTAACCTTAATATAATATGTATATCATATACTCTCTCCATCGCATGAAGTTCAGACGGTTTAATTCAGTAGCACCAGATCATAATCTGGTATGAAGATCATTGTTCCAACCATGTATCGATTTAATTATTTAATGTTAAAATGATAACAATGTATTTCATATTGACTTGTGGTGTGAGAATTCCTTATATTATAGGAAAAACCAAAAAGTTAAAAGATCTTATACTACAGGACTGAGAGAGTATTACTTTTTCCCTTTCCAAATATTGTGTTTGTTTTGGGTTGGAGTTTTTTTGGGGTTTTTTTTTAGATAAAGTGATTAAAATAATGATTAGAAAGCTAAAATGTTTTTTTGAAATTTGTGTAGATTATGAAATGATTGGTGAAATAAAGTAGAATAATGAATAAAATAATTGTAAAAAAGGTAATAAAGTTGATAAAGTGAAATAATGAGATAATTTAATATTTTTTATTTGTAGTTGAAGATTTGATTGTTGGGAGAATGATGAGAGATAGTTTAATATTTTTGCCTTGTAGTTTTTTTTACATCACATCACTAATCATTTCTTACAATTCTCCCACCAATCAAATCTTCAACTACAAATAAAAAAATATTAAATCATCTCTCATTATTTCACTTTATCAATTTTATTACCTTTTTTACATTATTTTATTCATTATTCTACTTTATTTCACCAATCATTTCATAATATATATACAAATTTCAAAAAAACATCTTAACTTTCTAATCATTACTTCAATCACTTTATCTAAAGAAAACCCAAAAAAACTCGAAAAAAAACTCCAACCCAAAACAAACACCTTTATATCACTAGATTTTTTTTATATTTTCGTTAGAGTTTTTTTATATCACTTCACCAATCATTTATTACAATTGTCTTACTAATCATTTATTCAACAACAAATAAAAAATTATTAAATCATCTCTCATTATTTTACTTTATCAACTTTATTGCATTTTTTATCATTATTTTATTCATTATACTACTTTATTTCAATTTCTCTCACCAATCATTCATTTATCTTCACAAATTTCAATAAAACATCTTTAACTTTCTAGTTATTACTACAATTATTTTATCTAAAACAACCCAAAAAAGCTCTAATCCAAAAACTCTAATCATTATTTCAATCATTCTAATTATTACCTTTTTTTAATGTGTGTGTTTTTTATAACCGTAAAAATTAAATAGAAACTAATTTTGTAGTGGGTGAACTGATGTCACTAAGCGGGTAAATGTTCAGACTGCAGATTTTTGCGTACAAGTATAGGTTGTCATAATACTAGTCCCTATATTGCACAACTACTGTCTGCCATTCATGGGAAGATTCTTTATTAATTTTTTGTTAAACTATTTCTTTTGTTGCAGTTTTTTAAATATTCTTTTGCATGTCTAAAGTTTATATAAATAATGTATATATATTCCATCTTTGTATACATATATTATTCATTCAATAATATGTCACAATATAGTCTTTCTATAAAAAAATCCCGTTCTGTTGTGGTCATGTGAATAGTTCTTCCTTTCAGTTAATTGTAGTAATGCGTTATATTACATTTATAATTATCGATCTTATACATAAGATTTATATCAATTACTTGTAGCACTATGGTCATTAATGTAATTTTTGTAATTGTGACTTAAACTATGCACCTGAGTTTGGTCAGCTGAATGTAATACTCTGCTGAGTCTGTGTGGAAACTATGGCGGTCAGTAGGGCCTGAAGGTGTCTGCTGGGTCTAGTGTTTTGCTGAGTGGGGTCAGTAGACTGATAATCTGCTGAGTATAGTTTGTTGAGTTGGCTCTCAATGATACTTGGGGAACACGTCTGCAGGGTTTACTGGTTTTGGATAAAGTTACTTCTAGGGTATTTCAGTCATTATCTGGTTTAGCTGTTAAGTCGGTTAGGGTTTGATTCCCAAGGCTATAAATACCATTTGAAATTATTGTAACTTGTAACTTTCTCGTGATAATAAAATATCCCCGTTTATTCGTGGAGTAGTCGGCATATTGACGGAAACCACGTTAAATATGTGTTCTTCTTGTTTCCTTGTTAATTGTTTATCTTTACTCACAATCACCATCACTTCTTGATCGATCCGTAATAACAAACCGGAATCGGAGCGTCCAGGTTCATCAAGAAATTTGTTTATATGTTTGAAGCAAGGTAGATTTGCACTAAGGTCATAATTGACGTTAGGATTTGGGATCTACGCTAGCTTTTCTGGTGAGAAAGATGTATGCTTTAAACGTCAAGATTGACAAGTTCACATGAAGAAACAGTTTTAGTCTGTGGCAAATCAAGATGCGTGCTTTGTTGAAACAACAGGGATTATGGGGTCCCTTGTCTAAATCAACAGAAGGAAGTACTGCTGAGAGAGCCAGTCTGGAAGAGAAAGCATATTCAACAATTATGTTGTGCTTTTCAGATGATATTATCACAGAGGTTGCTGAAGAGGATACGGCAGAAAAGATGTGGTCCAAGCTTGAGAGTCTGTACATGACAAAGTCTCTAACGAACAAGTTGTTATTGAAACAATGTCTGTTTAGTTTAAAGATGCATGATGGCACTCAGCTGAGGGATCATCTAGATCAGCTGAACACAATATTGCTTGACCTAAGGAATATTGATGTGAAGATTGAAGATGAAGATGCAATACGATCCTACTTGTTTCATTACCTACATCATATGAGAACTTTATGCAGTCATTTATTGTTGGGAAGGACTCAGCGTCATTGGAGGCAGTGAGATCTTCACTCCATGCTCGAGAACTACGCCATAAGGCATCTGGTTCTGGGACATACAGTCAGTTTGCTGGATTGGTGGCCAGTGGAGTCAGCAGAGGATCAGGAAATTATGGAAATAAGAAATCCAAGAGAACTTCCAAGGGTCCTAAAGCTAGGGATGTCTGTAACTACTGCAAGGAGCAGGGACATTGGAATAATAAATGTCCAAAGAGAAAAAGCGGCGAGTCATCGTTGCTTTTAAGTGTAACAAGACACCAACTCTAAAGAAGATCCGGCCTTAGCGCTTTTGAGTCAAGCAGGCATAGGGATGTGTGGATTTTGGACACTGGGCATCTTATCTTGTGTGTCCAAATAGGGAGTGGTTTTCAACTTATCAGCAGGTTGATGGAGGCCATATTGCTATGGCTAACATCAAGGTCTGCAAACTAGTTGAGATTGGATCTGTTCAGTTGAGGACACATGATGATAAATTCTCGCATTGCCGAATGAGGTTAGGCATGTTCCCATGATGACCAAGAATTTGATATCACTTACTCTACTGCAGACAAAGGGTTCAAGTTCAGGGGTGAATGTGGAGTGGTGAATGTCCTGTAGTGGTTCAAATTTGTGATTACGAAGGTATATCGGACATGGGACATTGTACATCTTACAAGGGTCTACTGTATCAGGTTCTGCTGATGTGGCATCATCAGAGGTTCACCAGTCACAGCTAACCAAGTTGTGGCATATGAGATTAGGTTATATAGGGGAAAGAGGGATGCAAATTCTGTCTAAGTCTGATCTACTTAGAGGAGATAAGGCCAATGAGCTAGATTTTTATGAACACTGTGTGTTTGGGAAGCTACATAGGATCAAGTTCCCAAAAGCAATTCACATCACAAAAGGGACACTTGATAATGTCCATTCTGACTGTTGGGAACCTTCAAGGCTGGAGTCACTAGGTGGTCACATGTATTTTGTGTCTTTTATAGATGATTATTCAAGGATGGTTTGGGTAATCATGATGAAGCACAAGAGTGAAGCATTCAAGCACTTCAAGCAGTGGAAGGCATTGGTTGAGAATCAGACAGTGAGAAAGATCAAGAGACTTAGAACTCATAATGGACTAGAATTCTGTTAGTCTGAGTTTGATGAATTTTGCAAGAATGAAGGCATTGCTAGGAACCATACTGTCAGAGACACTCCACAACAGAATGGTGTTGTAGAATGAATGAATCAAACTCTTCTGGAGAGGGCAAGGTGCATGCTCTTTAATTCTGGTTTAGCAAGAGATTTTGGGCAGAGGCTATTAACATAGAATGCTACTTAATCAATAGGGGGCCTCACACTGGGATAGCTTAAATCACCACTTGAGGTTTGGTCAGGAAAGTCAGCAGACTACTCTGGTCTAAGGGTTTTTGGAAGCACAATCTACTATCATGTCAGTGAATGTAAACTGGAACCTAGAGCCAAGAAGGGAGTATTTGTTGGATATGGAGATGGAGTAAAAGGGTATAGAATATGGTCATCAGCTGAAAATAGGGTTATACTCAGCAGGAGTGTAGTCTTTGATGAAAATTCTATGCTTAATTCATCTGTGAAGGCCATATCTGAATCTGGAATTGGATCTGAAACTGAGAATTTGACAAACAGGTGGAGCTTCAAGCAGAGTGTACTGAATTGAAAGACTCAAGAGGGGACAATCAAGACTTTCACAGATCCAGAGTCGGATCCAAACCAGTCACCTTGAACAAGTGGTCGTGAGATACTCAAACAAATTGATGTAGGTCAACAGAGTATAGCTCTCAGTAGAGCTAGATGGACCAATATTAGACCTCCAAGAAGATATAGGTTTGAGGAGGATATGGTGGGATATGCACTACAGGTAGCTGAAGAAATGGATGGTTTTGAACCTAACACTTACAGGGAAGCAGTGACATGTTCTGAGGCATCTCATTGGCTTGTTGCCATGGGAGAAGAAATGGAGTCACTGCAGAAGAATGAGACTTGGAATTTTGTCAAACAACCACATGATAGAAGGGTGGTCAGCTGCAAATGGATCTTCAAGAAAAAGGAACGAATGACATCTACTGAGGGCATCAGATATAAGGCATGTTTGGTTGCAAGAGGGTTCAGTCAGAAAGAGGGGGTAGACTATGAAGAGATATTTTCTCCAGTGGTCAGACATACTTCCATCATGGTGTTATTAGCAATAGTGGCGCATCAGAATCTTGAACTTGAGAAATTGGATTTGAAGACAGCTTTTCTAAATGGAGATGTAGACAAAGAAATTTATATGACTTAGCCAGAGGGTTTCCAAGTTCCTGGCAAGGAAGGATATGTTTGCAGGTTGAAAATGTCCTTGTATGGACTTAAACAGGCCCCAAGACAGTGGTATAAGAAGTTTGTGATTATACGATTCAAAACAGGTTATAGTAGGAGTCCATATGATTCTTTGTGTTTATCACAATAAGTTTGTAGGATGGTTCGATCATCTATCTCGGTTATGTATGTGGATGATATCTTCGATAGGCTCTTTGCAAACAAGTCGACATTCAAGATCTGAAGAATCTGCTCAAGGCTGAATTTGAGATGAAGGATTTGAGGAATGCAAAAAAAATTCCGGGGATGGATATCTATAGATATATGAAGCTGTTCTTGTCTCAACAGGGGTATATTGAGAAGATATTATCCAAGTTTGGCATGTCAGCAGCCATACCTATAGATTTTCCTATGGCATCAAATCGACATATGTCTGTTGTGGTTGCTCCATAGTCAGCCGAAGAAGAAGAATACATGTCAATGGTTCCATATACTAGTTCAGTGGGCAGTTTAATATCATGGTCTGTACTAGGCCTTATTTGGCTCAGGCAGTCAGTGTTGTCAGCAGGTTTATGTCTCAACCTTGAAAGCAGTAAAGAGGTTATTTAGGTACCTTAGGGGTACATCTGATATTGGACTGATTTATGGAGGTTGTACTCAATGTCTTGTCACAGGGTATTGTGATTTTGATTATGCTGCTGATGTGGACAATAGGAGATCTATGACTGATTATGTGCTTACTTTGGGTGGTTTTGTGGTAAGTTGGAAGGCAACTTTATAGGGTACAATGACATTTTCTACTACTGAAACAGAATACATGGCATTGACAGAAGCAGCAAAGGAAGTAATCTGGTAAAAAGGGCTAGTCAATGATCTGAGTCTGCATCAAGATCAAGCTAGGGTGTATTGTGACAGTCTTAGTGCAATATGTTTGGCTAAGGATCAAAGTTCATCATGAGAGGACCAAGAACATTGATGTTAGGTACCATTTTCGGGAATGAGAGTAGGGTACAAATTTGAGAAGATCGATAATGATGTTAATCTTGTGATATGTTCACTAAACCGATTCAAAGGCGGTGTTTCAATTGTGTCTGGACTTTTTGAATATCCAAAGTCGTTAATCCGAATGCAGGAATACTCATTTGAAGGTGGGGGGTTCTATTTGAGGAATTCAAATCAAGACAAAGAGGATTTCTGGCACTTGGTTGTGCATCCGGTTGGTTTTCATTAAATTGAAGCCAAGGTGGAGATTTGTCATGGTGACTTAAAGTATGCTACTGAGTTTGGTCAGCTGAGTGTAATACTCTGCTGAGTCTGTGTGGAAACTATAGTGGTCAGCAGGGCCTGAAGGTGTTCTGCTGAGTCTGGTGTTCTGCTGAGTGGTGTCAGCAGACTGGTCATCTGCTAAGCTTAGTTTTCTGAGTTGGCTCTCAATGATACTTGGGGAATACGTCTGCATGGTTTTCCGGTTTTGGATAAAGTTACTTCTAAGGTATTTCAGTCATTATCTGGTTTGGCTGTTAAGTCGGTTAGAGTTTGATTCCCAGGGCTATAAATACCATCTGAAATTATTGTAACTTGTAACTTTCTCGTGATAATAAAACATCCTCGTTTGTCGTGGAGTAGTCGGCACATTGCCGGAAACCAGGTTAAATCTGTGTTTTTTTTGTTTCTATGTTTGTTTACATGTTAATTGTTTATCTTTACTCACAATCACCATCACTTCTTGATCGATCCGTTATAACATTTCTAAAACAATGTTGTTACAAAATATTGTGTAACAGTTTCCACACTCATTCATAGTATACTAGTATAGCTGTATTCATGTGTAGGAACAAGTAAAACACATGTGATCTATTCATTTTAATCAAGGGTATAATGATCGAGGATGATACATGTATTTAACATTTTTAAGTTGAGTTGTGTTGATGATTGAGCTTACTGAATCTGGTAGAGTTCAGATTTTTTAACTTGATTTTGAGCACAAATTTATCTTTATTATCAGACTCAAACTCAATCAAAAACATCTTCAAACTATAATGAGAAAAATTTGAGAATGTTCTGTTCTAAATAAAATACATATAGTTATTTCTAAACGGTTTTGACGTGGGTAAGACCCAATGTCATACACGTGAAACCCAGAGAGGGATTCTGGAATTGTTGCAGTGAGGTCACCGAAGCCTAAAACTATATTTTTGATCCAAAAATTTGTTTCAGTACGGTCACCGGAGTCTAAAACTATATTTTTTAACCACAAAACGATATTTGTTAACAATAAAACTATATTGTTTTAATAATAAAAAAGAATTGTCCATATCTCAATGGGGTCACGTGACCTACCTTGAAATATGTTGATCCGTCCCTGGTGGCACCCACTGAGCTATTTCGGCTCTTCTCAGTGGGCCCAAGGAGTTCAGGCCAACAAAGAGTCTTACATGTCAGATAACTTTGAGAAAACACTTAGTCATGTATGCAGCATCTCCTAGTTCGTTCAACCGAAATGGTGCAGGTTCGTCTTGGTTCAAAACTTCTATCTTGGGGCATGTCATCACCATTGACCTCGGTGTTTGAGGTGGGAATCAAGCCATCTAGCAGATAATACCCCGCGATGGTAACTGCCACAATAATGGTCTCATGATTCTCGCTCCTTTATGGCATGATCTGCAAACCGCTCCATTATCTTGGCCATTCCCTTATCACATGCAACTCATCATCAACTCTTCCACGAGGGAGTCATATAAAGTATCATCATCCTTAACTTTTAGAACTACGTTAATAGTTTGATCATAAAATCTCAAGGCACGTAGGCAGTCAATTCTGCATTGGCTCGGCTATAATCAATCATCAAATCCACCAGTCAAAATAACTGGGGTTATCCTCACGAACTCAATTATCCGGTCTTTAACCTGGTTCCACTATTGACGATTTTGAGAATTGTCAAGTTTATACATATGTAAAGTTGTATAACTATATGTATGTTGTTCGGAAAAAAAAGTATAACTATTTTTTAAATGTTGAACTCCATCCCGCTGACCTATATACCCAGGATCCTCTGTTATGCCTAATGTTGTGTTCCCTGCTGTTGCTTATTCAAATAATTGTTTGATGATTTTTTTTAATTTATGATTAAAAATTCCCACTTTTACCCCTCATTCTCTACTCACAGCAAGATGTATAACATCCTCATACATCAGAGGATCTATGCTCCTGTGGACCCACATTCTCCCTTCTCTAGAATTTCGTAAAAGATGTAGGGTTATTCCTTAATAACCCAGTTTGCATAATGTTGCTTGTATACCTTAACCAAAAGGGTCTTCACTATCCCGCCTCTATATATTCATATATAATATAGATCTAGGGTTATGACTCGGTATTCTAATTTGTAACAAGTGTTATGTACACATTTTATTGGTAAGAAAAGTCGATAATTTACCAGATCGACCTCGCACGTTCTGCCTGAAAGACGACTGTCATTACAACACACCTATTATCTTACCATTGAACTTCTAACTCTTGCGGACAACATTGAATGAATATGAAAGAAGATATGTATTTTCATCAATGGGGAACATAGTTAGGAATATCAGAGAATTCTTATATAAAAGTATTGGCTGTACATTATCATTAGACAAATGACATGAATTTTCCTAAAAGAAAATTACATGAATTTAAAAAATATAGCATTTTTTTAATCTCATCTTATAATTAATATATGAGAAATATTACGATCATAATGGTTGTGTTAATATATTTTGCACAATTAACTATGTTGTGTGACTAATTGATTATGCTACCGACCCACTATAATTAAAACGACACACTATAATTAAAAGTAAAAAATATGTTGTGTAATTCATTGCCACACAATTATGAATTATCGTGGTAATAACATCACGTTAATGATATTGTTTTAAATGAAAAATCATTCACAACATTAACACTAGCCACTATAAAAGAAAATAACATTGTTATTGATATCTCGTTTAATATATTATATTGTGGCGTCACACTTCTATTTATTCAACTTTAATTATTGAGGTCGAAAACGGATATTTGACCTCAGTAAACTCAAATATTGATCTCACATCCAACTTTTCAGAAATATAATACTACATACATCCCAAAATGTAAGTCAATTTAAATTTTTTTACACAGATTAAGAAAATGATTATGTGTCCTTAATTTTAACTTTTGACTCTTATTAATACAATAGTTGTAAAGTAGGTGAATGTATAATAAATTAAGGGTAAAAGCAAGAAAAATATAATAAATACTCCACTGGTATTTTAAATGGACTTATATTATGAGACAATTAAAAATCTAAACGAATTTATATTTTAGAACGTACATACCGTAAGTAGATTCGATGTAATGCAATTAACAAATCCCAAAATAAAAACAAATACAAAAACAAAAAGAGTTGAAGAGAAAAACAAATTATCTTCATAGTTGAAGCAGGACATAGAGCGGTGAAGGTGGTTCTTTACGAAAACGTCACAGTGCCAAAGTCATCTTCTAACCAAGGAAAATTTATCCAGGATTTCACTATTGGGAAGCGCTCACGTAGCGAGATTCGGACCACACATGATTTTCACACACGGGGTATGATCGCAGTATTCCACCTCGTGAAAGCGTGTGGTGAGATCCCGCCACGTAGATGCAGCTTTCCTACAGAATCCTCTACAGTAGAAACAATACTCCTCTAACCAAATGTGAGCCAACAAGTATCTTTTAGTGTAGCCACGTGCATTTCAACATAACTTCATAACATTTTTTTTTCAATAAATATACTTGGTTGTAGTATTAAATGTTTTATAATTTTATTTCTTTATGTTTAAACTTAAAATTGATATTTTCTTTTTGAAAAAGACTAAAAGTATTAATAAGCAATTTCCACTAAACACGCGGAGAGTACATCATTCATAGGCAGAAAACCCCAAGCTATGTTGTACGGATATGAATACGGACACGTCGCACGATACCATTACTGACACAAATGATACGATTAATTCCAAAATTTAATTACATGACACGCCGCCGACACGTTATATATATATATAATGTAAATAAAATTCAATTTATCAAAAAAAAATCGTAAACATCTGAAAAAACTAGACAAAATAAGATAGGTATGACATAAATTCCATAAATATCTAGAATATATATTCGATTTTTATACGGTGCCAAAAGAAAGTGTGATTTACTTTCAAAATATTACAAATCGTAAAAATGATTGTTTATAAACAAAAAAAACATATAAACTTGATAGTGTCCTAAACTTAAACATATAAAATTATATTATTTATTTAATTATTATAGAAATAAAAATTGTATATTTTAACATTTATATTGAAGAAAACTTAAACAAAGAAATTTTTTTTAAAAAAATTGGGTTCAGGAGTGTCATAGAGTGTCGATAATGTGTCCGATGCGTGTCGGATATTTAAATTTTAAATAATATTAATTTAATCAGCTGACACGTGTCGGAGCGTACCGTTTTGTGTCTTATATCGGACACGACGCGCGACAACCAGATTGAAGTTAGGGTATTCCCATGAGAATCCCTATCCATATCCTCACATATACTATTAAAAAATACATATCCCTACTTTACAGCAACTAAATTCACAATACTCTACATCAGCATCCCTATCTCTATCCTTACAACATTAAAATATTCATTTTTTAACTATAAATAATTTTGTCAAAGGTAACTTTTCAAATTCAAATTTTACTCCAACGGCTATATTTCAACGGCTATATTCGAACACACACATTTTTCCAAAATTATTTTTAAAATTCAAAATTTTACTCCAACGGCTATATTTGAACACACACATTTTTCAAAACTTACTTTTTAAATTCAAATTTTACTCCAATGGCTATATTTCAACGGCTATATTTCAACAGAGGGAAGAAAAGAAAAAAAAAATCGTTTCATAAAATAATAAAAAAAAATGTAAGGATATTACGATGTGTCATTACAGGATTTGGGGTGACAACATTCATCCACCCCAATGTAGGGTGGGGATAAAGTATCGATGCAGGAGAGTTTTGCTTCTTCCTATTTTTTTCCTACATGTAGGGATAAAGGTGGAGATAAAGACTCTGATGCTAATACCCTAAGTAACCAAAAAAACATGATGCATTATTATCATCAGAATCACCAATTTTCATCTCCAAATGCTATAAAATAATGCATAGCTTTATTTTGTAGTCGCTTCTTGCAACACACTCAAACAACATTGTTACATTTATTCTTATGACGTTTAAATACTATAAATTAATACAAATTCTTTTTTTTTTTGTTTCTTAAAGCCTCCGGTATTTAGAACCAACCACTACAAAAAAACAGCAGTTTTGCGACGGAGTTTTTGCGACGGACCTTATTTCCGTCGCAAATTTACGTTTGCGACGGATGATTTAATGTTTGCGACGGGACACTTGGCGGGACCGATTTTTCCACTTGGCGGGCAATTTTGCGACGGACTTTTTATTATTTTGCGACGGACTATTCAATAAAATTTTATAAAATTATTTTATTATTCTGAATTTAGATAAAATTTGCGACGAAATTAATTTTCGTCATAAAGCGCGCTTTTGCGACGGCATTTTTATTATTTTTGCGACGGAATATTTAATACATTTTTATTAATTATTTTATTATTCGAATTTACTGCTTATGACGGAATTAGGTTTATTTTGCGACGGACATTAAATTCCGTCGCAAAACGGCGGATATCAGTCGCATAATCCCCTTTTCTTCCTCATTTCTCTTCTTCTCTCCCCTCTTCTCTCCCGCCCCCCCCCCCCCTGCTGAACCTGTTTCCGGCGCCACCTCCTTCCGCCCACTCTTCCTCTGGTCACCACTCCTTCAACCACCCGCCCCCTCCTTCCTCCGGCAAGCGGCGGCCGCTGCACCAACAACTCCTCCGTGCACTAGCGCACCAATGAGTCCTCCGCCTTCGCTGCTCCGGCCACCGCCATAGCTACAGTAAGGCTTTTTTTTTTTGTCACATTAATTGCTTTTATGTTATTTATTTTGTTATATTTTGCAAACTTTTTTATTTTGCAATGTATATATAGATGCACTCCACACACCGCACCTCCACTCGATTTTTTTAGATTGAAGAAAGTAGTAAGCAATTTGTTTGAAAATGTTCCATGTTGATATTGATATTGATATTGATATTGCTATATTGACTTGTTCTTTAACAAACACCTCCACGAGTTTGAAAAATCCACTTAAAACGTGAAATAACCATAAATGTAGTGCTTTTATAGTCGAAAAATCGTAGTATAAGAGATTATATATTGCCCGTGAGGAGGAAAATAAATCAAGTAAGGGATTAGTTCTTACGAATGATTGATGTATTTTACTTGTTGTTTTAAGTTAATAATGTCTAGAGGCTTACATGCTTTGAGGTGGAACAACAATGTAGTCAATCATAAGACTACGGGATTTATGATCATCATTTTGGTATCACTTTATCTTAGCTTAGTTTCACCTTTGGAATCTCAAGTGCATCTACTTTATCTTAGCTTACTCGGTTAGCAAACAAAGAAATTGCTTGAGGTCGGTGTAGTTAGAGGTGCTACTTGCAAATCTCAATAGTTGGGGATCTATTGCAACCCCCGTGAGTTACGAGATCTACAGAAAATCTCACTTTCCTTGCACATATTATTAATTAGTATAAATGCCTTTTATTATAATTGCATTTAGATTAGTATAAACGTCATTTTCTGTGTCAAATAGATGTCAGGTAGAGGTAGAGGTAAACGTCATTTGTTGAATGCTTAAGTATGTGCAAAGCCGGATGTTGGTTGAAAATGCTTAGTTTAGAAACCGGATGTTGGTTGAATTGGTTTCTTGAAATTGGATTGAAATGATGATAAGTATGTGGTTGAATTGGTTTGTTGAAAAGGGTCTTTGTTCCTACCCGTTTGGAAAATGGTACTGGGGGGTACTTTGTTATCCGGCAAAGCCTCCGAATTATTTTGACGTCGAACCTTTGACCATGAATCGAAAATTTAGGTTATAGTGTTGTTACTTTCATAGTAAGTTGAGTAAAACCTGAGTTTGCAAAAGTGTTGAGACAACCTTCAAAGACTATTGTTAGTCTCATATTTTGTATGATATGATGTGTAGGATTGAAAATGAAGAGAATAGAACGGAGTTGGATGTACGAGAGGTTGGATGCTAACAAGAAATTTAACCCGGTATTTGTGAATGGAGTGGAGGAATTCATAAAACATGCAAAGCAGTTAGATTCGTTTCGGGCAAATAATGGAATGATGAAGTGTCCATGTAGTAAGTGTAAGAACACTAAATTTTCAATCGAACATGACGTGAGATTACATTTAACTAAATATGGGTTTTGCGCAAACTACTATGATTGGGTGTGTCATGGTGAAGAGTTTCCCATTCGATCAACGTTCAAAGAAGAACGGAATGTGAACCCTTATCGGGACATGGTTAATGACGCATTACGTGATAGGATTGATCACGTAAGAGAAGAATTTCTTAACCAAGAGGAGAACAATGAGACACCAAACCCTGAAGTTGCGTCGCTTTTTTGAAATCAAAAACGCAGAGGAACTCTGTATGTGATGGAAGTAGTGTCTCCGTCATCGCAGCGGCTTCTAGGTTGCTCACTTTGAAATGTGATCACAACCTCTCTCACAAATGCGTTTGACGGGGTTACCGGTTTGATAGGAGATATTCTTCCGAAGAATAACTTAATGACCTCGAACTTCTAT
Organism: Gentiana macrophylla; assembly: GCA_026214975.1. Classification (NCBI taxonomy): domain Eukaryota; kingdom Viridiplantae; phylum Streptophyta; class Magnoliopsida; order Gentianales; family Gentianaceae; genus Gentiana; species Gentiana macrophylla. The sequence goes on along the minus strand of CM047809.1, from coordinate 26,986,463 downwards.
CAAACCAAAAAGTTGTTAAAGGCATTAGAGCTACCCCATGAGAAAATACACGTGTGTCCCGGGGTGTATGTTATTTTGGGAGGAGGACGCGAACTGGACAAGTGTCGGAAGTGTGACCTTGATCGATATAAACCAAAACGAACGCAAGAGGTCAACGCTGCCTAACAAAGTGATGACTTATTTCCGATTGGACCTAGATCGCAAGGTTGTACGCCACGAAACATATAGGCAAGGAAATGAGGTGGCACGCGAAAACCCCAGGACAAGCGGTATAATGGCCCACCCAAGTGACGCTGAAGCTTGGAAGCATTTTGACCAAATGCACCCCGAGTTTGCTAAGGAGCCTAGAAATGTGCGGTTAGGACTTTGCAGACGGTTTTGCACCTTTTGGTAATTTTGGGAAGAACTACTCTTGTGGCGATCATGGTTACACCATACAATCTTCCGCCCTGGTTGTGCATGAAAAGACAGTTTATATTCTTATCGATTGCTTGTACCGGGGCCTAAAAATCGAAAGGAAACCTCGATGTTTATTTGCAACCATTGATTAAGGAGTTGAAGCAATTTGTGGGAAACAGTGGTTGTTTACTTACGATGTATCCACAAAACAGTAATTTTCATACGAAGGTCGCACTAATGTGGACTATCAATGATTTTCCTGCGTATGGCATGTTATCCGGTGGACTACGGTGGTGTGAAAGCTTGTCCCTATTGTGGTGATGGAAACAAGTCGTTCGCTCAAACATAGTGGTAAATGCACTTGGTTTGATTGTCATCGGTGATTTCTCCCTCAAGACCATATTTTTCGTGACCGATAAAGGTTTTTGAAGTCCAAACAAGATGAACACGCCGACTCCACCCCCGTAGATTGAGTGGTGAGGAGGTATGGGAATTTGTACAACACCTACCAAGCATCATTGATGGCTCAGATTCAGACTTGAACGGCTTAAAAACTCCAAGAATGGTTGGTGGAAAAGAAGCATTTTTGGGATCTTCCGTATTGGAAAACATTCTTCGCTCGACATTGCCTGGATGTGATGCATATTGAGAAAAACTTCTTTGAAAAACTGATTGACACGGTTATGGACGTTAAAGGCAAGATCGCTTGTGGTCCAAAATCGCTAAAGATTTGAAAGAGCTTTGCGTAAAGCGCGCCGATTGTACACTTGTTCTTGACAAGCGTAAAAGAAAAGTGTTGTGTGAATGGGTCACCAAGTTGAAATTCCTCGACGGTTATGCTTGGACTGAGTAGGTGCGTAGATCATGATGAATACATTCTACGTGGTTTGAAAAGCCATGATTGTCACGTTTTTATGGAACGTTTGTTGCCGATTGCCCTTCGAGAATTGATTCGAAAAATGAATGGAATGCATTGGTCGAGATAAGTCAATTCTTTCGAGACTTGTGTGTCGCTACCCTAAAAATAGAAGACGTGATTCGTTTAGAGAATAACATTGCTTGAGATTATTTGCAAGTTAGAGAAGATTTTGCCTCCAGGCGCTTTTTTAACTCGATGGAGCATTTACCGTACACTTGCCGTATGAGGTCGAGTTGGTGGTCCGTGCAATATCGATGGATGTATCCATTCGAAAGGTTTTGAATCACTTAAAACAAAAGATTGGTAACAAAGCTTTCGTAGAGGATCAATATGCAATGCGTATTTGTTGGAAGAGATTTCAAACTTCGTTCTATGTATTACGATGATCATATTGAAACAAAAGCAAAGAATCTTCTTTGTTGGTGAGACTTCGGCATCGCAATCGCTTTGATTTACTGAGTTATTCCGTGATCATAATGGTACAACAATCGGGAAGTGCAAGACGAGGTTCTTGGATAATAAAGAATATGACTTTGTGCACAAGTACGTATTGTCTAACTGCGAAATCATGAAACCGTATGAACTGTAAGTACCTCATTACTACATATATACAATGCTTAACAGTTTTTTCTGAACAAATATACATTAACTGACAAAATGATTCATTCTTAGATTGTTCGAGCAATTTATTCGTGTTCAACAAACCTCAATTGACCTCGATGATATTTGGAATAAACATGAACATGAATTTACCAAATGGTTTGGACAACAAGCATCATTGTTGAATGATGATTTGCTAAAAGCTTTGGCAAGTGGTCCTTCTCGTCAAGTCAAAACTTGGAAACGTTATTCGATTAATGGCTACAACTTTCGGACATTCAACCGGGCAAGCGATATTGGTAAATCTTCACCAACAACGGAGTTTGTGTCGATTCCACGGAAGGTGCCGACTATTATGGCACTTTAAATGAAATCATTGAGTTGGTGTATTATGGACATTATTTCGTCTACAAAGCCGTATTGTTCAAATGTGATTGGTTTGATAATTCGAACGGGCATGAATGTGCATAAAGATTATAAGATAGTTGAAGTTCATCGTGGTAGGAAATATGGCGCTTATGATCCATTTGTTCGCTTATCAAGTCGAGCAAGTCTACTATGCTCCATATCCAAGTTTGAAAAAGACAAAGATCAATGGTCGGTTGTTTTCAAAACAAAGGCAAGATCGACTATCGATGCTCCCGCCGAGGAAACCGCTTTCAAGAACAAGTGATCAATGATGTTTCCGATTATCGATCCTCTTAACATTGTCCACCAAGATCTTGATGTCGATGTTGACTCCGATGTTGGGGATAATGACTTGGATGATGATGAGATGGAGGATTTCATTCAACAAGAAGATGGAGAGGAAGAAGAATCGGTTGATGATCTAGATACTGATGAAGAGGAGGAAGAACTCTTCCATTCTAGTAGTGATAGTGAATAATAATGTATTAAATATTTTATTTTGTCATGATAGTGAATAATAATGTATTAAACATTGTAATTTATTATTAATTAGTATAAACGCCTTTTTATTATAATTGCATTTATATTAGTATAAACGTCATTTTCTCGTGTCAAATAGATGTCGAGGTAGAGGTAGAGGTAGAGGTAGAGGTAGACGCGGTAGGGTAGTTCCCCTCCCCGGAGGCGTCTTCCTCCTCACTGATGCAACGAGTTTGGATGATGAGATACACCAGATGAGCGAGGAGGATTTTGGTGTCATTGTCAATGGTGACCTTGGATTGCCAGTTTTGGATCCCGAGGGGAGATGGTAAGTTAATACATATCTTGCTTTAATTTGTTTGTATTTATATTTATATTTTGATTAACCAAATATATTAACAACTTATTGTTTTCAATATGACAGTTTACCGACAACTATGTCAAGAAAATGGCCAAGAACGCCATAATCGGTGGCTTCAACACTTTTGCCACCACGTGGCATAATGCCACCAGAGCAAAGCAGGATAGGTGGTGGAACGCATTTAGGTACGTCGCTCATATAAATATAAGTATATATAAATATAACTATAATTATAACTATACATATAACATATATATAACTATGTTTGTGGTCATTTCAAAACCGAGTTACGCCACGAGCGCTGGTTAGGGAAGCTTTGAGCGGTATGCTATCAACAGTGGTCCGTGATTATATGTATCGGGCTCAAACAAACCCCGTGCTCGGCTTTGGATGACCCCGGATATTCTCCGTCGATTCGAGTGGATTGGGAGTCCCGTAAGCAATTATTCAATATTTAATTAACAATACTTGTTATATATATATATATATGTATGTACTAACTTGTTTATCTTATGTCGGAATAGGCGTTCCAGAAACATCATAAAAAGAAGCTAAACCGAGCTTCGGATCCGTGAGAGAAGGAAGATCCCCAGGACATGCTATGGGGCAGACGACGGCGTTATCGATTTCGCTCGGGCCATGGAGGACAATAGAGAGAGCGCCTATCGATCGGTGATCTCGTTAGTAGTTCGAAGAAGAAGAAGTCGGGCAACTTCGTCTCGAGGAAGTTTGAGAAAATCATGGTACGTTATGTATTCTAAATATTATATATACATTATATATATATCATGTAATTATTGTTACTAACAAATTTATATCATACTTTGCGGGACGTCTTCACCTCAAGAAGGCGAAAGCCAGGAGAGACGCGCAACGACACCCTCGTCGACAGTCGCGTCTTTTTATTACGGTTACTGGTGGTTACGACAAGAAGGAGAGTTTTTGGCATGGGGTCACCTGCCTCCATGTACTACGACAGCTCTGCTGGCCGCTCGACACTCATCCGCCGAGACATACTCTCGGGCATAATCACCCGCCTCACCCAGGAGATGGCGAGAGAGATGCATGACTCACATGCGAAACCCAGGCGAGGTTGGAGGAGCTAGAGAGAGACGAGAAAGCGTCGGGATGATGCATCAGAGCGAGATGGAGGCGTGGATTACCTAAAGTGGTTGGCAAAGATCCCTCCGGAGGATGCAACCGAATACGAGGCAACCTGAGAGATGACCATTCGATCATGGACTGGAGGAGGTGGCGTGGGTTTAGGTAGTACACCGGTCCGATCGGGTGACATTGTTTTGATACATTTTTATTTATTTTGGCTTATCGTATCCCCTTTGACATATCGTTTTATTCATTTTTGACATTTCCCTTTGACGTATTTTTGACATATCCCTTTGATATCGTATTCCGTTTATATTGTTGTTGTTGATAGCCGGTAGCAATTGTAATGCTACCGGGAAAATTAAGGCTGTTTTGCAAAGCGGTGGTTTGGCCGGCACGCAAAAAAGCGGCCATAATTTTCTGTTTAATTTTATTTTTGCGACGGAATATATCCGTCGCAATATGGTATTTGCGACGGAAAAGGCTCGATTTGCGACGGATATGAAAAGATCTAAAATAAATAAATTATTTAATAAAAATAAGTTGCGACGGATTATACATTTGTTGCGACGGATTATACATTTTTGCGACGAAATTTTACATGTTTGCGACGGAATATTTCCGTCGCTATTTGTTATTTGCGACGGACTATACATTTTTTGTGACGGAAATTATAATTAAAAATAAAATAAAATACGGTAATTATCCGTCGCAAACTCCGTCGCAAACAATTTGCGACGGTTTATCCGTCGCAAAACAGGGGTTTTGCGATTAAAAAATGCGACAAAGAAAAATCGTCGCAAATCCGTCGCAAACTATGGTTTGCGACGGAATAACCCTTGTTTGCGACGGTAATCTTCCGTCGCAAAACTGCTGTTTTTTTGTAGTGAACTAGTCTGACTAATCTGAGTTCGGCCTGGATCGTGCCTGCAGAGTCTGACTTTTACTGAAGGGTAAGGCCTGGCCAATAGCTCTTTCAACATGGCGCCTTAGAGGAGAATCGAACCGGTGACCTCCCTAGGCATTCTCAAGTCACTTACCACTTAAACCAAGCTACTTGGTTGCCAATTCTTACTTTTGCTCATTAACCTTACACGCTAAGTGTAAGCCTTTTAAGTATAATAATATACACATCATTATTCGTGAAGTACTCTATTTCCGGATACTGGGTATGTGATGCCCGGTATTTTTACAAAAGGACATAAGTGTTATTTCGATAATTTATGGTATATCAATTTCTATTTAAAATTAAGTGAAATAAATGAAATTGTTCATGAGGTGGAGTAAGGGCATTTTGGGAAATGTAAGTTTCCCTATAACACCCAATAACCTAAACTCCCAACACTTCTTTTCCTTGTGCCAGAGAGAGAGAGAGAGAGAGAGAGAGAGAGAGAGAGAGAGAGAGAGAGAGAGAGAGAGAGAGAGAGAGAGAGAATTTGTAGAAGAAGATTTGACCATTTCTAACAATCAACCCGTTGGATTTTCAAATTAATCACATCAAATCGATCACGAAGAATATAAGAACGAGATGATATATGTTTTGCTTCGATCAACTAAGGATCTTCAAAACCCGTTTTTAGATTTACATCCATTTTATAGATCTAGAACCTTTCTTGAGTTCTTTCTTAAATTTGAGTTGTTTAGAGGTTGTAATAACCTTAAATCTATGTTTCAAGGTGGAAGAATCGAATAAGTGTTTGGATCTTGAGTTCTTAGAGATTTTGAAGTTTGTCTTTGAATCTCAACTTTTCTTCAAGAAATTTGAGGTAAATGAGTGTTCAACCAAGTCGATTTATGTTATTTTAGGTGGTAGATCTCGTTGATGTTAATGGTACGTTCTAGTATAATTTTGATATCATTTTGATATGACTGTGGATAGAATTTGTGTTTTTAATGGTGAAGAACACCATGAATTGGACCGTGAAGATGCAGATTTTCTGGACATTCAGCAAGGCTAGGCGCACACCTGACCTGCATGATGTTTGGAGCCGAATGGACATTGAAGTGGGGCTCACACCCGGGATAAAGCAGGCGCACTCCTGGCTCAGACATGAAGTTCAGGTACATGCCTGGCTGACTCTGGCGCACGCCTGGGTTGGCTGGGCTGAAGCCTGAAGTATACTTCAAGGTCGGGCGTACGCCTGGTGCGCGCTTGATACATTTTCTGGGCAGTTTTTGGTGTTTGTGATCTGTTTCGAACATTCTTTTAGTGTAGAACCATTTGTGGATTGTTGTAAGGTGAGATGTATGCGTTCTAGTGGCCTTGGCTCCGCATCGTGTTACATAGGAACATTGGAACACATTTCATTTGGCCTTACATGACGTTCACTTGATGACAATGTCTTACTTGTTATGTGGTGAAGTTAAGGGTTTTGTTTCTAGTGGATTTGGCTCAGCACCTTATGGAGGCCCTCTGCCGGAGAAACTCGGGATCATTGGAAACCTTATCCCTTAGTCTCGTGGATATTGGATTAGAATCCAATATTTCTGTGCAATGTGCTAAGTAGTGTAATTTAGAGTTGGTCTAAGGTCTAGTGGTTTGTACGAAGACTTTTTATGTGCAATGAAACTAAGTGGTTATATTAAACACTTAAATGCATACTTGATGAGTCTAAAAGCTAAAACATGTTAGTCCTTGATGAGGCACATTTATGTTTCACAACATGAAACTATTACACCTCCACTTGGTGAGATACTAATCACACTCGTGTAATATTCCACATGGTTAGATACTGTGTCATATGAGGTGTTGAATGTGTCCTGGTGAATGTGTCTTCATCATGTAAAGTGTCCTTGGAATAATGTGTAAAAAATGTCTTCCTTGTTTGTGTCTGCTAGTGAGACTAGTAGAGTGGTGGGAGCTTCTTAAACATATGTGATATTATGTTTGTTTGATATTCCCTGGGTTATAACATATGTAGATTCGGTGCTTATACCATTTGCTAAGTACGTTTGTACTTACCTTTTATTATGTTGTTTCCCACCCTGAGAGGGTGGTGCAGGTGATCTGTTGTACGCGTACTATGAGGAGTGACCTCGAGGCATCTTGGTGAGCTTAATGTTTTATCTTATGTAATAGAATAGACTTTTGAGTTTTGGAAGAAGCTTGTAATAGCTTAGACAATAAATCTTTTGGCCTCAATCTCTTTTGGTGGCTTATCGTTGAACTCTTTTAATTTAATGTTGTAATGGAATCAACAATGGATTTCCTATTCTACCCTTAGTGTTATTATGTAAATCCTGAGTTGCTTCATCTTCTGCAAATTAAACTCTAATGTTAGTTTTAGAGGTTTACGTATATAAGTTAATTAAATTTAAGTTATATTCATGCTGGGCGCTCAATTCCGACATAAAGACCCGATATTCGAGAATGGGACGTCACGGGGTCCTTACCCGAAAATGATATATTTGTCACACGACTTTTAGAATAAATCTTAAAACTCACGTGAGTCTCAGGTCATATCAAAGTTATAAAAAATGCACTAAAAACAACAATGATGGGACACGGGAAACAAACTCTCAAGGTCTTCCATAATTCGTGGCCACAAAATAGACAATTTCGTTTGCGAATCTAGGACAACTAAACTGTGTAAAAACGCTGCCGAACACCACTATTATCAAACTAAAATCATAAATCACAGAACTACAAGATCCCCAAACCAACATCTCTAAAGAAAGAACTACTAAAAGAAATTTGGCATGCATGCATGCCTTAATCAAAGGGAAAAAAACTAAAAGGAACATTTAGCTAAGCATAGCATAGCAAAGTATTTTTTTTAAAGACAACTTGTGATGCATAAAACACGAAGTACTTGCATGATGTTATGTTACAAAACATAATTCATACAAATAGTACATAACACAGCAGAACGGAATAAAATCTAACAGAGCATAATGGAATAAGTCAAATAGATTTAACCGAGTATTCAAGGATACAACGTCATGGTGAAACTCCATCAGGAGACCATAAATTGCAACATGGGTGATACTCTCTAATGTACTCGAACATTACATCGGGTTTGTTATCGAGTACCTAACCATGAATAATCGTCATCACAAACAAATATCATATACGTCTGGTTGAATTTTACATCTTACTATTATCTAAGTTGGCACATGACGGTTCCATGTCATCACCAAACTCCCAAACCCTATCACGAACTACTAAGCATGACTTTTACCAAATTTAGATATAAAGGTACATACGATTCCGGAAAACAAATTACTTCAATATTGGCTCGTATTAACACAAAACATATAAAAAACATGCAACAAAACTTTCTCAGATTCACGTCTATGAAATACATAATTGTGGATGCAAATCAGAAGCAGCGTTGTTTTTTGCTTCACAGATACCCGACATATGCACACATAGGCGTAAACAAAACTAAGTGTTTTTTATTATAAAAAAAAAGATTTTCTTACCTTAAAACTCAACAATCATACAAACAAACAACAATTATTCATCAAATTTAAGAGAATCCATGAACGAGAAGTGCAACCTAACACGTGTCTTAGAGTATCTCCAATGGAGAACACAATAGGTTTATCAAAAAGGTTTAAACCTTTACAAAAAATTTCTTTCCCATTGGAGCAATGCCAACTAGGCAAAGCATTATGCAAAAGGTTGCATAATTTCAACCGGGTCATCTGACATTTTTTTTTTTTGAAGAGTTGGGTGGTGTAGAAAAACGTTTATGTGTAATGGGTATTTTTTAAATGTATAATGGATCCATGCTATAAAGTATTTTTTTTAGGAATGCTATAAGTATTTTATTAGGTTTATGATAGTGGAGAAATTTTTTATAGATGAAAGGTGTATAAATTGAGGATGTGGCACACCTATAAACCTTTTCATATGTGTATGATTGGAGATACTCTTACAAAGGACATAATTCTAAACAAGAACGGAATAAAAAACGAGAATGATTAAGCCTTTTACATTCTAATTGAAAATCAGCAGACAATACGTTGGCGTGGGCTGAAACTGCTTCAAATCACCACTATGATTTGCAAAATATACATAACAATCATAGCAGCTTTTGAACTCCTTGAAATTCACAACCATAAAGGAAGAGGTTACGGCTGCAATTCGGCTTTCTTCAATGGAGGAGCAGACTGCAAAATTCTAAAGTGTATGGTTAATAAGAACGGAAAGTTCTTGTGTGGTATATCCACATGCAACTAATTGATCGGTTGACAAATCTGGACCACACAGTTGAAATTCTGTTTTAAAACAAAGGTGTACAACTCTCCATATGGGTGCACTTCGCATATGACGGGTGCACCCAAGAACTTCTTAATAAGAACCATTTTATAGGCTTTAGAAACTCGTTGGCTGCAGGGAAACCTTTCTTAAATCCAAAAGAAACCTATATTAAACTCAAACAGAAAATAATAGAAAAGCCTAATTTCAAAAAGACAAAAAACGCCCTTACAAAAAAAAGTGAAGGATTTTACGATTCCTCATATTTAAATATATTTATGTATATTGAAAATGACTTCTCAAATATATAGATAGACTATTCATTATCCCAATATTTTTTAGGGGCGATAATGTTGTTGTGGCTGATTTTTGGACTATCATTAAATTTTATCCATTTTAGGGACACCAAATTCTCTGGGTATTATTATTTGTACCACATTCAATCTAATCGTGCACCACTCTACTTATGTACCATAGTAGAACTGTTCACGGATTTATCTAATGCAAAATAAACAAGTAATAATATTTATAAATCCGATATACCTCAAGTGCAAGGATCGTAGTAAAGAGGTTGATACTGGGTCGATCTTACGGGAACTAACGATTGGTAATCCTAGTCTTTGTTTAACTAATTATGTCACGAAAACTAACCTAAACAAGCAAATAAACTAAACAGGAATAACTAAAACGGAAGATAACAATAAGTGAAACTGGACAGAAGAATAAATCTAAAGCCAGGGAAGATACGGGTTGCGAACAATTTAAACTACAACTAAACCTAAGATGCAATAAAAAGATTTAACTAAACTAAGCAATTCAAGTTCAAGGGATTATTCAAGTTATGACAAACAAATGAGCAATTGATCCACCTATCCTATCAACATTCAATTCCAATTCAGATTATTTCGTGATTTCTAACCAAGTTGTGATTCACCTCTCATCTAAAGTATGAACCCTAATTTCTTAGATAGTTCGCTCATTAATCTCTATCTTTCGATCTAAGATTAACGCCTTTTCTAATCCAAAGGTGTAAACTTTAACGTTTCTAATCTAGAAATCTAACCTATTAACTCTCGTTATATAGATCAAATAACTATTCTTTATCATGGTGATCTAACGTTTAGATGATTCTCATCAAATAAAACAATCAACAAAGCAACGATCTTTCGATATGAAATTGCATAAACAATAATAAACATGATAAAAGAAACAACTTGTATTAAAACTCACAAAATAATCACGAACGGAACTGAATTGTTGACTCGGACGGCTTCACAACGCTCGTTCAAAAGGCTTTAGCCTTTAAGCATCCTCTTGAAACTTGGAATTGATGAATTAAAGTGCATAAAAACTATCTAAACTAACCTAGAATTTAGAGTGCATAAACTGAAGAAAAACAGAGTAAAAACGTAGCCTAAGCCGCCCCTAGGATTAGGGTTTTGAGTATTGTGTAATTGGTATCTTCAATGTGGAAAACGCAAATTGTATTTATAGAAAATAAAGTCGGCTGTGCTGAGGCGGTGGACGGACGCCCGTCTGGAAAGGGTGAACGCCCGTCCGGTCTTCATAAAAATCTTTGAGCCGGGCGAGTGGATCAGACGCCCGTCCTTCACAAAATGGACGCCCACTTTGAAAATCTGAACATCCCGAACCAAATTTCCCTCCGGGACGCTCACTTGCTCACTTGATCAAACGCGGCGCCCAATCGACGCTGCTGGGCCTTGACGCCCCAGGATCGACTTGATCTTGATTTCTTCATCTTTATCTCTTTTTGATCACTCCCAATCATCTTTATCTCTTTTATCATCCATGTAATTCGACTCTTATCTCTTTTTGATCATCATTTGAGCATCAAACTTGTACCTATAACACATCAAAACATCGCAAAACGTAATATCATCCAAATAATCATAAAATCACAATTAAAACACCAAAATTAACCTATTTTGCGAATAACTCATTAAAAATATCATTTGCTCAATAAATCCATTAAACACTCATTTCTTATGCAAATTATACAAAATATGAGGGAAATTATCATAAAATATAGCACTATAAACCGTATAAATTCACCCTTAACAACTCCCCCACACTTAGCTTTTGCTCGTCCCGAGCAAAACAAAACGAGACCAAGGCTCAGAAAAAGAACAAACATCTCAGACAATATAGCATAGATCAATAAATCAGAAGTTCACCACTGCGTGTGTGAAAAGCCATAGAAAACTTCCACTAAATCCAAACTTGAGAAACTCAAAGCAAAACTAGCTAATACCCCCTCGTAACTAGCAATAAATGATACTCATAAGATGTACCCTACAAACATAAAATATCCCGAAAAGAATGATCGAATATATCTAAGGCCTTTCTGAAATACTCAGAGGATAATCCCTACAGCATATCTATCAGTTTCTACTGGGGATAAGATAGACGATAACTTAGTCTCTCATACATTTCATAACAATTCATATTGCAAGTTGATTTGATTAGTTCACTTTTAAACGCACATCAGAATGAGCTCTTGCCCTGTCATAGCAGAATAGGATATTCGAGATATACCCTACCTTACTCCAATCATAAGGCAGCTTTTTCTGACTGTCGTGAGCTTTTAGTCATCATAGTGGTATAGGACATACGTGGTATACCCTATCGCACTCAAATCATCGACCAGCTTCCGACACACCCAATTAATTCACATATTTTCAACTTTTTCATTTGAACATAAGTTACGTGTTACTTATCACATTCAAACCTTAGATATTCACAGTATAACATACTTCGGATCTAAATACAAACTATCATAAATCTCAAGATATATACGTAGCACTAAGCACATGATTTATAAGAAAATCAGAAACCACTAATCCAAAAAAGGGTATAACTTTATAAATTAGCTCAACATTTACTATGGCTTGTGAAAAATAGATCTCAGGTGAAACAACTAACTTATCAAACACATGATATATAGCTCGGATGACTATAACAATAACGAACATTGAATTGAATTGCCTACTCGGGACAAAACAAAAACAAAATGTCGGAAAATTTCGAAAATTCTAGCTCATTTTTAGCTCATTTTGCATAGAAACATAACGAATTAAGCAAACGTATAGATACATATCATTTCATTCCCCTCACCCACACTTAAATATCAACATGTCCTCATGTTGTGCAGAATTAAAGAAAAGATAAAACACTTAGCTGATTGCAATCGATACTCGAATCGATGGTCAGGCCGGAGCCTATGTAGTGACAATCAGAACTTGTAACCATACAATGTAGCTCGACAATACTGCTAAAAATATACCTGCACTACTTGACAAACACGGAAACATCTCGGGGAAAATGGGGAATTATACCAGAATGAAAAGATATAGCAAAATCGAGTAATATCAAAAGATGAAACATTCAACACATCCACAAGTTTAAACAGAGTAGAAATGAAAGTACGGATGCCTTATGGCTTACATGATCCATCGGAAAGAATAAATAGTAGCTAAATGAAAAGTACAACGAATCACGTAATCAAAAGTAGCAAGATTATACAACCATCGCATCAAAGACAAATCGAAAGCTAAAATAAGAAAAATAAGATCAGGTCTGGCTCGGCGCTGCAGAATCATCAGCCGGAGGTGCTCCACCCGCAGGAGAGTCAGGCTGCTCCTCATCAGTAGATGACTCAGACTCTTGCAGAACATCCGCAATGGCCTGCTCAATCTCGTCAGAATAGACATAATCAATGATGCTTGGATCGAAGACTCTGTCGTCCCTCGGCTTCCGGTCCTCACTGATGCATCGTAAAATGGTCAAAATGTTATTCTGAGAAGTCCGAATATCCTCCATCCAGTTCCGTACACTGTTGGCCATACTCAACTTCATCCGGACTGAGGGAGATAAAGTTGTTGAAATAGTGTCCTAAACCCAATCGGGTTGGACCGGATCCGACCGGGTCGGATCATTTCTACTATTTCTTTATGTTTATACATATATAAAATGGCTTTTCTGTTGTCATATATTTGTTCCTTTTAAAGAACCAATTATGAATTGTTATATGATAACGTCCTTAGTATTAAACTGTGATAGAGAAACCATGATAGGCGATTATGGTTGATGAGATCTTTAATCAATTTAATAAGTTTGATACTTAAATGTCTCTCAAGGCGATGTACTATTAAACAGGACATTGATAGTATAAGCAGACTAGCACGTATTAGATGTCTTCTGTCTTTTAGGCGAGGATAGATCTCGTCTATCGAAGTGTAGAGACACTTGGGCATGCGTGGACGTGTATTAGAGAATGCGCGACGTTAGATCGACCCACTTACACGGATAAGTGTCACACTATGTGGCGGTTGTGTAATTATCCTTTGGACCGAGTCTTCATGGCATCACGGTGTGGATTGTCATGCTTTGACACTATTGAGGTTTCAGCCAGCCACGGGGCGATCATGCGGTAGTGATTGGGTATGATATTGAAGCATCGCGGAGTATACATGATTGGTCGTCTGCGGGAATCGCGTATCTATGATTAGGATTGAATATCCGAAATGGCCTTCTTATAAGGAATGTCTAGCTCTCGTGAATCTTTGCAAAGTGGGAGTAAATGTGTTACTTGAGAGAGTTTGATATCCAGATTATAAGATACGGTCGTTGATGTTTTGACACTCGACTAACGACCGTATGGATATTATTACAAATGATAGGATTGTAAGTTACACGGTAAATCGTTTCACATGAAAGGTAGTAGTCATTGCATTTGACTCTTCCGACGATTGGGGGTCACGGTGTGTTGCTAGACGCTATCCCGTGATCGTTAGGCATGAAGGGCATTTTCGTAATTTGCACTTTGTGTCTACGGCCAACATATTCGGAAGCCTATCGGGTTACACACATAAGAACATCTAGCCGGATTAAAATGTGGTTATAGATGAATAACCAAATAAGGAAAGTTTATCTCGAGACTATAAAGGTTATAGTGGTAAATTAATATGGTGATATTTATTTATTATGAATAAATTAAATACAAGATATTAATTATGATGATTAATTAAATATGTATATTGATACATATGATTCTCGAAATTAATGATATATGATATACATGGATTTTGCAAATTAATTAATCATAGTATTATATCATTAATTAAATATATATGTCCAAAATTTGTGTGTGTATGACACACGTGAATTGGATCATAAAGTGGCGCATGTTTTATTTTGTATTGGATACATTTGGTTTGTGCAATTTAATTAATAAGATTACCATAATATTAATATTAGATATTCATAGATTTTGAAGAATAGATTTTTGGTAATAAGATAAAGATAGTCAATATTAGATATTGACAATATCTTGGGAATATTCAATATAAGATATTGACAATATCCTAGATTTATTTAATATGAGATATTATAATAAATGAGATAAATCAATCAATTATATTTTCCTTATTTTATTGGAAAAATGTTTTCTTCTCTTCCACTCTATTAGAGGCGCCACACTCACTATAAATAAGAGGTGGGTGTCAAGCTCTTTTGTACATCACAATTGCAAGAGCTCATAGTTCTTGTGTAAAATAGAGAGCATCTTTTAGAGAGTTGGAGAGAGGGGAAAAAGGCCGGTCTAGCAATCGGAGTTTTTCAATAGCAATCCATGATGGGATTCCGGCGGGCTGTTCGTGTAGACTAGCGGTAGAGGCCGAACACTTGGGTGGCTCTATGCAGAACTACTCTCCTTAGACGGTCAAAACGTCGATCTTTTAGATCAACCAAGGTAACCACCGTCTACTAACTCGTTTGTTTATTGCTTAAACGAAGTCGATCCGGGTCGATAGGAAATAAAATTTTAAATTCCGCTGCGTTCCCGCGTAGATTTCCTAACAAAAGTAGGAAGGGAGGATGCTCGAGGCGGTGCTGAAGTAGACCCCGGCTCACGTGGTGCCTCCGTCTCAGAATGTCCCGAAGTCCTAACCTTTTCTCATTGAATTGCCCTCGGGTTCTTTGGTTTAAGATCCGGCCTATACTCAGGAACACCGGCATCCACACACAGGCTATGTATCAAGTGGGGAACAATCAAACACCGGGTATAGACTTTCTGATTGGTCTCAATCTCATCAAATAAGGCTTGGCCGACATTGACATTCAACTCGAAATTCAATGCGTATAACATCCCAATGTCACCAATGTGGAAATGTGTGAGGTTGTTCTTTGGCAACAACCTACTCTGAATGAATCGACACTGGACCTTCCAGTCCTCTGACCAAGTCGTAGTCACTAACTCCTTTCGGTCCCCGCCCGGCCTTAGTGTCCACGGAACATCCGGGCACACTTTCAAACGCAACTCCTCCAAAGGATCCTGGCCGGCATCCTGTTTAGCCTTGATAGCCTCTTTGTAGTCCAACCCCTCAAACGATGCTAAACCGTACTTCTCGTTAATGACTTTCGGGGTGAACGGGACCTTGACTCCTCTCACCATCAAAACTCCGGTTTCCAAATCCGTCTCTGAACAGTTGCTATAAAACTCACGAACCAACGTGTCATTGACCGGGGAACTGGGGATTATCATCAAGGCATCCCACTTCCTATCATTTAACAACTTTACAAACGCCGGATCAACCTTCGTTTCCATAACCGCCCTCTCTATCAACATTGTCCTCGACTGATAATGTTTAGTATAAACCTCGTAAACCTTAGGGCTGATAAATCGACGAGCCAAAGGAATAGGAGGACCAGGAGGTCTAACAGTTGTCCTAACCGGTTCAGCTTGGGTACTTGCTTCCTCCTGTCTAGGTACATTCTCAACAGGTTCGACTCTAGATGGGTCACCACTTCGTTGACTCCTAGGAAACCTCACTAAAGGGACATCATCCTCTGTATCGGAACCAGATGGCGAATCATCTCTTAATGGGGCCCTAGACTGAGCTTGTGTAGACCTAGGAGGGTTGTGTCTTGCACCAATCCGAATACCTTGAGTAGTAGTCACCTCAGTAGGATCAACAACTTTCCGTTTCTTACTGGGCTCCTGAGCCACACCCTTACCATGCCTCTTGATTACCGCCTTCTGATGGACCATGATTCAATCCTAGACTAAACCAAAACAATCCCAAACAAAGCAAGGTACCCGTTTAACATCCAAATCGGGATTTCAAACCACACATCAACACAAACCACAACCATCCATCATCATCAAACAACCCATTCATTCATCCATTACATCACCACAGCAACAACCCAGCAAGAAACAAGAAACAAAACAAGGAAAAAAAACAAATAAGGTACAATTCACATAAAAGAGTCGAGCCGAAAATCGAACTCCAAAAAAACGTGAATTAATCCCAGAAAAGTTACTAGAAACTTACCAATGATGATGAGAAGACGATGATGATGCTAGAAAGGATCCCTAACAGTGTAAATTCGAGCCCAAAATCGAATTTTTTTCTTGGAAAAAGTCGGACCAATGATGGCTCTGATTCGTCAAAATGGTTGTTGATTGAGGAAGAAGGCTTAGAAAAGTGAAAAGAGGGGATCAAAAGCGGTCTATAGCAACTTAAATCGCCCAATTTGGTGTAATATCGAAGGATTTAGGTTAAGAGGAGGCAAAAAGTCGGTTTTCGCGATTTGAAATTCTGAAAAATATGAAGGTTCATGGCTGAGGGGATATATATAGGCAGGGGCTGGACGCTCGTCCAATCCTGCGGACGGGCGTTCAGTAAAGAACATATGAACTGGACGGGCGTCCAGTCTCTCAGACGCTCATCCAAGCGTTCAAATTAAATACAGGATTGGAGGGAGAATTTCAGACGGGCGTCCAGGCATAGTGGACGCTCGTTCAAGAATTGGTCATGGCGGACGGGCGTCCAAGGCAGAGGAATGCAAAAATTATAAAATTTCATACAATTCAAATCCAAATTTGCCTTTCTCATTAAACTTAAATAAAACTCCAAAAATACAAATAAAAAACGACAAATTACATAAAATCACTAGAAAATAGGTAAAAACAATAGAAAATAGTGGGTTGCCTCCCACCGAGCGCTTTTGTTTTACGTTGTTTGCTCGACGAAATAACCTAACAACGCTAGTCATCGTAAATTTCCGACCAATCTATCACCCGGATAAGACGGCGGAGCATGTCAATCGCCGGAGGGAAGTCATACTCATCCTGCAAACCCCAGTCCTCACCAGCTATATAAACACCCCGAAAATGTTCAGCTTGCAGCACTAGCGCTAAATCTGTCAGCATCGGATCATTCAGGAATGTGTATTCGACTTGGATGTTTTAATGTGAGCCTCTGTGGCCGTTGTATATGCGTAGATGTCCTGTTCTTTCACCGTTATGGTTTTCTTTCCATCTATTGCAATCCATGTTGAGTAATTCACCTAGCTAGACGTGATTCCAAATTTGACTTATGCTGTTCCTTCTGTCGTCTATCTAGGGTGTTAGGGTTGTTAAAGGCACGTCTACACTTCACATGGCAAGCTTCTATGGCTTTGCATAATCGAATTTTGTTGCGCTTCTGTGGCGTTATTTATTAGACGTTTATATTCTTGACCGTGCTTAGATTAGAGTGATATCTATGGAATTAGTTGGGCTAGTTTATTTTCTTTATTTTCGTTTTGCCTTTTTAGTATAGTTGCATATCATTTAGTTGCATTGTATTTTATTCTGTTTTTTTTCTTTTATTTTTATTTATCTTTTTAGCGCACCTAGCCCTACTACTTTGTAGTGTCCTCTATCCTCATTTCTGTATGCACATGTTGGGCTAATTTGTATTGTAAGCTTCTGTGGCTTATTTGACGCTTAGATGTCCTGTGTTTTCCCTGTGTGGTGATTGTTCCATCTGAGCAATTATATCCTGTGCTTATATCAAACTTTTCTGCGTAATATGTTATATTCCCCTATCCCCGAGGTACGTTTTGTTTTGTTTTTCAAGTGTGCAGGATATTTGCGATAGCAATTGTGAGCTTTTAGACGATATCAGTTTTCCGGTGGATGGTCCACAGTCTACTTTCCTCAGGCATTTCTGGATCTGATGCTGGCCACTTCCGGAATTGCCACTTTCGAATTACAATCAGCTAAGTCCCTAAATTTTTATTTCTGTACAACTTGAGGACAAGTTGCAATCTAAGTGTGGGGGAGGGAAATGGTTTTATGTATCTACATTCATTTGCCATACTATTATATTTCTATGAAAAAGTGCTAAATTTTAAAAAATTTGTTTGTTTTGTCCCCAGTGAGCAAAGGCATATCTTTATTTGAGTTTTTATATCATTGGTGCATTATTTTGCATATTTAGTAAATTTAGATGTCTCACCCAACACTATTTTTCATGTGCCATAGTAAATGATGAGGTATATTTTAAAGCTATGCCCATTTGATTAGAGATTTTTGATGATTATCGCATGATTCTTTGCTTGCATACGAATTTTGAAAATTTTAATAGTCTGTGTTTAGAATTAAAGTATGACATACTGTGAATATCTGAAGGTTTGAATGTGATAGGAGGGATATAATTTAAGGTTTGAATACCACTCTAAGATGAATTGTATGACTAAAATATGTGTATGTCGGATGTAGCTGCCAATGATTTGAGTGCGGTAGGGCATTATCACGAAATGTCCTATACCACTATGAGGCTTAATAGCTCCGATCGCTCGATGATTGTAGTCCGGCTAGGGTGTTATCATGAAACGCCCTATTCTTTGGGAATGAGGGCATATGCGATAAGTGTGTAGTGAAGTGGACTTTAAGAAAAATTAGAGCATGGCAATGTGAAAAGATGGGTGAAAACCGTAGTTATCTTCAGACTATCTCCAGTATAAACTGAAAGATATGTTGTAGGGATTATCCTCTAAGTATGTCGGAAATATTTTAAATACACCTTATTATTTTTCGAATATGTATGTTTTGTGAGGTGCATGTTATAATCGTTTTTATATTTCTGATCTAAATGGGATGTTGGCTAGTTTTGCTTGAATCAATTTCAAGTGTGGATTTAGTGGAAATTTATTATGGCTTTGCACACACACTTGGGTGAACCTCTAAACTATTGAATATGCTTTATGGTTGCATAAATGTTTATATGTCTCGAGTCTTGATTATGTTTTGTTTTGCTCGGGACGAGCAAAAAGCTAAGTGTGGGGGTGTTGTTTAGGGTGAATTTATAGTGTTTTTAACGATATGTTTTATATCAATTTCCATATGTGGATGTTTTTCATAGAAATCGAGCTTTATAATTGAAATATTGAGCAAGTGGTGTTTTCAATAGTTAAATTGCAAAACGTAACGAATTATGTGCTTAAATTGTGATTTTATATTATTTTGGAGTTATGTTACGCTTTGGTATGTTTTATTATCTTTTAGATACATGTTCTCGAGCTAAAAGAGGATTAGAAGAGGCTGCATTCGGATTTTCTGATGAAGAGAAGAGATAGGGATGAGAAAGAAAGGATAAAGATGAAAAAATCAGCTTCCAGGCATGATGGACGTTCGTTCATGTCCCGTCCACTATGGACGGGCGTCCATTAAATCAAACTGGCGTCCAGGAGAAGAAATCAGAACAGAGAGTTTGGACGTTGTATGGACGAAAGCGCCCGCCAGCGTCTGAGAGCGATTGGGACGGGCGCCAGGTGTTTGGACGGGCGTCCGTCCGCCGACTTAGCCCCGGCCGACTTAAAACTCTATAAAAGCAATTTGCGCCCAACCCTAAAAGATATCAAAAATTCTTCATACACCAAATACTACTCAAAGCAGCCCACACTTACGAGGTTCAGAGCCGGTCACCCGAGCCTTGTGCTCGGGTGATCCAGGTTAGATTAGGATGTTTTATTTTCGTTTGTTGATTCATGGAGATCATCCATTGTACCAAACTATGTGAGTTTATCTTTTAATTTATTTCATCCTTTGTTTATTTTCGTGATCTTTGATTTGTTTTGTATCTTTCTATGATCTATGATGCTATTGTGTGACTAGATCGAGAGATTGGTTGCTAATTGTTGTCTAACGTAGATGAGAATCGTTGTTAGGCTAGATCACCATAGAAAGATAGGATCCTTAATCGTTAATTCGTGACAAATTAATTGGTTAATTATCTAGGTTGCTAGATTCTAAAATACGAGAGTTAATTTGAATCTACACCTTCGTTTTGTATGGAAATTGGTCTCAACATTCGAGAGAGGAGAGATCGATAATTGAATTCACTAAGAGATTAGGAGTTCATAGCTTGAGAAACGGATTCACTAAGAGATTAGGAGTTTGTATCTCGTGTAAAGGTGAAACCACAATATCGAATTAAAATCATGAGATGAACTTGGATTGAAATCACTTGGTTTGTATATTGGTTGATTCCATGTATCTTTCTTCTATGTTTTTCTTAGTTGTTATAGCTTAGATTTATTTTATACATTCTATGTGTTTATATGTTTGTTCTTTCGTTTATTTGTTTTCATAAGTAACAATTGAAAGGAATTAATAAAACTAGATTCAACAACCCAAATCCCTGTGGATCGACCCCTTACTTATCCCGCTTTACTAGCAATTACCCGGTATTCGGCCGGTTAGGAGTTAGTTTTGCATATAGGTTAGGGTTTATAAATTGTGTTTCTTTTTGTGTGAATCATGCTAAGACCAGACGGAAGTCTGCTCTCTGTGAACGCCCGGCCACTCTTTGTCGTTACCAGACGTGTGTCCAGAGAAGTGAACGCCCGTCCATCCAATATGCACCTATTCTGTTAAGTCTTAGGGCAACTAGACGAGCGTCCGGTTTAATCCAGGCGCCCGCCCATTCATAAATTCAGCGTAACGCCGTTTGAAAGAAGGAGCGCACGCTCGAGTTCCAATTTTTCTTGACTTGATTTTTAATGCTTTATTTGACGTGGAAACTTTCATATGAGCTTCTGTGGCTAATTATTTTTGCGTAGATGTTCTGAACTGGCATGTTTACATCTTTCCATCTACGGATCCATGTTAAATAATTGATGATTCATCCATGCATGTTATAGTTAATGTCGGTTCTCGTATGCTATAATCGTTTTATTGTTATTTAGTAGCTAATGTCGGTTTCCGTATGCTACATATCGTTGTGATGAATCTTGTGAGCTTTGAGACCTATGTGCTTTCTTGTTATTTCTTTAACTCATATGGGTAGCTACTGTTTGTTTTCCGTTGCTACCATTGCCTTTTATGAGTTATATCTGTTTAGTATAGCTAACTGTTGGTTCTCCATAATGCTATCACCTTTGATGAGTCTTAAAGCGCGTACACTTGCATGTAATGAATAATACATCGTCGTTTATAAAAATTGTCATTATTTGGTAGACGTTTATTATATACATGTCGTGTTGCAAATGAGTGGGCTAGTTTTCTTTCTTTTATTTTTGCATATCATTTAGATGCATATCATTTAATTGCATATCATGTAGATTGCATTGTAATATATTTTCATGTAGTTGCACCTAGCCTAACTATTTTGTAATGTTCCATATATATGTTCCATCTTTATATGAGCTTAATGAAAAAATCTCTATGACTTCTTTTCCATGTGTTTTACATGTATAATCCTTTTTCCCGTAGACTCTTTTTGCCTTTGTTCAAGTATGCGGGACACTTGTGATAGCTATTGTGCGCTTTAACGACGATATCGCTTTTCTGTGATGCTCCACAGTCTACTGATCTATTCAAGCTTTCTTGGATCTGTGATGCTCCACATTTCCAAGGCTATGCAAGCAATTTTGGTTCTTCGTGAGGGTCTTTCCAGAATTGCTAGCTTTGGAAATACAATCAGCTAAGTCCCTAAATTTTTATTTATGTACAACTTGAGGACAAGTTGCAATCTAAGTGTGGGGGAGGGAAATAGTTTTATGTATCTACATTCATTTGCCATACTATTATATTTCTATGAAAAAGTGCTAAATTTTAAAAATTTTGTTTGTTTTGTCCCAAGTGAGCAAAGGCATATCTTTATTTGAGTTTTTATATCATTGGTGCATTATTTTGCATATTTAGTAAATTTTGATGTCTCACCCAACATTATTTTTCACGTGCCATAGTAAATGATGAGCTATATTTTAAAGCTATGCCCATTTGATTAGAGATTTTTGATGATTATCGCATGATTCTTTGCTTACATACGAATTTTGAAAATTTTAATAGTTTGTGTTTAGAATTAAAGTATGACGTACTGTGAATATCTGAAGGTTTGAATGTGATAGGAGGGATATAATTTAAGGTTTGAATACCACTCTAAGATGAATTATATGACTAATATATGTGTATGTCGGATGTAGCTGCCAATGATTTGAGTGCGGTAGGGCATTATCACGAAATGTCCTATACCACTATGAGGTTCCCCGGTCAATGACACGTTGGTTCCTGAGTTTTATAGCAACTGTTCAGAGACGGATTTGGAAACCGGAGTTGTGATGGTGAGAGGAGTCAAGGTCCCGTTCACCCCGACAGTCATTAACGAGAAGTACGGTTTAGCATCGTTTGAGGGGTTGGACTACAAAGAGGCTATCAAGGCTAAACAGGATGCCGGCCAGGATCCTTTGGAGGAGTTGCGTTTGAAAGTGTGCCCGGATGTTCCGTGGACACTAAGGCCGGGCGGGGACCGAAAGGAGTTAGTGACTACGACTTGGTCAGAGGACTGGAAGGTCCAGTGTCGATTCATTCAGAGTAGGTTGTTGCCAAAGAACAACCTCACACATTTCCACATTGGTGACATTGGGATGTTATACGCATTGAATTTCGAGTTGAATGTCGATGTCGGCCAAGCCTTATTTGATGAGATTGCGACCAATCAGAAAGTCTATACCTGGTGTTTGATTGTTCCCCACTTGATACATAGCCTGTGTGTGGATGCCGGTGTTCCTGAGTATAGGCCGGATCTTAAACCAAAGAACCCGAGGGCAATTCAAAGAGAAAAGGTTAGGACTTCGGGACATTCTGAGACGGAGGCACAACGTGAGCCGGGGTCTACTTCAGCACCGCCTCGAGCATCCTCCCTTACTACTTTATCTCCCTCAGTCCGGATGAGGTTGAGTATGGCCAACAGTGTACGGAACTGGATGGAGGATATTCGGACTTCTCAGAATAACATTTTGACCATTTTACGGTGCATCAGTGAGGACCGGAAGCCGAGGGACGACAGAGTCTTCGATCCAAGCGTCATTGATTATGTCTATTCTGACGAGATTGAGCAGGCCATTGCGGATGTTACGCAAGAGTGCGAGTCATCATCATGATGAGCGGCCGACTCTCTCAAGCGGGTGGAGCACCTCCGGCTGATGATTCTGCAGCACCGAGCCAGACCTGATCTTATTTTTCTTATTTTAGCCATTTCGATTTGTCTCAGATTCTGGAACACATCTTCTAAGCAGACCATCTTTACAGATCTTAAACAGATAAGGTTCATCCCAAACGAAAGATTTCAAATCAGAGAAGAACTTTTTCTTCTCCTGATAGGACAATTCTGGATCAAGATAACGGGAATGAAGGTAATTGACAATGGAAGAATACCATGGAACATCTGGAGCACAGCCATCGATGAGCATAATGTTTTCTAGAGGAAAGTAAAGATCTATATCATCTGGATCACCCTTTTCCTCACTTAACATTCTCGAAACGTGATCCGCCACAACGTTTTCACTGCCCTTTTTGTCTTTAATTTGAACGTCAAACTCTTGTAGGGTCAGTATCCAACGCAGTAGGCGCGGTTTGGCCTCTTTCTTAGTCATCAGATACCGCAAAGCAGCGTGATCAGTCCACACAACCACTTGAGCTCCTAACAAGTAACTACGAAACTTGTCCATAGCAAAGACTACGGCCAATAATTCCTTTTCAGTAGTAGTATAGTTAACTTGAGAAGGATTCAATGTGTGACTGGCGTAATAGATTGGCTGGAACTTCCCTTTGATTCTTTGTCCTAAAACAGCACCAACTGCATAGTTTGATGCATCGCACATAAGCTCAAAAGGTAGGTTCCAGTCAGGCGATATAAGAATTGGAGCAGAGATTAGACGGTTTTTGAGCTCCTCAAACGCCTGCTTGCAGTCCTCATCAAAATTGAACTCAACGTCTTCCTTAAGTAAAGTAGACAGGGGCTTGGCTATCTTGGAGAAGTCTTGAATGAATCTTCTGTAGAAACCGACATGTCCAAGGAAGCCTCTCACTTCACGCACATTCTTAGGATAACTCATCTTCTCGATAGCTTCTACTTTTGCCCTGTCAACTTCTATACCTTTGGCGGAGATTTTGTAGCCAAGAACTATTCCCTCATCAACCATGAAATGGCATTTTTCCCAATTGAGCACTAAGTTCTTTTCCACACATCTGGATAACACTTGATCTAGATTGTCAAGATAGTCGTCGAAGGACTGACCAAAAACCGAAAAATCGTCCATAAAGATTTCCATACACTTTTCTACTAGCCCGTCAAAGATAGCCAGCGTACATCTGTGAAATGTAGCTGGGGCATTGCAGAGACCAAATGGCATTCGCCTGTAAGCGAATGTACCATAAGCGAGGTGAAGGTGGTCTTTTCTTGGTCATTTGGATCAATGGGTATCTCGGAAGTATCCACGAATATCCATCCGGAAGCGAAGAGAATCGTGTCCCGCCAGACGCTCAAGCATCTGGTCAATGAATGGAAGGGAAAGTGATCTTTCATGGTTACCTCATTGAGCTTTTCGATAATCGATGCAGACTCTGTAACCAGTGACCATTCTCAACGCTATTTCCTCTCCTTCTCATTCTTCTCAATCGTAATTCCACCTTTCTTGGGAACTACTCCGAGTCGGGAAACCCATTCACTATCGGCGATGGCATAAATGATGCCCATGTCCGAAGTTTGATGATTTCCTTCTTAACCACCTCTTGCATATGAGGTTGAGCCTCCTCTGGGGCTGTCTAACACATTTCGCACCCTCATTTGTCTTGATCTTGTGCATATTGAGATGTCCGGAGATATCCCTCGATATCTCCTACTTGCCATCAAAGGCTTTTTCATTTTTCCTTAAGACGTTGATTAATTTCATTTCCTCTAAACGAGACAGCTTGGCAGATATAATCAAAGGAAGCTTGTCACCTTCTCTTAAAAACACATACTTAAGATGTTTGGGCAACGGCTTCAACACCAAATCTGCAGGGGGGTCCTCTAAACTTGATTTGAGCTTTCCACCTTTCAACTCAACATCGCTGAGTTTACTTAGCGGTTCCACTGCCAATGCTTCTCCTTTCAACAACTCATCCTTAAATTCAGCTTCTAACTGCTCTAGACTTACCACACCATGATTATTCAAATTATCAACCAGTCGCTCATACTCAGTTGCCACAGCCATGACTTGCTTTTCCATCCAATCATCGAAGTCATCAGACGTATCCTCAATGGAAAAGCCGGTTGGAGGACCAGAGGGTACTTGAATGGATTTGGAGACATTATAGCTTACCTCTTGATCACCAACACGTATCGTCACTCGCCCACCATCGCTTGATCAATGAGGGCTCTAGTCAGAGACAGAGAAAAGGTCTTCCAAGAATCAGGGGGACATTTTCATCTTTTTCAATGTCTAAGACGTACCAGTCAACGGGAAAGGTAAATCTATCGATTTGAACTAGTATGTCTTTTAAGATTCCCGCTGCTTTCTTAGAAGTTCTATCAGCGAATTGCAAACTCATGGTAGTGGGTTCTAGAAGATCAATTAAACCCAGCTGTTTGCACACAGACAATGGCATGAGGCTTATAGATGCACCCAGGTCACACAAAGAGTTAGGGAAGACCAGGCCTCCCATTAACACTGTAAGCACGAACTTCCCAGGGTCACCTCTCTTGGTTGGTAGGTCTTCATAATTGATCATTGAACAATCCTCACCAATTAGCCTCTCCATGTCTGACAACTTCCTTTTTGAAGAAACAACATCCATGATGAATTTTGTATACTTAGGCATTTCAACCAAGACCTCTGATAATGGAAGATTCACCTGAGTATTTTTCAAAAGATTTAGCACCTTTTCATACTTCTTATCTTCGCTCAAAGGGATGTTGCTCTCTCTTGGTGGAAATGGAAGCTTTTTTAGATCATTTTCAGAAAAGACTTTCTTTGAAGACGCACTGACCGCTTTGTCTTCCAGATCTTTCCACCGAACAGCTTTTTCAATCTTTTTATTAGTCAGGGGATCAGCCTCCTAACTTACACTTGATTCTTCATTCCTCAAGGGTTCAGCCACCTGAGGACTTCCAGCTTTTTCACCTCTCAGGGGATCAGCCACCCGAGTATTCTCTTTCGGCCAAGGGGAGTGTAGGTGCTTAGCTTCCCCTCCTGCCTTAACAATGGCAGGAGGGGCTAGTGGTTTCCCTGGTGGGAAGGACCACTAACTTGAGTAGCGCTTCTTAAATTCATTGCACTGGCCTCCTCTCTACCGTATGGAATTGATGGTACGAGGTCAGTACATCGGCCATTGTTCAAGTCGGTTTGAGCAACTTGACCGCCCTTTGGATTCTTCTCAGTGAAACGGCGGTACCGCCTGGGGTCTTGAAGCTAAGCGCTCGACCGGTTGCCCAATTTGTCTCTCAAGATTTTTCATTGATCTATTTTGCTCCTCCCTAAAGGAGTCCCATTGAGCTTTGATATCACTTGAGGGGCCTTGAGAAGTTTGGGGGTTCTGAGAATAGGGCTGGCTGGGCCGACTTTGGACAGCAGTGTTGGAAAGGTGTCCTAAACCCAATCGGGTTGGACCGGATCCGACCGGGTCGGGTCATTCTGATCTATTTAGTTCATGTAATAACTTTATTATGATTAATAAAAGCACTTATGTTATTATATATTGTTTGTCTTCATATTATTTGTTGTATATATATAGTAACGTCCCTAGTATCAATCATGAAAGAGAAACCATGATAGTGATTATGGTTGATGAGATCTCTAATCACTATAACAAGGTTGGTACTTAAATGTCTCTAGTCTTACATATTATCAAATGGGACATTGATAGTATAATCGGACTAGCACGTATTGGATGTCTTCTATCTTTTAGAAGGTAGGGATAGATCTCGTCTATCGAAGTGTAGAGACACTTGGGTATGCACGTGGGCGTGTATTAGAGAATGCGTACGTTAGACTGACCCACTTACATTAAGTGTCACACTATGTGGCGGTTGTGTAATTATCCTTTTGACCGGAGTCTTCATGGCATCACGGTGTGGATTGTCATGCTTTGACACTATTGAGATTTCTCCTAACCACGGGGCGATCATGCGGTAGTGATTGGGTATGATATTGAAGCATGCGGAGTATACATGATTGGTCGTCCGGGAATCGCGTATCCTATGATTGGGATCGAATATCGAAATGGCCTTCTTATAAGGAATGTCTAGCTCTCGAGAATCTTTGCAAAGTGGGAGTAAATGTGTTATTCGAGAGAGCATGATATCCAGATTATAAGATACGATCGTCAATGTATTGACACTCGAGATATCGATCGTATGGATAAAGTTACTGATAAGATAAGATTGTAAGTTACACGATAAGCGCTTCACATGAAAGGTAGTAGTCATTGCTTTTGACTCTTCCGATAATTGGGGGTCACGGTGTGTTGCTAGACGCTATCCCGTGATCGTTAGGTATGAAGGGCATTTTAGTAAATTGCACTTTGTGTCTACGGCCAACATATTCGGAAGCCTATCGGGTCACACATATGAACATCGAGTCGGATTAAAATGCGGTTATAGTTGATAACCAAATAAGGAAAGTTTATCTCTAGACTATAAATGTTATAGTGGTAAATTAATATGGTGGTATTTATTTATTATGAATAAATAAAATACAAGATATTAATTATATATATAAATTAGATTAATTAAAGAATATTCCGGAAGTCAATTAGTTGACTAATGGGGCGCCACTTTTGTGTGTATAAGATACACTTGGATTGTGCACTTTAATTAATAAATATTGCCATAATATTAATATATATAGGATATTAATTGATTTTGCAAAAATAGATTTATGGTAATAAGATAATTATAATCAATATATGATATTGACAAAATAAATTATAATTAAAGAGATAAATCTATCTAATTGATTTTCCTTATTTTATTAGAAAAATGTTTTCTTCTCCTCCACACTAGTATTGGGGCGCCACCTCCTCTATAAAAAAGGAAGTGGGTGTCAAGCTCTTTTGTACAACACAATTGCAAGAGTTCATAATTCTTGTGTAAAATAGAGAGCTCTCCATAGTGAGTTTGTGAGGAAGAAAAGGTCGATCTAGCGACCGGAGTTTTTCCGATAGCAATCCAAGGAGGATTCCGGCGAGGGTTCGTGTGGATTAGCGATAGAGGCCGGACGGCGTGGGCGGCTTGCGCGATTGAACTACTCTCCGTTGGCGGTCAAAGCGACGATCTTGTAGATCATCTAAGGTATAACCGTCAAACTACTTAACGTGTTTATTGCATTAAGCGAAGAACGATCTAGAAAAGGAAATCAAATTTTAAATTCGATCGTTAAACTAGTGATTTCTAACAAGCGAGGATTTGAATTGGCGGGCCAATTCTCGATTGAACCTTTGATTAGAATTGGAAAAATTGGAATTGCAGTTGCGAGGAAAACCAGGGTTTCTATTGAAGTTTTGATTCGATTGAAATTAGAATTTGGATTGAAACACGAAGATTGATTGAACCCTTGGTTTTGGAGATTATTCGACCGGAAAATTGATTAAACCTTTGATTGTTCTCGGCCATAGAATGCATTTACTTTCAAAGATTCGTCCGTTCATAGGACATAATCTAGATGTGTGCCCCACCTCGTCACAATTTCGACATGTGACTTGATTATCGCATCCATGATCATGAACAACATTCACTTGATAAGGTGCGGGGATTGAATTGACTTTGGCCAATCATGTGGCGATCGACAACGGCTCTCACAATATAGAACCTGAGGGTTCTGTGGAAAGGAAGAAGTTTGATTCATTTGATTCGGAACTTGAGAAGTTGCCATCTGCTTCTGCAGCATGGCGATCAAACTTTGCATGTTTACTTCCTCAACCTTAGGAGGAGGAGGTGTTTGAATGGCTTGATAAGAGGGCGTAGTTATATTTGGCAATGTCTTGAGCAGTGCCCACCCCTCATGGCGTTTTCTTCAAAAGCGCCCCACCAGATGAACTATTGACCATGCCTTTTGTAAGCTCGGTCAATCCACTAAAAAAGTGTTGACTTGCCTTTGCGGTGGCAAGCCATGGTGGGGACTCTTTCTAAGCAGAGACTTGAATCTTTCCAACACTCGAAAAGGATTCATTCTCTTTCGATAGAAAGTGAATATATCGTTTAAACACTGAAATTTTGTCTTTGAAGGTGGGAAATATTGACTTAAAAATTCTTTTTCAAGTTCAGCCCAGGTGGTAATAGATTCAGCGGGGAGAGAGGTATACCACTCTTTAGCCTCTCCCTTTAAAGAAAATGGAAACAGTTTCAATTTTATAGCATCCTCACTTACTCCTTGGATGCGTGTAGTACCGCATATCTCTAAGAATGTATGTAAGTGAGTATGGGGATTCTCGACCGATAACCGTGGAAAATAGATGCATCTTTGCATCATCCGAATAAGTCGGCTTTAGCTCGAAGGTGCATGCGATTATGGTTGGGATAACAATAGCCGGGTTGACTTTGACTTCGCCTGGCATGGCGTAGTCCGCCAGCGCACGTCTATCCTCGCAGACCATAATTATGAAGTTTTGAATTCTTCGCTAAACGATCCTCTAGATCTTGATCGGCTTCTTGAGGAAGGAGCATGAGCGGATTTTTCGCTGTTTGGCGGACTATGGTCCGCTCTAAGTCGGTATATATGTAATGGTCCTTTTGACTTAGAGTTTGCATAAACCGAACCAAAATCAGGTGGTTGAAGCCTAAAAACTAAGAATTTAGAAACCTAAACTAAAAATTAAAGCCTAAGAAAAGAAAAAGAAATAAAATTAGTTAAGGCAGGAAGCAGACGGACGTCCGTAAAAGCTGGACGGGCGCCCGCTTAAAATTGAGCTAGGCGGGCGCTGGTAGTCCAAACGCAAATCGCCTCGATTAGTTGAAGAAGCGGACGGACGTCCAAATTTGATGAACTTTCGTCCGACAAGCTAAAAGCGATTTGAGTCGAAATTTAGAAGCAGACGGGCGCCCACTGGTCTAGGCGCCCGTTTGGAAAAAGCGAAGCGAAGCAGAGAGAGAAAAAAGCGAGGAAAAAGAAAAGATGGGGAGAAAAACAGAAAGACAGAAAAGAAAAACTAATCACGAGGAAACTTCAAAGGGGAGACCTTAAACACTAAACTAAAACCCTAATTACCTAATTAAAAATCTACCTAAAACAAGAGCAAAAACAATTAAACACAGGAAAAACAAAAACAAACACTAGGTAACCGTTTGGTTCCCCGGCAACGGCGCCAAAAACTTGTTCACGGATTTATCTAATGCAAAACAAACAAGTAATAATATTTATAAATCCGATATACCTCAAGTGCAAGGATCGTAGTAAAGAGGTTGATACCGGGTCGATCTTACGGGGAACTAACGATTGGTAATCCTAGTCTTTGTTTAACTAATTATGTCACGAAAACTAACCTAAACAGCAAATAAACTAAACATGGAATAACTAAAACGGAAGATAACAATAAGTGAAACTGGACAGAAGAATAAATCTAAAGCCAGGGAAGATACGGGTTGCGAACAATTTAAACTACAACTAAACCTAAGATGCAATAAAAAGATTTAACTAAACTAAGCAATTCAAGTTCAAGGGATTATTCAAGTTATGACAAACAAACGAGCAATTGATCCACCTATCCTATCAACATTCAATTCCAATTCAGATTATTTCGTGATTTCTAACCAAGTTGTGATTCACCTCTCATCTAAAGTATGAACCCTAATTTCTTAGATAGTTCGTCTATTAATCTCTATCTTTCGATCTAAGATTAACGCTTTTTCTAATCCAAAGGTGTAAACTTTAACGTTTCTAATCTAGAAATCTAACCTATTAACTCTCGTTATATAGATCAAATAACTATTCTTTATCATGGTGATCTAACGTTTAGATGATTCTCATCAAATAAAACAATCAACAAAGCAACGATCTTTCGATATGAAATTGCATAAACAATAATAAACATGATAAAAGAAACAACTTGTATTAAAACTCACAAAATAATCACGAACGGAACTGAATTATTGACTCGGACGGCTTCACAACGCTCGTTCAAAAGGCTTTAGCCTCTAAGCATCCTCTTGAAACTTGGAATTGATGAATTAAAGTGCATAAAAACTATCTAAACTAACCTAGAATTTAGAGTGCATAAACTGAAGAAAAACAGAGTAAAAACGCAGCCTAAGCCGCCCTTAGGATTAGGGTTTTGAGTATTGTGTAATTGGTATCTTCAATGTGGAAAAACGCAGCTGTATTTATAGAAAATAAAGTCGGCTGTGCTGAGGCGGTGGACGGACGCCCGTCTGGAAAGGGTGAACGCCCGTCCGGTCTTCATAAAAATCTTTGAGTCGGGCCGAGCTGGATCAGACGCCCGTCCTTCACAAAGTTGGACGCTCGTCCATTGAAAATCTGAACATCCTGAACCAAATTTCCCCTCCTGGACGCTCGTTCACTTGATCAAACGCCCGTCCAACTGGACGCTTGATTCAAGGCTGCTTTGGGCCTTGAGTCCAGGATCGACTTGATCTTGATTTCTTCATCTTTATCTCTTTTTGATCACTCCCAATCATCTTTATCTCTTTTATCATCCATGTAATTCGACTCTTATCTCTTTTTGATCATCATTTGAGCATCAAACATGTACCTATAACACATCAAAACATCGCAAAACGTAATATCATCCAAATAATCATAAAATCACAATTAAAACACCAAAATTAACCTATTTTGCGAATAACTCATTAAAAATATCATTTGCTCAATAAATCCATTAAACACTCATTTCTTATGCAAATTATACAAAATATGAGGGAAATTATCATAAAATATAGCACTATAAACCGTATAAATTCACCCTTAACAAGAACCGACTTTATGAAAGTCAGTTATGAAGCCTAGAACCGTATTTTCGTAGGTAATTGGTGAGAACCGACTTTAATAAAGTCGGTTCTCGTTCCTTCACCTACGTAATGTCAGTTTTAGGCTCCAGAACCAACTTTCACAAAGTCAGTTCTACTGTGGTACACATGTAGAGTGGTGCATGAGTAGATTGAATGTGGTGTAAATAAATGCCCCAATTCTTTTTAGACCATGATATAAATAATCTAATTCAAACTTAAGTAAAATCCGTCCAACATATATATTTTCCATGCATGTTTACATATTCTGCGTATCTAACACACTCGACTCGGAGATCTCTTTCGTTATAAATGATGAAAGGCTCCATCCATCGCGACTAGTTAGCGGAGCATAAGTGTTTCTCTTTTTTAAAGTTTGTTCCGTTTGAGAATTTGGTATTTCATGGAATTGAAAACTAGTCGACCTTAAACATCAAAATATTCACGAGAAATTGGCGTCTAGGGTTACCAACTTATGTAATCAATGTAGAGAGCGTGAAAATCCTTGTAACTTTTTGCATTGTACATTATCTCATTTTCTGTCAGTGGAGTAATCGGCACAACGCCGGGAACCACATTAAATCACTATATTCTCTTTGTTTCTTTATTTTATCAATTTCCGCATATTTACTCTTTGAATTGTTTCTGTTTATCATTCTTGGAGTTCATGTTTACGCATATGTGTTTTAACAAACTGGCATCAAAGCATTGGTTCAAATTTTTGCGTGTATTTGCATTTGAATGGAGTTGATCTTCACCAAGGCCGTTGAAGGTGCTAGGATTCTGTGATCAAATATATGTTCTTTAGCAAGAAGGATGTCGGAAATTAACATAAAGATTGATTAATTTACAGAGATGAACAATTTCAGTCTATGGCAAATCAATATGCGGGCCTTGTTGAAGAAACAAGGATTGTAGACTTCTTTATCCGGTAAAGGGATGACAGTTTTGTAGATTTTTCCAGTCTGGAGGGGAAAGCACATTCAACCATCATGTTGTGCTTGACTGATGATGTTATCATAGAAGTTGCTGATGAAGACACCACTGCCAAGTTAAGGTCAAAGCTTAAAAACCTGTATATGACTAAGTCATTGACCAACAAGTTGTTTCTGAAGCAGAGGCTATTTAGCCCGAGGATGCATGAGGGGGCTCAGCCGCGGGATCATCTTGATCAGTTG
Source organism: Gentiana macrophylla (assembly GCA_026214975.1). Lineage (NCBI taxonomy): Eukaryota > Viridiplantae > Streptophyta > Magnoliopsida > Gentianales > Gentianaceae > Gentiana > Gentiana macrophylla. Next base: position 26,952,736 of record CM047809.1, on the reverse strand, counting down.
AACACAATATTACTTGATCTCAGGAATATTGATGTGAAGATTCAGGATGAAGATGCTGCTCTGATGTCGTTGTTATCACTACCAGCTTCATATGAGAACTTTGTGCAGTCCTTCATTTTTGGGAAGGATGTAAGGTCATCCTTGCATGCCAGCGAGGTGAGACATAAGGCAGAAGGGGCAGACAGTCAGGCTGTTGGGTTAATAGTCAACAGCAGTAGTGGGAAAGGGCATGGACAGTCTGAGAAGAAGAAATCCAAGAAGGTAGGGTCCAAAGGTCCTAAGTCCACAGATGTATGCCACTACTTTAAGAAGCAGGGACATTGGAAGTCCAATTATCCAAAGAGGAAGAAATAGCAGGAGAACAGTTCTGGCACAACTGTCGTGGCAACTGAGGACGACTCAGAAGAGGACATGGTTCTAGCGGCATGAGAGTCAGCACATCATGCTGATGTGTGGATTCTAGACTCTAAGGCATCTTATCATATTTGCTCACACACGGAGTGGTTCTCAAGCTATGAGCAGATAGATGGAGAATATATATCCATGGCCAACAACATGGTCTACAAGGTAGTTGGGATTGGTTAAGTGAATGTGAGGACAAAGGATGGTAGATTATGTACACAGAAGGATGTGAGACATGTTCCACAGATGACCATGAATTTGGTATCTTTTAGTTTACTGAACATCTAGGGGTTTAATTTCAAGGGTGAAGGTGGAGTTACGAATGTCTACAAAGGTTCAGTTGTGGTTCTCAGTGGATTAAAGAGGGGGACCTTGTATATTCTGCAAGGGTCTACTATTTCTGGGTCTGTTGTTGTGGCGTCTGCTAAGGTTCACCAGTCACATCTGACTAAGTTGTGGCACAAGCAACTGGGTCACATGGGTGAAAAGGGGATGCATATTCTTTCTCAGAGTGATCTTCTTAGGGGATGTAAGGTCAAGCATCTAGAATTTTGTGAGCTCTGTGTTTGGGAAGCTACATAGGAGCAAGTTCTCAAAATAGGTACACAACACAAAGTCATCATTTGATTCTATTCATTCATATTGTTGGGGGCCAGAAAAGGCTTTAGTTAAGTTTAGAGGGGGGTGAATAAACTTAACACTTAAAACTTTGGAGTTAACAAATTGCAATTTTATGACTGCGTGATACTTGATGATACTTGATGTCTCTTTGAGACCTCGATAACTTTCTTTGATAAGCGATAGTCTTGTGATTCGATTTTTGAATTTGTGCGCTTGCTGAATTTGTGCGTGGAATAATATCAAAATTAAGCCTTGTTACTTGTTGTTAAATATGTTACTAAGTATTAGATACTCATTAGTGTATGTGTGTGATTTGATTTGCTAGATTAGTGAGTTGATATGAATAATGACTAAGTCACGAGAAAATAAATCACGATAAGTAAGTAGAGATTTTTATAGTGGTTCAGGTGATGTAATCACATCGTCCACTCTTCTCTGTGATGTTGGAGGAAATTCACTAGTAATCTTTGAGTTATCATTACAAAGAATCTAGGTTGCTTGTCCTTCACCAATAACTATGGCTTCTAAGCGAAAACTAAGAGCAGGTAGGATTCTTTGCTCTGAGTCTTCACTTTGGTCCTTGAAGGTAGAATTGCCTCTTCACGGCTCCACCACAAACCAACGAGTCTTTCACACCTAACGGATGCTTCTTTGTCTTGTGAGTTCTTTATAAAATAAAGAATGAATCAAGTAAATGATTCGATTTGCGGCGGCTTGATTAGGATGATATAATCGGCGACTTGCGGTCTTCAAGTGTGTATGCTTGATCGGCTTACACAGAATGCACTTGAAGAAAAATAACTAGATCGTGACCTTAAGCTCAGTAAGTTCGGTGAGGGTGTTTTCGGCTCAATGTTATCACTTGAAGTTTATACCAAAATTCATCATCTTCTTCTTGAGTTGAAAGTCCTCTATTTATAGGTAGGAATGCATGTGACTTGAATTTGAAATTCAAATGTGACCGTTCCTTGTATTTGTCCCATCCTCAGCTTGCATTCTGTCACTATTCATAGGGTGACCTTTGTCGGGATTACTTTTTGTGATCGATCTGTCACCCACTGCTGACTTGTATCAATGGATAAAAATATGGATCATCCCAGCGTCTTTTTAATCTCGGCCTTTGATTTGCTTGATAAGTCGGAGGTAGTTGGCTATTCTTATCCATGTAACTTCCCAATAATCTTGAATTAATCGAGGTATATATATCGGTGAGTTCATCGATCTGCTTTGTAAAACCAATCGATCTCTTTGAACATCATATTTTTATGCTGTAAAATATAATGCATTTGAATCTTTTTATCAACTTTTGTTTGTGAAGTTAGATTACATCATTTAAAGTATAACTAAGTTCCAAACATCATCCAACTTGTGGAACTTAGACCATACACAAGGTATATGTAATCGAGTTTAGGTCATCACGAGACTTGCCTAAATTCGATCCCATATCCTTGACATTAAATACTAAGTTTGATCCCTTAGCCTTCATTTCTTGAGTTTGAACCCTCGGCCTTGAGTCTTGGTCTTGATCTTGATCTTGACGGAGTTGCGAGACCGGTCTCTTGACCTATCTACCCCCTCTTGACCTAGACTAGTCTGGCGATAAGCGATCAGTGACCTTTTACGATGCTTGTTTGATCAAACCTATTTATGAATCAAACTCTAATAAACCTATACATTTTATCTAGACATCTTTTTGCCTTTGCACTATAACGACTAGTATGGCACTCATCATCAAAGCGAGAAATAAGTCCAACAATTTCCCCCTTTTTGGTGATGATGCCTACCCTCACCTAATCGACAAAGCAAAAGATAAAAACCTAAGCAGAACAAATTTAGTCAATTCTCATTATAAATATTTGTTCTGAGTTATTACAACTAGATCTGACAAAGATAAACAATGAAAAGTAGGTGATCTATTGTCTCTTTTCTCTTTCTTGTCTAGCCTTCTCGACTTGCTCTTGATAGGCTCGATCTCTTCTATCATTTCAACCATCCATTCATTCTCAATAAGTGTAAAGTCAATATAAAATTGACTTGTTTCCACCAATTCCATGCTTGAGCGGGACAAGATTGATCGATTCACCTGAAGCCAAACTTCATATCTGACTCCTTAAATTCATTCGGTGAATCTTTTGCTTTTGTAATTGGCAGCACCTTTTCACCTCTGCTACTCCTTCTACCTCTGGTAGATGCTCTTAAAGCTCTAATCCTTGCCTCCCAAAACTTCAAACTCAAGAAAGAGTTAAGACCTTCATGAAATCCCATGTCACGATAGGGTCTCATACATTATGAAACTCTTTCTTGTCTTGTGATAGGAGATCATCGATAAGTTGCACTCTGCCAGTGCGAGGTTGCCTAAAGGCATTTGTATCATCAGTCCATCTCTTACGTGCAAAAGTGCGGCGGCCTCCTTTCTTTGCGGTGATTAGCCCTCTTCCCCTTAGTGACATCATCAACAAAGCGTGAGATGAGGCCATGAATAGCTTCTGTGATACTATCACTCTGTGTAATTGACTGCCATAGTTCGGTTCTAGTATCAAGTGAAGTAATCCTTGATTGCGGGGTCTCTTCGATCTGTTGATCCTTTCGATAAATTTGGGATCGAGGCATAGCGAGGTTGTTGTGCATTTGCGAGGCTCAAGTGATTTGACAAGCTTGTCAAGTTTTTGATGAGCGGATGTAAGTTGATCTTTCAAAAACTTGTCCTTCAGTGTATTCCCTTGCTTGATATATCTTACATCATATATCAGATCATTCATAGCATTTTGAGTAGATGCAAAGTTTGAAGCAACTGTATCAGTAGATTGTCTATTATCATTTACCATCTTCATCAGTTCTTCAAATCTCTGTTCTTGACTGTCCAATTGAGTTCTTAAGCTGTTGCATATCATTTCTTACTGAGTTCTTAACTCATTGACAACTTCAATTGGCACTCCATTTGGCCATTCTACTATCGGTAGATCCATCGGTGAGGCTCCTCGACTCTATATTGTGCTGTTTGTCTGTGATGACCATGGCTACTACTCATATCTCTCCCGGCGAGGGAGGTCCTTCCTCAACCATTGCACCAAGAACATCTTCAAGGATAGGATCTTGTGCGGGTTCTTCAACAACTTCTTCTTCTCCAAAAATTTGAAACTCTTCATCACTTTGTAGTTATAGTCAGTATTTGCTCATCCTCATTAACGGCGGATCTGTGACTATCTTTTCCTCTGATGGCCTTGGCTCAGCGAGGCTCCACTTCTGGCTGACCTCAACAACAACAGGGGTTTCCTCAAGCCCAAATCTGGTTCCAACCTTTGTCAGTCTTTGTTTGAGACTCGGCTGACTGTACCTCTGTTCAACCTTTGTTGAGTCTTTGTTTGTACCTCGGCAACTGTACCTCCTCTTCAATTTCTGTGGATTAAATATGGCTTCATTATCCACTTGAAAACCTTCTGCATGACCAATCTTGGTGAGAATCATAGCGATTTTGGTGAGAATCCTTCAAAGTCAAATCCACTTTGATATTCAATGGATTCCTCGAGAACTAGCACTTGGTTCCTTGAAGTCGATGGTCTTTTCCACATCCAAATCGGCGTCTGTACATCTTGAGGTTGTGCGATGGGCTCTACAACATGAAATGTGCTTGGTTCATCGGTTAGACCTACCCGGCACTCAATGTAATTCCCTCGGTGATTAGTGCTTCTAGATCATCCATGGTGAGATCTTGTAGATCCTCATCCATTTCTCGATCTCTTTGGCCTCGGCGATCTTCCGACATCGATTGGGTGTTGCACTCGGATGGTACATGTGTTAGTGCGGCCCAGCTTGATTCTCTGGTCGGAGGAAAATCTCTCTACTATCGATGATGAAGAAGAATCATCAGGACCATCTCTTGGATCTCTAAATTGGATACCCTCCTCCTTACATTTGCTCATCAAGCGGATCCATCAGTCTTGATTGCGGCAAGGTTGTATCAATCGAGATCCGACAAATTTTCCACTCCCAACTTGTCAAAAACCCATTCTTCAAAATCTGTCATTGGTTGGGCAATTTGGTTTTGTCTTTTGTAGAACCCAAACTTCCCTTTGGAAGTAATCGGCAATTCTTTGAAGTTTGGGATCCACATACTCTTGATTTTCTTGCTCTTTTTCACATGCCTCTCAAATGGCATAAAAGATCTTACAGGGGCGACTCGGTAGCTTGTTGACCTCAAAGGATCAACAAGCGATTCAAGTATCTTCTGAGATGTTTGAAAGTCGGTGAGTTCTTTGTGATTGTACATTTGTACCTACTACTTCCATCTGTATCACACTTGGTTCCCACGACTTATATGCTCATCGGCGGGGTTAGCGTGATTTGCTCTTCCCCACGAACTATTGCCAAATTTGCGGGGTCTTCAACCAAGTCTCAATCACCTCTTCAACCACCACAGCGGAGTTCGAGTTCGGTGGTTTCTTTGTGGTTCATCGATGGATGCTCTGGCGAGGCTCGAAGTCGATGAAGCTGCTTTGTACATCTCTACAATTGCTCAAAAACAAACATTCGACATCGGTGGACTTGATAACTTCTTCATTGGAGGAATCACGATAACAAGCTGGTGGAATGATAGTTAGAGGCTCGGCTTCAATGACCTCTTCTTCCTCCTCTCTTGATGCTTCTTCTTGGGCCCTCTGTGCCTCCAAATTTTTCAACTCTTTCCCCTTGCCAAATTTCTTCTTTTTGGCAACTTCCTTCATCCTCTTGGATAGGGGTTCATCATCATCATCTTTTCTAGTCAATTTTCTTTTTCTACTTCTTCCTTACATTTGTTCTCTAAGAATTTCACTGTGATTTTTCTTGAAGCTCTCTGGCGAAGTCGATAACCTCCACTTGACCCTCGGCCGGACTCAACGATCTGTCTTTGTTTCCTTTCTTGTTCTTTTTGATTTTAGGACTTACGTAGTCTTTCTAACATCGGCACTCTTCTTCCTCTTTCGGTGAGTTTTCTTTAGTGCGGCGAGGTTTGATGGAAATCTTCATAGTTTCTTGAACACTTTGCTCACCACGATATCACCATCATCTCATCATCATTATCATCAGTGACTTCTCGCCAATTTCTTCATCATCATCAAGTCCGGGAATTGCATAATCAATCTCCTTCTTGTATACAGGCGATTAATATCCACAGGTGCTACATCGGGAATTTCAAGATGATTCGGTGATCTGGACCATTAATCTAAGGCGGTGCCTTGGACTTCCTCTTCACTAAACTCTCTTCCTTGGCCACTTTCTTCATATAATGAATAAAGTACAGCTGATCAAACTTCATGCTCCTGAGATGATAATCATCAACTCTATCTTGGGTCTGATAGAGTGTCCATCTGCTGACTAGCCCAAGTATGTTCTTTGCAATGAGCTTGCTCGTGGTTGTATTCAATACCAATGTGTTTTGCGGTTGATGCAGAGCGGATTTGATTTACGCATCTGTCTTGTCGATCTACAAGCGCCAATTTGTCCAATCCCATTGCTTGGGATTGTGAGCCGTCCACCACTTCAACAAATCCAAAAACTTCCCTCGGTGGTAGGAAACTTCAATTTTCGCCCATTTCAGTGATCTTAAATGCTTGATTCCTTCCTTTATTTGAATGTTTCTCGAAGCCCGACAACATTGTATAAGAAATTGTGTCGATCTTATGTTTAACACATTTTCGGACCGACATACCTCCTTATTCTTGACCAATGTTAATGGCGATTCGATTCTGTTTGCATCTTCAACAAAACCTCTAACACTTTGGCTTGATTCAATTTGTACATCAACTTTTTCCGCCATTATAATGAGAAGAATGAGATGAAGAAGATTGAATCTTAAATCTGTGTTCACCACGATTGTAACGATTGCGATGATAAAGCGATTTGCAAGTAGCGATTCTCTTTGAGTAATAATGCGAATATATAGGCGGTGGGTAGTTGAAGCTGTCTTTTGCGTACATTGATGTAACCACGATTAATCTGAATAAATTACTGTCTTGACCGTGGCCCATTACTCCACCATGCGTTTGTAACCGTTGGATGGTTTAAGCGTAGTAATAATGGATAAAATAAATATCCCCATAAGCTGCTTTTTGACCTTAATAACTTTGGTGAGTAAAGTTTCCCTTGACAAGGTATCCCTCGGCGAGGGTGGGCTCGGTGATCTGGCGATAATTTTTGCCAATGACTCTTTGACAAAGTGACTCTCTTGATCCTTGTTTTCTCCTTGTTTTGTTCAATTGATAATACAAGATGAAGTTTAACACCAATGGTGATCATCAAGTGAGCTCACCCAACATGACAAAGACCAATCCCCTTGGCAACCTCATTTGCTCAATTGTTCAAACATAAGTACATGGAATTGTTGATACCAATGACTAATCGCTAAGTGAGCTCACCTGACATAGCAAAGACTAATCCCTTGGTGAATTCGATTACAACTTCTTTGAATATCGAGTCAATCTTTATAATTCCAAGTTCGGTCCTTAATTTGGCAAATCTTTCACTATCAAGTGGCTTAGTGAAAATATCGGCAAGTTGATCTTGATAGGGATGTATAGAACCACCACATCTTTCTTTTCAACATGATCTCTTATAAAATGATGTCTCACATCAATGTGCTTAGTTCTTGAATGCAAAGCAGGATTTTACTGTGATTGCAATTGCACTTGTGTTGTCACACATGATTGGAATTTCCCTTTCTTCAATTCCATAATCCCTTAATTGTTGTCTTAGCCATAGTACTTGTGCCTGACAACTTCCAGCGACAATGTATTCGACCGGCGGTGGAAGTTGAAATAAGTCTGTTTCTTCTTTGAACCAGGAGACCAGTCTATTTCCATTAAGCGCGCGAGGTTCTGAGGTGCTTTTCTATCAATCTTGCATCAGCATAATCGAATCTGAGTAGGATATTACCTTGAAGCTTCCTTCCTTGGAATACCAAATTCCTACTCCCAAAGTCTCTTTTAGATACTTAAGAACTCTTTTGTGACACCTAAATGACTTTCTTTAGGTTTGGATTGAAATCTTGCACAAACACCTCTGACAAAGGATATATCAGTCTGCTTTGGCGGTGAGATCTGACAGACTTCCTATCATCATACGTACAAAGTCGATCAACATCTTTGCCTTCTTTATCTTCATCAATCGATGTTTGTACTCATAGGAGTTGAGCTCTTAGTCTTTGTTTTCCATACCAAATTTCTTGACAACTCTTTGGTATACTTGGTTTGATGAATGAAGATTCCATCTTTCAATTTATTTAACTTGCAATCCCAAGAAGTAATTCATTTCTCCCATCATACTCATTTGGAATTTGCTCTTCATTAGATTTGCAAACTTTTCACAAAGTAAGTCATTCTCGAGAACCAAAAATTATGTCATCCACATAAATTTGTACCGGCAGAGAGTGTTGTCCCTTCTTGATTACGAAAAGTGTCTTGTCAATGGTCCCTTTTGTAAAACCATTGTCCACCAAGAATTGAGATAGAGTCTCATACCATGCTCTTGGTGCTGTTTCAATCCATAAAGTGCTTTGTTGAGTTTATACACTTTATCTTCTTGATCTTTAACTTCAAATCCAGGAGGTTCTTTGAACATACACTTCCTCCTCTAGGATACCATTCAAAAATGCACTCTTGACATCCATTTGATATACTTTGAAGTTCTTGTATGCGGCATGTGCCAAAAATAATCGATAGCTTCAATCTTGCAGCTTGGTGCATAAGTCTCATCAAAATCTATTCATACCTTGAGAATAGCCTTTTGCAACTAGTCGGCCTTATTTCTAACAATGGTACCAGATTCATCAAGTTTATTTACTGTATACCCATTTAGTACCAATGATATTTGCATGACTTGGCCTTTCAACAAGTGTCAAACTTGATTTCTTTCAAATTCATTTAATTCTTCTTGCATAGCAATTATCAATCTGGATCTGAAATTGCTTCTTCAACAACTTTGGGTTCCATTTTGTGAAGAAAACAAGTAAACATAGCTTCGGTTGTCTTTAGTCCTCACACCTTGCTTTGTACATTGCCAATAACTTGTTCGGTGAGGTGATTCATAACTTTCATTGTGGATTTTGGTTATTTTGATTTTCGGGAATATCATCTTGATAGGAGTCTGCTTTGTAGTTTCTTCTCTGAAGTCGTGAGATCCTTGAATTGCTTGATTGTTGCATCGATAACATTGTCGTCGGGGTGTTAATGAGGCGATGTCGAAACTTTTAAGTCATTGAATCTTTCCAAAACTTCAACACAATCTGGATCGGTGATTTGTTGATTTTATTGAGTTCACTCTTTATCTTCCATACATACCGATAAACTTAGGTTCATCAAACACAACATTGATTGTTTCTTCATGTTTGATGTTCTTTTGTTTGATTACCACAGAATGCTCTCTTTATTGAAGAATATCTAAGAAAATTCCTTCATCGATTTTGGTTGGAATGTTTTCAAATGAACTTTATGATTTAGAATAAAACATTTGCTTCCAAATGGGTGAAAATAGGATATATTAGGTATCCTTCCATTTCGGATCTCATAAGGTGTCTTCTTGACTTCTTGTTTCTTGATGTTCTATTTTGTGTATAGCATCTTTGTATTTCTTGCTTGACCCAATATCTTCGGTAGCAATGCTTCACAAATCATTGTTCTTCACTGCTTCCTTTAATGTCTGTTTCTTTCTTTCGGCAACCCCATTTCTTTGAGGTGTGCAATGACAAGTTGATGAAGTACACCATTACATTCTGATATTCTCTTATAACTTTGTTGAGAAATTCGGTACCACTGATCGATCTAATCTTTATAGTATTAAACTTTTCTCATTTTGTAATCTCTTCAAAAGATTAGGCAAGCTTTGGAGTGTCTCACTTTTCTTGTTCATGAATATCACCCAAGTGTATCTAGAAAAATCATCCACAACCACTAAGGTGTATTTCTTCCTGTCACACTTGTTGGAGTTATTGGTCCAAAAGATCCATGTGCATAAGCTCCAACACTCTGTTAGTTGATTGTTTAGTCTTTGACTTGAAACTTGACTTTATCTGTTTACCTTCTGTGACATGCATCACGGATAGCATCCTTCTTGAATGTGATCTCGGGTAAACCAACCACTAACTTCTTCTTCACTAAGCTGATTAATATCATCAAAATTTAGATGATTTAACTTCTTGTGCCATAACCAATTGAGTTGATTTGGTATGCACAATCGAGCGATTCACAGGGCTGATAGACCAATCCACAACATACATGTTACATGTTGCCTTCTACCGGCAAGTACAACTTGATCACCTCTCTTTCACTAATGACAATACTGGTTGTTTTTGTCAAAAGTGACCTTGTATCCCATATCACGAGAATTGTCGATTGCTCGGCAAGTTGTAATCGAGTCCTTCCACATATGCAACATTCTTGATTGTAAGTCCATTTACGATAAGTGTGCCATATCCTCTTGTATAGCAGGTGTATCTTTGTTGCCAAAATTCACCTTTGGACCATCTTTTGCCACAAAATTTGTAAGGCAGTGCTTATTCTTTGTCATGTATGCTGGAACATCCCTTTGTCAAAGTACCGGACACCTACAAAACAAAGTTAATGCATTTTAGGTACCAAAAACTGTTTGGGTCCATAGTGGTCGATGTAAGCATGACCCTTGGTATGTTTCCATAAGGTCTTCTCTAAATGTGTCATACTTTGGTTCATACTTTGGTTCATACATGTATTCCACACATCCATAAGTTCTAACGATAGGTTGTGTAGGAACCACATATATTTTACGGCCTTTTGGTACATAATCTTTGTTTGAAATGATTCTTGTTATTAGAAACATTTGCATAACCATAGGTGTCTTTGTCTATTAGGAACGACCACTGTAATATGGAGTCTCTTTGAGGTCTTGTGTAAGTCCTCTGCTTGATTCCATTGCCTAGGATTTTACCACTAGTGGTATGGTTATCTTATTTGTTTCTAACATTAGATGCGAGGAATATTCCAATCATTATCAGTGGGAGCAGTCTACCTTCCCCACGAGATAAGTATCCCTTGAATGATCAACATTTTTGGATTTAGGATTCTTATTCTTGGAATATTTCTGTTTCTTTCCTTACGTAGTCAGTGAGACTTGGTAGCAGTGCGCTATCGGTGAACTTAGAAGGTGCAATGATCCTATTTTTGGATTTATTCTTTTTACTAGGGTGTTGACTTACGAGACTTACGATTTTGCTTCTTTGAGGCATTCTCATTTGGTTTCTTGCTTTGACCTTCTTGGGAGATGGATCTAGTGCGAGGCACAAACTTAGGACCAGTGCGGTACTAGGTTGATAACCTTCTTGGATCCACTCTTGTTAGATTCTTGAGTTCCAAATCAAGCCGATTCTATCTCGTAAGGCTTTCTGATTTGTATGCGATATTGGAACAAGATGGTTGTGATTCGAGAGAGAGGCTTTGGATGTTCGGTGAGACTTATCTTTGATTCTGTCAACATCTTTTTCCTTACCTTTGAAAACCCTTAATTGACTTTCAATCTTCCAACTTCTAACTCAAGAGCCTCTTTTGGCCTTCACAATCTCATAGCAGTTGTATTATCCTTAGTTGATTAAGGATGGCATCAAAGTCTCATTGTTGTCGAATTTCTAGGATTTGAACCACGAGGTTGATTCACAATCACTTCAGCGAGGAGTGTTTATAGATCTGATGTTGTATACCTCCTCAGTTTCATCCATGTTGGCCATCAAAGCATAATCCTCCATATCGACAACTTGATCTTTGTGTCATCGATTCATTTCTTTTGAGATCCACTTCATATCTGATTCATCCTCGGCAACCATAGCTTTCTTGCCATGTCTCCTTTGTTGACTCTTGGTCTTGATGAGTGCGGACAATCAGTCTAAAATGTCAGGCTTCTTACAATTGAAGCAGAGATAATCGAGTTCCTTGCCTTGTTTCAACTCGGGGCAATCAGTGCAGAAGTGTCTGGTTTCTTGCAATGAAAGCATAGATAGTCATTATCTTTCTTTGGTTCTTCTTTCCTTCTTTGGTAGGCCTCTTTGTGAAATTTCTTGTAGGGGCCTTTCGGTCTTCATCATTACGATTTTCTTGCTCGGTAGGGCAATTTGCTCTTGCATTTCATCTAGCATATCATCTGTCCTCTGATGTTTCTTCATGATGTGAAGCAGCCAATCTGATGGTCTTTGGCTCTTCCTTTTCGATTCAGGCACTAACTTCTTGCTAAATTCATAGGCCTTAAGATCGAGAGAAGCAGTTTGAAGGTGTCTTCCTCATGCGACTTTCTCATTTCTTCAATTGCGATCACCTTCATTTTCCAAACATCTCTTGCAGGTAAAGCTTCCAAGATTTTGGTGTTTACTTCCTCTTTTGAATAACTTACACTCGTGAGTAAGTTCATCTAAGATTGCATTGAATCTGGACTCCATTTGCTCAATGGTTTCATTAGGTAGCATTTTGAACTTTTGAAACCTTTTTTAGCCTGTGATTTTGTTCTTCTTTATTGCATCGGTGCCTTCCACAGTTAAGTGAATCTTATCCCAAAGTTCCTTTGCGGTCTTGCAATCTTTGACTTTCATGTACATATTGCTATCAAGGTTACGTAGATGATATCAATAGCAATGTTGTTGAGGTTTGCTCTTTTCTGTCTTACGCATTCCATTCTCTCTTTGGTTTAGGAATGTACTCGATTCTGTCCCCTTTATTCTTGCCTTTGTAATCTCGGTGGTCCTTGATTAGTACATCCATCATCTCATCATGAGTAGCGACAAGATATGCATTCGGCGTTTATACTCATCAAATCTATCAGAGAGCACATCAACATGGTTACAGCATCTTGTGTGTTATCCATGATGCAAGTCTTGAAAATCGATAACTTGAAAGAAAGTTTTAAAGAATTTTCACAAGCACAACAAGTAGGATTCCTTGAGCGAAGCCTTTGCTCCGATACCAATTGTTGGTCCCTTGAAAGGCTTTAGTTAAGTTTAGAGGGGGTGAATAAACTTAACACTTAAAACTTTGGAGTTAACAAATTCTGCAATTTGTGTGACTCTTGATACTTGATGGTCTGCTTTGAGACCTCGATAACTTTCTTGATAAGCGATAGTCTCTTGTGATTCGATTCTTTGAATTTGTGCGCGGAATAATATCAAAATTAAGCCTTGTTACTTGTTGTTAAATATGTTACTAAGTATTAGATACTCATTAGTGTATGTGTGTGATTTGATTTGCTAGATTCGTGAGTTGATATGAATAATGACTAAGTCTGAGAAAATAAATCACGATAAGTAAGTAAGATTTTTATAGTGGTTCAGGTGATGTAATCTGTCGTCCACTCTTCTCTGTGATGTTGGAGGAAATTCACTAGTAATCTTTGAGTTATACATTACAAAGAATCCTAGGTTGCTTGTCCTTCACCAATAACTATGGCTTCACAAGCGAAAACTAAGAGCAGGTAGGATTCTTTGCTCTGAGTCTTCCTTTGGTCCTTGAAGGGTAGAATTGCCTCTTCACGGCTCCACCACAAACCAACGAGTCTTTCACACTAACGGATGCTTCTTTGTCTTGGTGAGAGTTCTTTATAAAATAAAGAATGAATCAAGTAAATGATTGATTCGGCGGCTTGATTAGGATGATATAATCGGCGACTTGCGGTCTTCAAGTGTGTATGCTTGATGCGGCTTTAACACGAGAATGCACTTGAAGAAAAATAACTAGATCGTGACCTTAAGCTCGGTAAGTTCGGCGAGGGTGTTTTTCGGCTCAATGTTATCACTTGAAGTTTATCCAAAATTCATCATCTTCTTCTTGAGTTGAAAGTCCTCTATTTATAGGTAGGAATGCATGTGACTTGAATTTGAAATTCAAATGTGACCGTTCCTTGTATTTGTCCCATCCTCACTTGCATTACTGTCACTATTCATAGGGTGACCTTTATCGGGATTACTTTTTGTGATGCGATCTGTCCACCCACTGACTTGTATCAATGGATAAAAATATGGATCATCCCAGCGTCTTTTTAATCTCGGCCTTTGATTTGCTTGATAAGTGAGAGGTAGTTAGCTATTCTTATCCATGTAACTTCCCAATAATCTTGAATTAATCGAGGTATATATATCGGCGAGTTCATCGATCTGCTTTGTAAAACCAATCGATCTCTTGAACATCATATTTTTATCTGTAGAATATAATGCATTTGAATCTTTTTATCAACTTTTGTTTGTGAAGTTAGATTACATCATTTAAAGTATAACTAAGTTCCAAACATCATCCAACTTGTGGAACTTAGACCTTACTACACAAGGTATATGTAATCGATTTAGGTCATCACGAGACTTGCCTAAATTCGATCCCATATCCTTGACATTAAATACTAAGTTTGATCCCTTAGCCTTCATTTTGATCTTGAGTTTGAACCCTCGGTCTTGATCTTTCTTGATCTTGACGGAGTTGTTTGAGACGAGTCTCTAAACGACCTATCTACTCTACCTCTTGGCCTAGACTAGTCTGGCGATAAGCGATAGCGAGGCAAAATGAGTCAAGTGACCTTTTACGATGCTTGTTTGATCAAACCTATTTATGAATCAAACTACAATAAACCTATACATTTTATCTAGACATCTTTTTGCCTTTGCACTATAACGTACTAGTATGGCACTCATCATCAAAGCGAGAAATAAGTCGATTTGGAGTGCGACCAAAAGATTTTAGGGATGGAGATTTGGAGGATAGGATTACGAGGAAGCTATTCTTGTCTCATCAAGGTTATATACAAAAGATTTTGGCCAAGTTTGGCATGTCTGCTTTTGCAAAACAATTAGATACTCAATGGAATCTAATGTTCGGTTTATGCATTTATGATTCACAATCGGCATAGGAGAAGAGTACATGTCAAGAGTTACATATGCTAGTGCGGTTGGTAGTTTGATGTATACCACAGTGCGCACTAAGCTTTGATTTAGCTCAAGCGATCGGTGTTGTCGGCATGGTTATGGCTCAACCGGGAAAGGAACATTGGAAAGCTATGAAAAGAATGTTCAGGTTCTTGAGAGGTACATCTGATGTTGGTCTCATTTATGGAGATGATACTCAAGGTCTGGTCACAGGGTACTGTGATGCTTATTATGCATGTGATGTGGACAGCAGAAAATCTATGCTTAGTTATGTTTTCACATTGGGACCTTCAGTTGTCAGCTGGAAAGCTATACTCTTCAGGCCACAGTGGCTTTATCAACTACCGAGGCAGAATATGGCTCTTACTGAAGCATCCAATGAGGGTATCTGGTGAAGGGACTAGTTGGTGATTTGGGCCTACATCAAGATCAAACAGAGATATATTGTGACAATTTGAGTGCAATATGTTTCGCTAAGGATTAGGTTCACCATGAGAGAACCAAGCATATAGATGTGAGGTATCATTTTCTAAGGAATGAGAAGAGGGTTGAGTTGCAAGGAGAATCGTCTTTGATATGCTTACTAAACCCGGTTCAACAAAGCAAGTTTCGATTGTATGCGGACTTGCCGAACATTCAAACTTATAATCGAAGTGCGGATACTTAGGTGAGGCGGATCGGTGAGTGGGTTATGTGGAAAGTGCAGTGCAGTACATCCGGCTTTGAAGAATGCATCAGTGCAGTACATACGGTTATGCGATCTGGTTGATTTGAATTGGAGTTCAAATCAAGGTGGAGATTTGTCAGCATAGTGTCACTTGATCTCCAAATCTGGTGGAACTAAATCTAGGATCAGCTGAGAATGATGGTCTGCTGATCAAGAGTGTTCATGTCTGTGGAAGTCAGCTGATAAAGTCAACTAAGATCCTTCTGTTCAGTAGTCTGCTGAGTATATGAACACTTTTGAGTTCTGCAATCTAGTGCAGCTTGATTACAAGTCTAAGAAAGTCATTTGGTGAGTTTAAATGCAGTGGAAATCACTTGAGTGGGATCCACATCTGGGACATTTATGGCAGTTCTGACAAAGATCTTACGGCGGCTAGGGTTTAGGGAATTGTACCTATAAATACCAACTGATGTTATCAATATAGAGTGTGAAAATCCTTGTAACTTTGTGCATAATAAAATGTCTCATAATGCATGCAGCAGAGAAGTAGTTGGTACTTGCCCGCAAACCACGTTAAATCACGTGTTCTCTTTGTTTATGTGTTTTATCAATTTCCGACATATTTACTGTTTGAATAGCTTTTGTTGACAATTTTTTTTCTTAAAGCCCCGGTGTCCACGACCAAGTGTATTGAATTTTAGGAGTTCGACCCAATTGATTGTATTGACTTTTAAGAGTTCGACCCGATTGATGTTTACAGAGTCGGACACTTATTCAAGGATAAAAGTGAAACTCATGGGTTGTGTTTGTTTTGGGTTGAAGTTTTTTTTTTTTTTTTTTGGATTTTTTAGATAAAGTGATTGAAGTAATGATTAGAAAGTTAAGATGTTTTTTTTTTAAATTTGTGTAAATTATGAAATGATTGGTGAAATAAAATAGAATAATGGTAAAAAATGTAATAAAGTTGATAAAGTGAAATGATGAGAGATGATTTAATATTTTTTTATTTGTAGTTGAAGATTTGATTGGTGTGAGAATTGTAAAAAATGATTGGTGATGTGATGTAAAAAAAAACCTAAAAAAGAAACTCTCTTCAAAACAAACACAACAGTTTTTTTTGATATAACGTCTCAAAGAATAATCGAATTTGTGACCTTCCTATGCATTCTTATGACACTTACCCAAAGGCTCATATAACATTCATTTTCTATAAGCTCTGTTTCAATATTTTGTATGCATTATATCTTCTTCGTTCGCAGTTTTTTTATTTATTTATTGTAAATTGACACTTCTTCATAATCTACAATTTAAACTGTAGTGGCAAAACTCAAAAACAAGTTACAATTTCCAATCAAACATTAATTTATCATATGGGAGCTATTTTAATTTCAATATATCTTTAAAATTCATGTCTAAAGACCAAAACGCATAAGTCGTACACAAGTATTATAATGAAAAAATAATGGTTAAATACGTAGTGGATGAATAAAATAAATTGATTAATATTATTTATTTGTTGATGTTGAATGATTTATGAGAGAATTTATAATAAAATAAATAAATAATGATAAATAAGATATTGAGTTGGATCCAAATGGATCAACACCACCCGAAAAAACCAAACAAGGCCTTGGGAAATACTTGTGTGGTGTCTGCCATGCGTGTGGAGCAACCTTGCACAATCATATAACTTCGATTCGTATTTAAGCGATTGTGGTTGGATCGTTTTACCCGTAATTTACCTCAAAATTCCATCACCGCGCGCAAGTATTTCCCAAGAAACCCACTATACAATGGAAACATTAGGTAGATTTGACCAGATCAGAATCACATTCATGAATGTACATTACATTGACAACAAACCATCACCAACCTGTGGTGTTTTTATAAGTCATAAAGTATCTTTTATATAATTGTAAATAATTGAGCACTAACTAATAAGATTTTAACTTTTAAACGTGTTTTAGTAGTAAAGAAGCAAAATTTGCTACTTAAATACACTCAATGCTAAATTAAAATTTTCCAACTGAGCCTCCACTTAAAATTAAGTTATTTAACTACTGACCACTCCTATGTGAAGAATTAGTCAACGACTTTCCCACAATCTCTTAAAAGAATTATATGTATGTGTCATCCGTTATGTAATTTTGGTTGTGTCTCTATCATTGCTCTAAAGAAAATTTTGCAACACATTCACCACTAGTTTGTTAATCTTTTCTTTTTCTCTCTTTGTAAGGAACGCCTATTTATACTGCCCAACCCTATCTCAAATTTTCACAAAAAAAAAAAAGACCAAGAAAAAAAAAAAAAAAAAAAAGAGGAGAAAGAAAAAGAAAAAAAAAAGAAGATCCATTCATTTTCCCCTTTCTTTTTTATTAGATGGTTATTCTCTTTCAGCCTTTTGATTCGTCATTTTCTTTCTGAATCTTTTATTTTATTTTTTAGGGGCGAACCATTTGTTGATTATCGAAAAGATGTTCATGAAAAGGGAAAGTTCAAGGGTGAGTCATTGCTTCAGTGAAGTGGTATTGGAAATTGCGGAACATCGTAGAGTAGTAGCCGAGGTTCACAACAATGGCGACACCAATGCAGAAGATACCGTTGTTTCTTTGAAATGGCTGGCGACACCAATTCAAAGAAACAACGGTATCTTCTGCATTGGTGTCGCCATTGTTATGAACATCGGCTACTACTCTACGATATTCTGCAATGTCCAACGGCGCCACTTCATTGAAGCAATGACTCAACCTTGAAAATTCTCTTTCCATGAATATCTTTTCGTAATCAACAAATGGTTCGCCCCTAAAAAATAAAAATAGAAGATTCAGAAGGAAAATGACGAATCAAAAGGCTGAAAGAGAATAACCATCTAACAAGGAAGAAAGGGGAAATGAATGGATCTTCTTTTCTTTTTTCTTTTTACTTTTTTTTTTGGGCTTTTTTGCGTGAAGATTTGAAATAGGGTGGGGCAGTATAAATAGGCGTTCGTTACAAAGAGAGAAGAAAAATAGATTAACAATCTAGTGGTGAAAGTGTTGCAAGATTCTCTTTAGAGCAATGATAGATTCACAACCAAAGTTACTCAAAGGATGACACATGCATATAATTCTATTAAGATGTGCAATCTCGTTCGAATCAATCACTCTTATCACCGGCGAAGGTTTTATGTTTATGGTAATTTATTGGGTATTTCTTTGATGGTCCACTCTATTTGCGAGTCACGGACATGACATCATC
Organism: Gentiana macrophylla; assembly: GCA_026214975.1. NCBI lineage: Eukaryota > Viridiplantae > Streptophyta > Magnoliopsida > Gentianales > Gentianaceae > Gentiana > Gentiana macrophylla. Next base: position 26,933,918 of record CM047809.1, on the reverse strand, counting down.
CACGATTATAAATTGTATAATCGGGATTTCTTTGAGAGTCCACTCTATTTGGACGATCGGCGGTTCATATTCGTGAAGGTTAGTGCGATTTGATTTAGGCGAGTTGCCGCTTTGGCGTCGTTCGTTGAGTGGTTGTTTGTCTTTCTTGGACTTTCGCCTATCTCTAGATGTCCAAGAAGCAAAAGACGGTTTCTCGGTCTTCCGCTGAAGCGGAATATCAGTCTATGGCCTTTGTAACCTGTGAGTTGAAATGGTTGAAACAGTTACTTGGCAAGCTGGGGGTGAGTCATCCTCTTGGGATTCGTCTATTTTGTTATAGCCAGTCGGCCCTCTACATTGCTCAGAATCGTGTTTTTCATGAGCGCACGAAGCATATTGAGGCGGATTGTCACTTTGTACGTGATGCTATCACGGATGGCTTGATTTGTCCTTCGTATGTTCCAACGAAGGAACAATTGGCGGTTATTTTTACGAAGGCACTTGGTCGACAACAGTTTGATTTTTTATTGTTCAAGTTGGGCGTTCGAGACCTCCACGCTCCAACTTGAGGGGGTATTACGATATGGAAAGTATTATTGTAGAAAATAGTATTATGGAAAGTGTTGATTTGTATATTGATTTATTAAGGGTAGGTTGGATATTTTATATAGAGGTAAAAGCCCTGGAAGTAGCTATAAATATTGTACCTTGTGAGTTATGATGATATATGAAAATCGACCGAGTCCTCCACGCTCCAACTTGAGGGGGTATTACGATATGAAAAGTATTATTGTAGAAAATAGTATTATGGAAGTGTTGATTTCTATATTGATTTATTAAGGGTATTTTGGATATTTTGTATAGAGGGAAAATCCCTGGAAATAGCCATACATATTGTACCTTGTGATTTATGATGATATATGAAAATCGATCGAGTCCTCCTTTGATTGTTCTCCAGGTAATCGAAGTGGTGGAGAAATGCATAGTAGCGTTTTAGGGAGTATCGTTGGATCGGAGGTTCATGGCTTCAGTACTATGGAAGGTAACATTTTAGGTTCCGTTTGTTTTGTGTTGAAGTTTATTTTGGAGTGTTTTATATACTAGTGGATTATAAAATATAATAAAAATGATTGAAGTAATGATTAGAAAGTTAAAATATTTTTTTGAAATTTGTATAGATAAAGAAATGATTGGTGAGAGAAATTGAAATAAAGTAATATAATGAATAAAATAGTATATAAAGTGAAATAGTGAAAGATAATTTAATATTTTTTATTTGTAGTTGAAGAAGTGATTGGTGTGAAAATTGTAAAAATTAATTGATAAAATAATATAAAAAAACTTCAAAAAAAATTCAACGAAAACAAACACGGTGTTAAGCTCCCAGGACTCGCGATCCCCTGCTATGCGTGTGTGTGATGTGCGGTGCGGTGCACCCGAAACGGCTTCGTTTCGGGCCAAAATGACGCCGTTTTGATTGTGTTTTTTTTTAAGATCGGAACAGCAGCGTCGTTTGGATGAAGAACGACGCCGTTTTTACATCACAAAGACGCCGTCTTTGTGCAACTTTGTACCGTAGGGGATCGGGGTCCAAGCTCCTAGGCTCCTAGGCTCCTACTACTTTGCCTTTTATTATTATTATTTTTTCATTCGTGTTTGGGAATTCGAATTTAATATCAGAAAACTTCTCAATTCTGCTCAAATTATCATATCAACATTAGGGAAAATACTTATGTGGAGAGAGATTTTAAGGTGAAGTGACGGGTGAAACGATCAGAACCACACAGTTTAAAGACAGAATGAAATTGTGTCGTGTCTCCACACCGTGTGGAGACACCACACAAGAACCACCCCAACATTAGCTGTATGCCTGAACATCCGTGGATAGTATTATGGACTTTATTGTTGAAAATTTCATTCATACGATGATGATTGAGCTTGATTTTTTATTAACAGATTAGACTTTTTTATTTAAAGATTAGACTGTGAAATTCCCGAGGAAGTGTGGCTATTATTGGAGGAAATTGAAAATCAGGCTATGTCCTCTTTCTATTTGTAAAAAAAGTTGTTTTTTTTGAGAAATGCATTTTCAGGTATAACGACAATAATATTGTCGTTTGAGCTTTCTTAACGGTAATAATATTGTCGTTAAACCACCCCCGAAGTAAAAAAACGATTATTGGCATAACGAGAACCATTTAATGCCAATAATATTGTCGTTTGAAGCTTTAACGCAATAATACTGTCGTTAGAATATTCAATGAGACAACAGTATCTTCTGCATTGGTGTCGCCATTGTTGTGAACCTCGGCTACTACTCTATGATATTCCGCAATGTCCAACGCCACTTCACTGAAGCAATGACTCACCCTTGAAATTTCCCTTTCCATGAATATCTTTTCGATAATCAAAAAATGGTCCGCCTCTAAAAAATAAAAATAAAATGTTCAGAAAGAAAATGACGAATCAAAAGGCTGAAAGAGAATAACCATCTAACAAAGAAGAAAGGGAAAAATGAATGGATCTTCTCTTCTTTTTTTTTTCTTTTTTTTTTGGTGTGTGTGTGAAAGATTTGAAATAGGGTGGGGCAGTATAAATAGGCGTTCGTTACCAAGAGAGAAGAAAAAAAAGATTAACAAACTAGTGGTGAAAGTGTTGCAAGATTCTCTTTAGAGCAATGATAGAGGCACAACCAAAATTACACAACGAATGACACATGCATATAATTCTTTTAAGATGTGCAATCTCTTTCGAATCAATCACTCTTATCACTGATGAAAGTTTTATGTTTATGGTAATTTGTTCGGGTATTTCTTTGATGGTCCACTCTATTTGACGAGTCCCCAGACATGACATCATCCTGATTATATATTGTATAAAACATTTTGTTACCCTAACAATGTCACATTGCGTCGCTCTTCAAATGGGATGATTATAGAATAAAGTCCCAATTAACGTCTCAACCTGAAGACTCGGCGACTCGATAATATTGATTTTTGAAGATTTTTGTTTCGAGAGGTTGTGCAAGGACTTTGGTACTGGCGCAATTACGAGTTCCACCAAGATGATCGTTCTCGTCCCCCAAAGGTGATTTTCATTTCGGAAGCTATCCGACGAGCAAGGGTGCTTAGGGTAGTTTGGAGTTGATTTGAGAGATTATTATGTACTAAATTAATTTTTGTAAAGTTTGAACATCCCGTTGTACAGTTTTTTGGTGTTTATTAATAAAATATCCGTTTCGGACCAAAAAACAAAGAGTTCTTCTAAAGTCACTCAGTTGGAGAAATGACCCGACGTGTCATTATCCTGGCTGCATTATGTTACCTCTCAAATGAATTGAGTATAAAAGAATATTCCAGTTAGAAATCTTTATTTAGACCATTAGGAAAACATAACTCAATTGTCGAAGAGCATTAGTATATACGTATTTGCAAAATTTGAGGTAGATTTTATGAGTTTGATTTTGTTAACGGACAATTTCTTTAAACAATAAAAATATATATAGACAATCTTTACACACTAAGTCACGAAGACTAGTGTCCCACATTATATCATCTACAAAGACCTGGGATTCAAATCAAAATATGCAGAAATGTAAAGGAAGAGCCAGAGCTCATGAGGAAGAAGGACATGCTTCTTTGAATTTCATTTCATGAAAGGTTTCAGTATCCAAGATTTGACTAAATACGCTTAATAGATACTCTAGCTCAGACTAGTACAAATCTGGTACATAACAAAAAAAAATTTCCTTTACACACATGGACCTATCACACACTCACACACAGTGTTCTAAAAATCGCCCTGGGCACCGCCTAGGCGCTGGGCGACCTCCGGGCGTCTCAACTATACCCTAGGCGGTCTCATCCTGGACGATCTGATCTTTGGACGATTTACAGGCGCTACAGGCGATCCTAGGCGCTCTGGCGACCACTGGGACCTAAGTGACCTAGCGCTTCCATTAGCTATATATATATATATATATATATATATATATATATATATATATATATAACCTAAAAAAAATCATTTCTCACCCAAAAATATATATATATATATAACCTAAAAATTCATTTCTCACCCAAAAAAAAAAAAAAAAGCGTGATGTTGGAGTTGGTGCTGGACAAGTAGAAGACTTGGGGAATGAGATTGAAGATTGGACTTGAGAGTTGAGAGTTGAGAGTTGAGAGTTGAGAGTCATGTGATTTCGTACTTTGGCTAGTCTTTTCTTTTGAGTTTTGACACATTTTTACTTGATTTTTATGTTTTATTATGTAAATTTATATTGGACAAGCATTATTATTAAAAATAAAAATAAAAACCGAAATCGCCTGGGCGCCCCATGGGCACACCGACTTCGCCTAGCGAGTTTTAGAACATTGCTCACACATGGCACAATAGCAATATGACACTTGTCAATCATTTTCCGAACAGCCCCCCCTCAAACATAATGTTGCTACAATAACATTTAGTTTGTATCTGAACAAGTGAAATTGACTCCGAGTTAATGGTTTTGTAAACACATCTGCAGTCTGATTTGTAGAGGGAACAAAGCAGACTTGAAGGTCTTTATTAAGAACTTGATTTTTGATGTAGTGGATGTCAATTTCAATGTGCTTGGTCCTCGCATTATAGACATGATTGTAGGCTAGGGTTGCAGCCCATGTGTTGTCACACCAGATGGTTGGAAGTTTAGTCATCTGAATTCCCAACTCAGTCAGGATTTCCCTTGTCCATTGAACCTCCGTTCCAAGGCTGGCCAATGCTCTATATTAAGACAATGTGCTTGACCTAGAGACAACATGCTATTTTTTTGAACTCCTCAAAATAAGGGAATCACATAGTTACAAGCAATAACAAGCCACAAATTCCCATGTCATATAGGTCAACTGCCCAATTTGCCTCTGAAAAACATTGTAGATGTTGAAATGCACCAGATTTGAAATGGATGACATGAAAGATTGTGATTTTAATGTATTTGAGGATCCTTTTGACATCCTGACAATGGTCCATAGATGGATTTTGCATAAATTGACTAAGGTAATTAACAATATATGTGATGTCTAGACTGATGAATATGGGGTATCTAAGGTCTCCAAATTGAACTTCTGCAAAGTTTTAGCAACTAATTGGGTGGGATGATGGTGGTTCCAACAACCACAGAGGTGGAGCATGGTTTCAGATGATCCATGTCTAATCTGTGTAGGAGCTGAGCATCATAAGAACCTTGATCTGAGTATAGTCCAATCATATTCTAGTTCAGCTTTCATGCATAAGAAATGTGACACCTGACTAACATATTTCAGAGTGTGACACCTGACTAACATATTTCAGAGAGAACTTGGAGTTAAGAGTTGTAATGAATCTTTCCACCATCTTTTGAGAGCTCTATGTCAGCAAGATATCATCCACATACACTAAAACAGATAAAACATGATCAGGTCTTTTAGAAATAAATATAGATGAATCACATACTGACTGAGTGAATCCCAGTCACATATTTGAGTCTTCAATTCATCAAAATAGGCCTGGGTTCCTTTTTAAGTCTATAAAGAGCCTATTTAGTCTGCAAACATAACTTGGATATTGAGGGTGAGTAAACCCTTTTGGTTGAGTCATGTAATCATCCTCTTTAAAAGGGCCATTGATGAAGGCATTATTGATGTGAACTTGATGAATACCTTAATGACGAGCAACTGTCAAAAGACTAATGAAATCCCTTGGCAACCAGTCTTGCTTTATGCTTAAGGACTGAACCATCATGGTTTAACTTGAGTTTAAACATCCATATGTTTCCCACCGGGTGCTGAGTATGAGTGAGAAGTACCAACTCCTATTGTTTTTAGACAAGGTCTTATATTATTCTACCATGGCTGCTTTCCATTCATGACTCTTCAATGCTTGAGATACACTGGTTGGATCAAAATGGTAGTAATGAGAGACATGATTGAAAATAATGAGATAATTCTTGGGTTCCAAGATACCACTTATTGATTTTGTTTTCATAGGATGGCCAATGAGAGGTTGAGGTGGAACTATAGATGTGTTGGGAGAGGGTGCATGTGAGGATTGAATGGATGGAGACTCTAGAGTTAATATGGATGAGACATGGAAAGGTTCAGGAGTCTTGTTTGGACATTGTTGAAGGTCATATAATGATGAGTGAGATAAGTCAGATAGAATGTGAGTCGAGGAGTGAGTAGAATCAGAGGATGAAATTTAATCAGTGGAGTAAGAGGAATTAGAACTGGAACTCTGATATATGTTTAAAGATTCATTGATAGGATATGGACTTGTATGCAGAAGATACTGGTCAACATATTGTAAAAAGGGTATAATGGTAGTGGTGTTGTGTTGTTCTAGTTTAGAGATTTGGATCTGTGAGGGTCTTGAGTGAAGCCATCTTGGGAAGGGAAAGTCGTTTCATCAAAACCAACTCCCCGGATATATTTTGCTAGAAGTGTCTAGATACATGAAGCCTTTGTTGGAAAGGTGTCCTAAACCCAATCGGGTTGGACCGGATCCGACCGGGTCGGGTCATTTACAATCTATTTAGTTCATGTAATAACTTTATTATGATTAATAAAAGCACTTATGTTATTATATATTGTTTATCTTCATGTTATTTGTTGTACATATATAGTAACGTCCCTAGTATCAAACTGTGATAGAGAAACCATGCTAGTGATTATGGTTGATGAGATCTCTAATCACTCTAACAGGTTTGGTACTTAAATGTCTCTAGTCTTATGTACTGTCAAATGGGACATTGACAGTATAACCAGACTAGCACGTATTAGATGTCTTCTATCTTATAGAAGGTAGGGATAGATCTCGTCTATCGTAGTGTAGAGACACTTGGACTATACGTGGACGTGTATTAGAGAATGTGTACGTTAGACTGACCCACTTACATTAAGTGTCACACTGTGTGGTAGTTGTGTAATTATCCTTTAGACCGGAGTCTTCATGGCATCACGGTGTGGATTGTCATGCTTTGACACTATTGAGATTTCCCCTAGCCACGAGGCGATCATGCGGTAGTGATTGGGTATGATATTGAAGCATGCGGAGTATACATGATTGGTCGTCCGGGAATCGCGTATCCTATGATTGGGATCGAATATCCGAAATGGCCTTCTTATAAGGAATGTCTAGCTCTCGAGAATCTTTGCAAAGTGGGAGTAAATGTGTTATTCTGAGAGAGCATGATAACCAGATTATAAGATACGATCGTTAATGTATTGACACTCGAGATACGATCGTATGGATATTATTACAGCGATAGGATTGTAAGTTACACGGTAACTGTTTCACATGAAAGGTAGTAGTCATTGCATTTGACTCTTCTGATGATTGGGGGCCACGGTGTGTTGATAGACGCTATCCCGTGATCGTTAGGCATAAAGGGAATTTTAGTAAATTGTACTTTGTGTCTACGGCCAACATATTCGGAAGCCTATCGGGTCACACACATATGGATTTCGAGTCGGATTAAAATGCAGTTATAGTTGATAACCAAATAAGGAAAATTTATTCTCTAGACTATAAATGTTATAGTGGTAAATTAATATGGTGGTATTATTTTATTATGAATAAATAAAATACAAGATATTAATTATATGCAAATTATATTGATTAAAGAGTATTCCGGAAGCCAATTAATTGGCATTTGGGGCGCCACATCTAAGGTATAAAGATACACTTGGATTGTGCACTTTAATTAATAAGATTACCATAATATTAATAAAAGATATTAATTGATTTTGGAAAAATAGATTTATGGTAATAAGATAATTATATTCAATATAAGATATTGGCAATATTAATTATAATAAAAGAGATAAATTAATCTAATTGATTTTCCTTATTTTATTGGGAAAATGTTTTCTTCTCCTCCACTGTACATAGGGGCGCCCCTCTCACTATAAATAAGAGGTGGGTCTCAAGCTCTTTTGTACATCACAATTACAAGAGCTCATAGTTCTTGTGTAAAATAGAGAACATCCTATAGTGAGTTTGTGGGAGAGGAAAAAGGCCGGTCTAGCAACCGGAATTTCCAACAGCAATCCAAGGAGGATTCCGGCGAGGAGTTCGTGTGGATTAGCGATAGAGGCCGGACACGTGGACGGCTTGCGCACTGTACTACTCTCCGTTGACGGTCAAAGCGACGATCTTATAGACCATCAAGGTATAACCGTCAAACTACTTAACGTGTTTATTGAATTAAACGAAGAACGATCTAGAAAAAGGAAATCAAATTTTAAATTCCGCTGCGTTAAACTAGTGTTTTCCTAACAGCCTTTTTGTTGAGGACTGAGACATGGACAAACACATTTCTTGGTATGAAATATAAGTTTTAGTCCTGAAAAGGGTTGGATATTAGGATAACAGAGAAACCCAAAGGTTTCAAAGAACTGAAAATCAGATTTTTTTGTTAAACAAATATTCATGTGGATCTTTTTCAATGAGAACTTTGGTAGGGAAAGAGTTAATAAGGTATGGGTTGCCTGAAAACTAAACCACCAAAAATGTTATGGCATCTGAGCCTGAGCTAGGGGAGTCAAACATGTCTCTATAATGTGTTGGTGTTTGCATTCATTTCTCCCATTATGGACAAGAGCATGAGGGCAAGATGTCTGAAAATTTTCATTTTCTTAAAGGTAGTTAGTGAATGATGTATATTCACCTCCTCAACCAGATTGTAAACTTTTTATCTTAACAGAAATTTGGTTTTGAACAAGTTTTTTGAACTGGATAAAGAGTTTGAAAGGCCTCGGATTTGGCCTTTATTGGATAAATCCAGGTGTACCGGGTACAATCATCTACAAAGTGAATGTAGTATTGATACCCTTCGTTTGTATTTATGAGGGTAGGTCCTCATAAGTTTGAATGGATTAAATCTAAGAATTTTTTAAGCATGAGAGTCGGATTTAGCATAAGGTAAGGAATGACATTTACCAAGTTGACATGATTTATAGAAATTCAAATTTTATTCAGGAAAACCTTACAAAGACTCAGAAGTTGACTAGGCACATGTTTGGAGGGGTGTCCCAACCTCTTGTGCCATACATTAGGATCCATATTCAAATTGATATACTCATGACCTACACTACTGATTTGACTGCTATAGGATCTTTCATCCTTATTTTGACTACTATAAGACTTGGATAGAAATGAGGCTTGGTTTGACTAAGAATTGATTGATTCGGTTGAATAAGAATCTGATAGAGGCCTTCCATGAGTACACATGTTAGAAGGGTAGTCTATGAGATTAGATCAACTATGCCAGAACGAATGTGAAATCACCCGGACGTTAAGATACCGATTTAATCTAGTTCAGCATACGTCCTCAACTCTGTTCTCATGTCCTTCACAAAAAATATAAACACATTAAACACAATGATCGAATAATTATAACTAGTAAAAAATTGACACACTAAGGATATTTTTTGTTTTTTGAGGAACATGCTACATGGATTGTAAGTGTAACGAGTGTCTGTTGGATTTTAAGAGTGGTTCATCCTATGTGTTTGATAAGAAGTCTATTTCTATTGACAACAATAAGCGTATTTATATCGGTGTATCTAAAGATCAACTAAAGATTCTGGACATCAAAACTGATATGATCAGTGGCTCCACTATCCATATACCAAAAGGGATCACCAACAGATTGAGGTCTGGCACAAAATGTTGATTCTATCTTGTTGAGCTCTGAGTCCCTCAAATAGAGTCTTGTTCATATTTGTGCCAGTAAACTATTGTAGTGTGACCAGATTTGACACATCAGTCTGTTTCCAAAGTTTCCTCTTCCACCTCTACCTCTAGAATGTCCACCTCTGCAGTTCCCTCCACGTCCTTCTTTTTTCTACCACTGAAGAAATTATGAGTATTGTTGTTCTTGGAGGATACATGCAGGAAATTTGTCTAAGCATAATTTACAGATGTTTGAGCAACATTTGGTACCAGTAAGTGTTACATTGAACCTTGGAAGAAGTCTTGCATGAGTAATCAATTGTGATTGAACTTCTTGCCAAGTTAAATATCCAATTCTAGCAGTAATGTCCATCTAATTTGTGACCTTTAACAATTGGCCGAAAAGTGTAGTTTCATGACGAATAGTTTTCTCCAGTAAGACTAACAGTGCATGTATGTGTAAGAAGACTTGTAAACAGAGACATCTGAGGATTTGTGAGTTGCCAACAAAACAAGGAAGTTACATGGGTTTAATTCATCAGAGGAGGAGGGTTTTGGGTGAAATTCATCTAAAGTGTTGGTCCCTTAGAAAGGCTAACACAAGTTTGGAGGGGGTGAATACTTGTCACCAAAAACTAGATTAATTAACAATTAATGTTCAGTGTTAACTTATGTGGAGTTGAGCTAACAAAGCCGAGTCTAAGTCAAACTGACTTATACAAAACGGAGTCAACCGGCATCGGATATTGATCTTAGCCTTTTTCTGGATCTTGTTGATTCTATAAGAAAAAGTTGTGTAGGCAAAACTGAATTCTGGTGAAAGTCAGTTTGTGAACTATATATGCTTATAACAATCAGTTTCAGTATGCTGTATAAACAAATATAAATGCGGTAAAGATAAGTAAATGCATAAAGTAAGTAAAGCGAGAATTATAGTGGTTCCGGGTGGTGTAATCTTGTCAGTCCACTCTTCTCCTGTGATATATGAGGAAAATTCCACTAGTACTCCTTGAGGTATGCTGTTACAAAAAGTCTTATATGATAGTCCTTGACTAATCCCTAGCGTCACTATCTAAACAATCTAAAGAACAGGTTGGATGGCTGCTCTTCAACTGCTTGAACCACTGGTCCTTAGAGGGTTGTATTGCCTCTTCACCAGCTACCACCACAAACACAGTCTACCCGACTGCAAATGTCACAACTGTCCTTGGCAACTCCTTGACCGGATTGCTTCACAGTCTAAGCCTTTGATTAAGAATCAAAGTTTGGTTGAGAATCAATAAATTGATTCTTGATTGTGGTTCTTCAAAGTGTAGAAATCTGGATATGATCGATGTAGCTTGAACACTTGAAGAATTCTAGATATGATCTTGTTGAGCACAGATATGATAGCAATTCGAATGAACTAGACTTGTGCACAAAAATGTTAGTAATCTTGTTAATTCGGTGTTTGATCCTTGATGCCAAGTCCTCTATTTATAGTGTTAGGTCCAACGTTCATCTTTCTTGAATTCGAATTGTATCAACGTCTATCTTGTAACGGCTATATTTAGTGACCGTTCTGACTTGTCAGTATTTCATCCAATAGAGTTGCTTTCTTTACAACATTCGAATGTACTATCAGTTTGCTGGATGTTTGACTGTAAAACTGAGTTTCCTTATCAGTTTTATACTGAGTATGTCAGTTTTCAGTTTACTAACTGACTTAGAGCATTAACTGAGTTTTTACTCTTCTTCAAAATTTCAGTACTCTATTTATCTGATTTTATGTGACTGAATCAGATTACACCATTCCTTATAATGATCATCTAAGATATCATTGTCCTTATGATACTTAGGTCTTCTACAAGATCCATAAATTCAGTTCAGGCCATCACAGTCTTACTTGAATTCTAACTTTACAGTCTCGGCTTAAAATCTTCATAACTGAGTTTGAACCCTCAGTTCTTCAATCTTCCTTAACTGAGTCTGTGTCCCTTAATTCTTCAAATACTGAGTTTGTTCCCTCAGCCTTCAGTTCTAGATAAGCCAACCGAGTCTGTGTCCCTCAGCGAACTTACCTTCTTCAGTTCTGAGTGAACTTCAGTTCTAGGTGTATAACTTCGGTCTTAAGTTAAGTTCCAGTTTTCTAGATAATTTCCAGTTTTCAGTTCTACGACACTTCTATCTATTACAGTGCTTGTCTGATGTAACATATACAATTATCAGACTCTAGTAAAACCTATACATTCAGTTCTAGACATCTTTTAGCTTTCCACTATAATAGTTAGTTTCAGCACTTCATGAATGGGGTGTAAACAACCATGTTCTTGAATAAGATGAATCATCATCAAAACTAAATTTTATTCACAAAAATTTCCCCCTTTTTGATGATGCCAAAACCCTCCTTAAAAGAAAAGCTTAAAGATAATAACAATGTAAAACAAAGTAAAACTGGAAACTGGATTTCATTAAGATTTATGCAAAAACGGAATAGTTACACAGTTGATAAAAACTAAAATAAAATCTAAGCATTTCTTTGTGTAACTTTGATAAATTTATGTTCCTTATCGTGAAGACGATATCCATCTTCAATCTTTGTATATTCCTTGTTGAAGGTTCTGAGATAGTCCACTTGACTTGTAAGTTCCACTTCCTCCAAAGAAGTAACTTAGGAAGATGTCTTTCACCCTTGTAGTAATGTTCAAATTCTGCAACATCAGCTTTCATCTGTTCTCTCTTATCTTTGATTTGAAGTTTTTCTTCAATTCTCTTGATCTTCTTGTGCTGTGCTATCTTCTGACTATGTAGAGCATCAGGTAAGAAATAGGCAAGAGATTCTTCATAATTCTTGTGCTTGTAGTTAGCTTTGACATGGCTGTAATCTTGCACAAATTTCATCCATAGATCTATTGTCAGAGTAGCTCTTCTTTCATCAGGCTGACTGTACTTGGCAATGAGCTGTTCATCAGTGACTTCTACTATATCCCTGACATAAGGATCTGCTGCTGATTTTGCTTTCTTTAGTTCTGTTAATTCAGCTTCAAGCTTCAGTTTTTCTTCACATAACTTCAGCTTTTCTTCTTCTACTTCCCCCTTTTGGCATCATACAACTCATTGATTAGTTGATGTGTTGCTTGTTGATTTGTTGACAAATCTTTCTGGGAGGTGAGAACTTCTTTCAACCGAGTTTCCAGGACATGAATACGTTGATTTAGGTGCCATTTGGCTTGAGCATGAGTTTCTCTGCCTTCCATAGTTGTAACTTCGAGTTTTTCCTTGAGACTGAGAATCTTTGAAACTGAATTTGAAGTGGATTTCTTCATTATATCCAACTTAGAGTGAGTTGACACATCAGTTTTCTTCCTGTAATCCAAGTAACTGGAAACGTGTGAAAGAAGACCACTTAAATCATCCTTTTGGTTGAGTATAATCTTTAAGCCTTCTTGTACTTTGCTCAATTCTTCTGTTGTAAGTTTCTCAGAAGGGTCTACATCTTCTATTTCTTGGATTTTAGATTGATTGGCATCTTCAATTATCATCAGTTGCTGATTATCATCAGCTCTGGCTTCTTCTTCTTTATTGTCAGTTGTCTGATTTCCAACTGACAATTCTTATACCTGAGTATCAGTTTGCTTTGGTTGTTCAAGCTGAGTGTTTGATTGCAAAACTGTACTTTTCTGAGCTTTCTTCCTTGAATCATCATCCTTATCATCATCTTTCTTCTTCAAAACTTCCTTCGGTATAGATGATGTGGTTGATTCAGTTCTCTTAGCTAGCTCTTTGAATCTATTGTAGCAGTTGTTGAGAAACTCTTCCATTGGAAATAAGGCATAGAGATTTGGTATTTCCAGTTTCTCCAACAATAGATTTTCTTCAGCAGGTAGAGTAGCTTCACGAGAATCTTCAATTTTGAAATTCATCTTCATCAATTTGACGATCCTTCCAGCATCGAAGATGAACTCCTTTGGTTGCTGAGTTACCTGTTCCTCTTGCTCAACATGTATAATGGAAACTTGTTTCTCAGATATTTTTCTGTTGGAGTTGAGAAACAATTCCAGGAACCAAGGCCTTTAGCTTGTTGTCATCAAATGTCAGTTGTTGTTCCCCCTCAGTAGTTGCTAAATGACGTGAAGTACCTGGGAACAAACATTTGCCAACTGAATTTTCTCCCTGTATCTCAGCTTTCCTTTTAATACCTTTCTGTTGAGCAATCTGCTGAGACATAGTTTGTTATTGGCTTCAGGTTGGGAAGTCTTCTTTGTTGAACTTGCAACTGCTGTAACTTGTCTAGTGATTGTAGATGCAGTAGCAGTTTGTGTTTTCTTCTTCCCACCACTGAGTCTTTCCAAATAATACTGAATCACTAAGATAAGTGATTTCTTCAATCGAAATCTGCCCTCAGTTTGTCTTCCTTCAGCTATGGCTCTGTTGACACTTGCTAATTCTGCTAAGTGTTGCTGCTTGATCTGGTTGAAGATATACCCTGCCCAATTGAACTCAAATCCATCATAAATGATGTTCATCAGGTGAATACCATCTTCAGTTAATTTGCTTAGCCCTTTGTGTTGTCCGATGACGTGTCTGCTGATCCACATCTGAGGAGACCAAATTCAGTTTTGAGGTCCTTGATGTGTGTTTCGACTGCTGCTGGTTCCTTTTAAAGCTGAAATTTGCCTAAGAAAGGCTTCACGCTTCAGTGGCAAACATGAGAGCTCAATTGATTTCACTAGAGGATCTTTGAAACCAAAAAGCTGTCTGATGATGTCTTCATTGACAAAAATCTTTTGTCCATGAACCCTTGTTAGCAAAGAGTTCTTCAGCATCTTCATGTTTTCCCAAAATTGCAGTTGACTTTCCAAGTCCATATCTTGCTGCAATTCCGCTTCCAGCAGGTTCTTCAAACCTTGTAATATTCCAATCTTTTCTGATATATGGCTGGAGAGAAGGATATTACCACACATCTCTTCAAATTCTCTGAGTGTGAACGTATCAGGTGCAGTAATTAACCTTTCGTTTTGAGTTTGTATGGAAGCTGCCATTTTGAAATAGTTTAAGAGAAAATTTCTGGCTAATTTTAGAGAGGAAAAAGTTTGATTTTTCTTTTGTAAGGAGAGAGTATGAAAAATGGTTGTATATCTAAGAGTGGGACGGTTGGTGATTTGCTCCACGATCTTGCAGAAAGATTGTGTACAATCTTTTCAAATTCCACCATGGTTTGTATAACCGATGTGTACTATCTGACAGTTCGGAGGCATACACGCTACAAATTATGACATAAACGGCGGTAATTAAATGCGATGTAACTATTGTCGGTTTTATCCGATCTCTTATTGACTTTGTTTGACTTGTTAAAACTGAAACTGATATCAGTTTTACAAAGGTGTTGAGTTCAGTCAAATCTTCAGTTCCGTCAAATCTCTAGTTCAGTTAGTCAGTTTGAGATTGTTGATGTCAATGACTGATCTGTCAAGTGAGCGCACCCAGCATGACAAAGATCAATCCCCTTGACGAATCTCTGAGCTTAAACTGACTGACTGACTTTAATAATTCCCAATTCAGTTCTCAGTTTAGCAAACCTTTCTTTGTCCAGAGGTTTGGTAAAAGTGTCAGCTAACTGATCTTAAGTTGGGACATAGAGAATTGTAACGTCATTTTTCTCTACATGATCCCTTATAAAATGATGTCTCTCATCAATGTGCTTGGTTTTTGAGTGCAAAACTGGATTGTCAGTTATAGCAATTGCACTTGTGTTATCACACATTATAGGAATCAGTCCCTCTTCTATTCCATAATCTCTTAATTGTTGTCTAATCCATAAAACTTGAGCACAATAGCTTCCAGCTGCTATGTACTCAGCTTCAGTTGTTGATGTTGAGATTGAGTTTTGCTTTTTGCTGAACCATGACACAAGTCTATTTCCCAATAACTGACATGTGCTTGAAGTACTTCCCAACTCCTTCTATATCTTTCAAATACTTCAAGGTTCTTTTGACAACAGTAAGATGGCCTTCTTTAGGTCTTGTTTGAAATCTGGCATAGACACCTACTGTAAAGGATATATCTGGTTTACTGGCTGTGAAATAAAGTAAACTTCCAATCATTCTTCTGTAGAGAGTTTGATCCACATCCTTGCCATCTTTATCTTCATCTAATTTGATGTTGGTTCCAATTGGTGTTGCAATGCCAGCTGATTTCTCCATTCCAAACTTCTTGATCAGTTCTCTGGTATACTTGGTTTGGTGAATGAAAATTCCACTGCCCATCTGTCTTACTTGTAAACCGAGAAAGTAATTCAGTTCTCCCATCATGCTTATTTGAAATTTGCTCTTCATCAAACTTGCAAATTTCTCACAGAGTTGCTCATTTTCTGATCCAAAAATGATGCCATCCACATAGATTTGAACTAGGAGAGTACTTTCTTCAACTTTCATTCTGAATAGAGTTTTATCAATAGTTCTTTTTGTAAAACCATTATCTACCAGAAACTGAGATAGAGATTCATACCAAGCTCTTGGTGCTTGTTTGAGTCCATAGAGAGCTTTTCTCAATCTAAAGACTTTGTCAGCTTGATCTTTAATTTCAAATCCTGGGGGTTGCTGAACATAGACTTCTTCTTCAAGTATCCCATTCAAAATGCACTTTTAACATCCATCTGGTACACTTTGAATTTCTTGTGAGCTGCAAAGGCAAGAAATAGTCTGATTGCCTCCAACCTTGCAACTGGGGCATAAGTTTCATCAAAGTCTATCCCTTCAGTTTGAGAGTAAACTTTTGCTACAAGTCTGGCTTTGTTTCTGATAATATTCCCATCTTCATCAAGCTTATTTCTAAAAACCCATTTAGGTCCGATTATGTTGACATGATCTGGCTTGTCAACCAAATCCCAAACTTGATTTCTCTCAAATTCATTGAGTTCTTCTTGCATAGCCAAAATCCAATCTGGATCGTTCAAGGCTTCTTCAATTTTTTGGGTTCCGACTGAGATAGAAAGCATGCTATCATAGCATCTAGTTGGTGTCTAGTACGAACTCCAGCTTGAAAATCACCTATCACTTGTTCTTCAGGGTGATTTCTCATCCATTGATGTACTGGGGGTTGCATCAACAGGTCTTCATTTTGTTGAGCTGGTTCTTCTTGAGCTTGATCATTTTCAACTGGATCAGTTTCTTCTTGTTGCTGTTCAGTTGTTGGTTCAGTTACTGGTTCAGTTTTTGGTAACTGAGGTTGATCCTGATCTGAAGAATCTGAGATATTTAATCTTCCAATATCGATGAAAATTGGTTCTGGAGTCTTGTCTGACTGAGGCTGACAAACTGGTTCTTCTTTTTCTTCAAGTGTATCTCCAGTAAACTTTGGTTGATAAAAAACAACATGTATAGACTCTTCATGCTTGAGTGTTCGTTTGTTTAGCACTCTGAAAGCTTTACTGACACTTGAGTATCCCAGAAATATTCCTTCATCAGCTTTGGGCTGAAAAATCTTGAGCTGATCCTTTCCATTGTTATGGA
The DNA here is from genome assembly GCA_026214975.1 of Gentiana macrophylla. Lineage (NCBI taxonomy): Eukaryota > Viridiplantae > Streptophyta > Magnoliopsida > Gentianales > Gentianaceae > Gentiana > Gentiana macrophylla. The sequence continues at coordinate 26,916,756 of CM047809.1, read as the reverse complement.
CAAAGCATTGGCTTCCAAAGGCATGAAAGTATGAGTCATTTGGTTTTCTTCCATTCCAAATCTCATAAGGTTTCTTTTCATGTCTCTTGTCATGAGAGCTCGATTCTGAGTATAACAAGCTGTATTTACAACTTCTTACCAATATCTTTCTGGCAGTTTAGATTCACAGATCATTGTCCTTCCAGCTTCTTTGAGTGTTCTATTTCTCCTTTCAGCTACTCCATTATGTTGTGGTGTTCCCGTAGCCTCAAGCTGGTGTAGTACTCTATTTTCTCCACAATACTCAATGATTATGTTGTTGAGAAATTTTGTTCCTTTGTCTGATCTGATCTTGACTACTGTAACACTCTTCTGATTTTAGAGTCTCTTGAGAAGTTCTGTCAGTTGTTGCTTAGTTTCACTTTTCTTGGTCATGAAAATGACCCAAGTGTATCTTGAAAAATCATCAACCACCACAAAAGTGTATTTGTTTCCACTAACATTGATTGGTGTAACTGGTCCAATTAAGTCCATATGTATCAGTTCTAAAACTCTGTTTATTGAATGCTGAGACTTAGTCTTGAAACTTGCTTTAGTTTGTTTTCCTTGTTGACATGAATCACACAAGCTATCTTTCTTGTATGTCATCTCTGGAAGTCCAATCACCAAGTTCTTTTTGACTAACAAGTTGATGTCATCAAAATTTAGATGACTCAGTTTCTTGTGCCACAGCCAACTGAGTTCTGACTTGGTATGCACGATCAAACAAGTTTCTGAAACTGCTGTAGACCAATCTACAACATACATGTTCTCTTCTCTTTTTCCAGCAAGAACTACTTGGAAAGCTGTTTCGCTGACGACAATGCAATACTCCTTATCAAAGGTAACTTTGTATCCCATATCGCAGAATTGACTTGTGCTGAGTAGATTGTAGTGAAGTCCTTCCACGTAAGATACATTCTTGATAGTGAGTCCATTTCTGATTAAGTTTCCATAACCTTTTGTGTATCCAGGTTTATCTTTAGTTCCAAAATTGACTCTTGGTCCATCTTTAGCTACAAAATTAGTGAGACAGTCCTTTCTCTTTGTCATGTGCCTAGAGCATCCACTGTCAAAGTACCAAATATCCTGCAAAACAAATTAAAATGCTTTAGGTACCCAATTCTGTTTGGGTCCATAATGGTCAGTTGTCAGTACAACTCTGGGTATATTTCCATAAGGTCTTCTCTGGAAATTGTTGCACTAATTTTCATATATGTAAGCCATATTTCCATAATATCTTTTTTTGGATTGTGTCTCATTTATATGATTTCTCAGGTCTTCTGGTTTACACTGATTTCCAAAATGTCTTCTATTATTAAAAGCTGAATAATAGCCATCATTCTTTTTGTACTGAGGTCTGGACTGACCTTTGTACTGGGACTTTTGCTAAGAACTGGGGTAAGCTCTCTGCTGAGTCTTGGACTGAAATTTGTGATAAGTTTCTTTCTAGAATGACTGTTCCTATCAGTTTTAATAGTAGGATCAGTAAAATTCCAATCATCATCAGTGGGGTATAGTCTGCCTTTCCCCCTGGATGTGTGAATCTTTGAATGATTGTCATTCTTAGATTTACCCTGATTACAATTTTCTTGTTCTTGACTTGATCAGTTTTTGTAGATCTGGCAGTTGATCTACCATTTCTGTTTCCTTGAGATACAGCCGATCTACCATTCGATTTACCTTTGTTGGTAGGTTCAACTGTCTTCTTAGAAAACTGAGTTGTCTTATATGAGGCTGACTTTACTAGTTCAAAGAATTTTCTTAGTCTCGTGGAAGTTGCTCACTACAAACTTAATACCGCTTTTGATAATAGTTCAAGACTTTGCTAGTTCCTTCTTTAGAAGATTGCTGTGTATCAAATCCTAAGCCATTTCTTTCTCCATAAGGCTTTCTGGATTTGAATCCAGTGGCTGAACTTGATTTAGCAAAAGATTCGCTTGTCGTCGATGCAAAGAGTCGACATCGATTCTTTCCTTTATCAGTTCTAGTCATTTTCATCATGTTTAGTTCGGGCTTCAATCTTTCAACTTCAAGAATTAGAACTTCTTTCTCTGCTTTAATTAATTCATAACCAACTTGGATGGTTACCAGCTGATTCATCAATTCGTCAGTGTTTCTTCTAATTCCTGATTTTTTGGATTGGAGTCAGCAGTCAAGAACATGCATTATTTATGGAAATCTGAGGTGAGGAGTATTTAGAGTTAGATTCACATACCTCATTTGGATTCTCCATATGAGCCATTAAAGCTGTGTCATCTGATAATCATTCAGTGCCAGCTTCATAGTCTTACTCATCTCCGGCTAAAAGTGCTCTTCTGCCAGTTCTTCGTTGCTGAGTTTTCTTACCAGTTAGCTCTAGACATTCAGCTTTGAAGTATCCAGGCTTCTTACAGTTGAAGCAGAGATATTAATCGTCTTTTTTTTTTTCAGGAGTCCTCTTGTTAAACTTCTGAGTGACTGGTGTCCACTCTTCATTCTTCGAATTCTGTTCATCATTAGAGCCATCTGCTCCTCCATCTCATCCAATTACTGAAGATTTCTAGATGAGGTTTCTTGATTATCATTTGAGGCTGCTGCTGCAAGAGCTGTTGCTTTGGGTTCCTCCTTGGCTTTGACTAGAGCTGTTGTCATGGTGAAATCTTCACTGAATTCATAAACTTTAAGATCTGAGAAGATTTTGAAGGAATCTTCTATGTCAAGTCTCCTTGATTCTTCCATTGCAGTGACCTTCATCGTCCAGCACATTGGTAAAGCCTTCAAGATTCTTGTATTGATTTCTTTCTTGGTGTACTCAATTTTGAGTAGAGCCAGTTCATCCATGATAGCGCTGAATCTTGTTTCCACCTGATCAATATTTTCACCTAACTTCATTTTGAAATTTTAAAACTTTTGTTTTGCAACTGAGATCTTGTTTTCTTTAATGGAGTCAGTTCATTCGCAAACCAGTTGAAGTTTCTACCACATTTCTTTTGCAGTAGTGCAATCCTTGACTTTCATATACAAATTGCTGTCAAGAGTTATGAGTATGATATCCATGGCGACATTGTTTAGGTTGTTTCTCTTTCGATCATCACTGGTCCATTCGCTTTTGGGCTTTGGAACTCTAACTTGGTTTTCACCAACAGTTTGCATGTGGGTGATCTGGATAGGTCCATTAGTGAGTACATCAATCATCTCATCATGAGAAGCTGCTAGAAAGGCTTGCAAACGACGTTTGTATTCATCAAATCTGTCCATGTTGCACATTAACATCTGTCTGGCATACTGATTGTTATAAATTGTGTGAGTGAATGAAAACTAGGTTATGCAAAGACTGGAAAATGAAAGACTGAGCTTTTTCAAGAGATCAACAAGAAGAGATAGTTAGAGCAGTTGAGTTTTCAACAATAGCTTGTTAAAGAACATTGCTCCGATACCAATTGTTGGTCACTTAGAAAGGCTAACACAAGTTTAGAGGGGGGTGAATAAACTTGTCACCAAAAAGTAGATTAATTAACAATTAATGTTCAGTGTTAACTTGTGTGGAGTTGAGCTAACAAAGCTGAGTCTAAGTTAAACTGACTTATACAAAACTGAGTCAACCGGCAACGGATATTGATTTTAGCCTTTATCTGGATCTTGTTGATTCTATAAGAAAAAGTTGTGTAAGCAAACCGAATTCGTGAATGTCGGGCTTTTGTGAATCAGATATGCTTATAACAATCAGTTTCAGTGTGTTGTATAAACAAATACAAATGCTGTAAAGATAAGTAAATGCGTAAAGTAAGTAGAGCGAGAATTATAGTGGTTCCACGTGGTGTAATCCTGTCAGTCCACTCTTCTCCTGTGATGTAGGAGGAAAATTCCACTAGAACTCCTTGAGGTACGCTGTTACAAAAAGTCCTATATGATAGTCCTTGACTAATCCCTAGTGTGACTATCTAAACAATCTAAAGAACAGGTTGGATGGCTGCTCTTCAACTGCTTGAACCACTGGTCTTTAGAGGGTTGTATTGCCTCTTCACTAGCTACCACCACAAACACAGTCTACCCGACTGCAAATGTCACAACTGTCCTTGGCAACTCCTTGACCGGATTGCTTCACAGTTCAAGCCTTTGATTAAGAATTAAAGTTGGGCTGAGAATCAATAAATTGATTCTTGCTTGTGGTTCTTCAAAGTGTAGAAATCTGGATATGATCGATGTAGCTTGAATACTTGAAGAATTCTAGATATGATCTTGTTAAGCAGAGATATGATAGCAATTCAAATGAACTAGACTTGTGCACAAAAATGCTTGTAATCTTGTTAATTCGGTGTTTGATCCTTGATGCCAAGTCCTCTATTTATAGTGTGAGGTCCAACGTTCATCTTGCTTGAATTTGAATTGTATCAACGTCTATCTTGTAACGGCTATATTTAGTGACCGTTCTGACTTGTCAGTATTTCATCCAATAGAGTTTCCTGACCAGTTTTATACTGAGTATGTCAGTTTTCAGTTTACTAACTGACTTAGAGCATTAACTGAGTTTTTACTCTTCTTCAAAAGTTCAATACTCTATTTATCTGATTTTATGTGACTGAATCAGATTACACCATTCCTTATAACGATCATCTAAGATATAATTGTCCTTATGATACTTAGGTCTTCTACAAGATCCATAAAGTCAGTTCAGGCCATCACAGGCTTACCTGAATTCTAACTTTACAGTCTTGGCTTAATATATTCATAACTGAATTTGAACCCTCAGTTCTTCAATCTTCCTTAACTGAGTCTGTGCCCCTCAGATCTTCAAATACTGAGTTTGTTCCCTCAGCCTTTAGTTCTAGATAAGCCAACCGAGTCTGTGTTCCTCAGCAAACTTACCTTCTTCATTTCTGAGTGAACTTCAGTTCTAGGTGTACATCTTCAGTCTTAAGTTAAGTTCCAGTTTTCTAGATGATTTTCAGTTTTCAGTTCTACGACACTTCTATCTATTACAGTGCTTGTCTGATGTAACCTATACAATTATCAGACTCTAGTAAACCTATACATTCAGTTCTAGACATATTTTAGTTTTCCACTTTAACAGTTAGTTTCAGCACTTCATCAATGGGGTGTAAACATCATGTTCTTGAATAAGATGAATCATCATCAAAACTAAATTTTATTCCCAACATAAATTATGGAAGGAAAAGTCTCAGATCCCGCAATATACTAATTAAGAATTTGATCCAATTGTTGGATATTTTTTGTTTCGTTGAAAAAATCAACTCGAAAAGGATCTGATATCAGACCTGTCTAATTTGTTTGATTTTTAGTAACTGGGAGTGCATGAACATCACTGGTGGATATATGAGGTGATGCGGTGGTCGGAGGTGGTGCTTCCTAAGAAGACGAGCTCTTTTCCAGTGTTCTGAGTTGAAGCAAATACTAAAGAGTAGTCATCTAAGTGGTCATGATGTTACTACACAGTCAAGCTCTGATATCAACTTGAGATTCAGATCAAAACTTGCTGAAATGTAAATGAAGAGCAAGATAACTTGAGGAAGATGAACATTGTTCTTTGAATTTCATTTCATGAAAGATTTCAGCACCCAAGATTCAACTAAATACATTTAACAGATACTCCAGCTCAAACTAGTAGAAATCTGGTACATCATATTTTACTTGTGTTGCGTCTTTAACGGTCCAATGCAATGTAGTGCATTTATGTTAGAGTTTCTCTTAGTTTTTTTTGGTATAACTCTCACATTTTTGAAAGGGTGTTTTAATCTATTCAATTTTTTCCTTTTCTTCTTTATAAGTTTTCTTTTTCCTTATGTCATCGGAAACTGAACTCGGGCTGCTATAACCTATAAAAAAAGTCTCCCAGACAGCCCAGAATACATAATTTCACATTTTAGGTTAAAGTTGGCATGATGAACCAAGAAGGTCTCTTGGTAAAATGCACCATGTTTAGAGTTTCTGGCATGTTTGAACGTTTCTAGTTCATTTTTGTAGACCAGAGTCTCTATTGCTAAGCATTTTTAGATTCTGTAGTAGTTTCAAAGTTTGATTCTTCTTTTAGAGGTAATCATTGTACTCATTTGTTTGGTTTGAAGTTTGATCATGTTAGGCTTGTGTTCTTGGCCGTTGATGTTAGGGTCTTTGTTTGATTTGTATGTTCATAGTGTTTCAAAGGTTAACTGTAGTTCATTCGTTGTTTGGTTATGGCTCGTTTAAAAAGTAATGAGTTCTTCTTATCAAAAAGTTCTATTTTTAGTTTAAATATTATGCCTTTAAGTTGTTCTGAATACTGTTTTATGTTAAATTGCATTAAACTAAACATGATTACGTGCTTCTAGGTATCTGCTAAATGATAACACTCTAAATGCACCATTAAATTCACCCTTATTTACCCCAAATTCTGCTCTAGAGAGTATAGATAGGTCCATTATTAGGAAAGAATATAGGTTAAACACTGATTGCATGTCTCTAAAGTCATAAGTTTGCATCTACGAGGTTATCCCGAAGATTTGGTACTATTTTGCCTTGTTTTATGTATGTTCAGGATGTATCAAATCCGGAGCATTTAAGGAAAGAGCTGGACCAGAGGAAGAAGTATTGGGCCGAGTGAAGTAAGTCCAGGAAGAGATCTGCTGAAAGAAAGTCAGGCTCGGTTTACCGTGGGCTGGGCCCGATAAACCGAGGGTCTTGAGGAGCAAGAAATCGATTCTGCCCGCATATACTAGGTTGGTTAGGGTTTCTGTGAGTCATAAGTCGGCCAATGTATATATATAAGGCCGCATAAACTGATTACTATAGAGGTCATACAAATTATTATTATTTCATTATACAATTTGATGCAATAAAGTTCTTTTAAGCTTTGGTTTCCTTCCCTTCCTTGCCATCTCTAGCTTGAGTGGATCAAGCTAGATCTCCATTGTTGAAGGTCTGAAGCTTTGAACGTTCATTTATGTCTTTAATATGGTAGATCTACTTGTATTTATGTGTTTTAGTTGATCTGCATGTTTAACGACTCCATAATTTACTTAGATTAATCTAAACTGAGCAATGTAGATCCAGAGATAGGAAAAGCTGCCCCCGGTAAACCGGCGGTCTATACCGGTTTACCGAGGCAAAATTTAGAAAACCTGATCTGGAGGTTCAGCGTCAGCTACCTTGATCGACAGAAATAATCAAAACGAGTAATCGGTCTGTCCAATCTAGTATTCGTAATTCGTAAATTAACATGAAGTAATCGATGGTGAAGTGTTAATTTAGACATTGTCTTGATGGACCCTAGGAACGTGCTAATCGTTGTCGATAGTCGCTTAGGCAAAGTTAAGCGGTATGAGTTAGATCTCAATACCGTCAATTCTAGTTCTTTATGCGTATGGGCTATTACGGACCAATTAAGGAGGGTAGCTGGCGTATAGATTATCTACTACAATGATCAGAGTAGATAGGGTTAGGAATTATACCCATGGCTTAAAACGGAATTAAAAGCTCAATTAATTTAAGGAAATTATGTGGGGAAGTAAACATAAGGATTAACAAAACTAAGTTAGTAGATAGAAGGGATGGGGAAGGAATACCACATGTATTTTATGTTCATTTTTGGTCGATGACCATCTATATGTATTCTTAAGTAGATTAGAGTTGTTTATACTTAAAGTTGCATTGACTCTGTGGGATCGACATTGATTCGCCCTTGCTATACTACGATTGACCTAGTACTCTGCCTAGTAATATCGACGTAAGTGACTTACACGCGATCACTAAACTGTATTTCCAGAACATTGTCTTATTTTCTAGTTACTTTTCTGTAAATTGTCTTATGTGTCTTGGTTACGAGTAGTAGAGATATGATGAGTTCAATGTGGCTATGGCCTTTGTATGCTCACGTAGCTTAGACATCGAATTATATTTGAACTTATGTGCCTTACGTGCTCCTACTTGTTTGTAGTTAGTGATTCTGCAATGTACTGAGCGGAGTACCATGGTCATTAAAAGTCCCGTGTCGGAGGTATGACTAGCCGTATTAGCCATGTTGTTCTTAAAGACAATGTATTGTACGGAGTACCTTGGGTATTCAAAGTCCCAAGTTTAAGGTATGGTTAGTCGTATTAGCCGTGCTGCACATCGAGACCTTATATAAGAAACATGAACATGACAGACAAGTCACAAACTTGCTACAATTAGTTTACAAGTAAATTATAGGTTAGTAGATGGCTTACATAAGTTTGATCAGTAGGCTAAACATAGTAAGTAAGTAGTTAATAAAATGAACAAGTACATGGAAGATGAACCGATATAGTAAGTATGCATGTTTTCTATGTATTATCCACATGTTTAAATTGGCTTCCTTTATGTTTCTAGTATTGTCTTTAAATTGTTTGTGCAAGTGGATAAAGTATAATTAATCATGTCGTGTCTCATGGCTTATGACAACCATGAATCTCCATTTTGATCTTCTATTTACTTACTGAGGATCTAGCTAGTCTCACTCATTTATTTAGAAAAAGAATATTACATATACATGCTGAGTTGATGACGAGTTTGGTGTGTTATTTTAGGATGGAGCAATGAAGTCTTTTTATACTTTAGTTCCTTTTTGTAGTTCTTTCTAAATAAGACTATGCTGCCAGTTGTCGTAGTTGTTTTTTCTTTTCAGACATGACAATTGTAATAGATGATAGTATCTTCTTTCAGTTATTTATGATTTAATTTGACAGCAGTTGCATTTTGGTTCTTGGCTGTGTTGGAAGACCTTGTGAGAGTCTATTTTCCCGAGTCTTCTGCTTGTTTTTTTCCGCACGAATCTTAATTACTCTGGTATGCTCGTAGGATTACGTGATATTTAAGATTTACTCAAAATGTCACGTGCCGTGTAAGGATTCAGTATCTGAGGCATTAACGTTACATGTTTTTTTAGGGTATTTATTTTAATTTCAAAAACACCAATATTTTTCCACTCTTCTTGAGTAATCCCCGAATCAAATTCATAATTAATTTGAAGACAGAGAAAAGTTATTATGCGGCAGATATTTGTTAATAATAACTAGTGGATGATTGAGATTGATCAAAATTTACTCTCTCTCACATAATAATTGTGTGTATGAGTGAGTTGGAGAAATCTCACCCCTCCACGTTATATTACTCATAAAAACCTGTTGTGTAATTACCCCTCTTGAATTCTTTTTTTCAAATAGTTTGAAGACTTTCTTTGAGGTGCGTGTATGTATATATATATATATACTAGTGGGGGCCACCGTGCGATACACGGTGTGCCCTCACTTTTTTTATGCACCGATTATAGTTTTTATGTCTGCAATAAATTTACTTTAGCAAAAATAAAGAAGATATCAACCTACTTCAATGCTTAGAAAAGCATTTAAACCATCCTCTAGAGGTGACATGATAATATGTCCATGTGCAGCAAGAAAGGTTACATGTGGTGAAAAATCTCGAAGATCAAAATGCACCTTCGTGCAAAAAGTCAAACGAGTTTTTCATGAACCAATAAAACTACATAAAAACAAAATTAAAATTTCCCAAACTCGAATAAATAAATTGTTAGTCGTAGAATATTATTCATGTCAGACTTAACACTAACTAATACTAATAAAAAGAAATAAAAAAGAAAAGGTTCGGAAGATTTTCATTTTCTTATATTTTATCGAAGTAAATTAACCGAAGGATAAGTAAGATAAATGGGAGTTGGATCTCATTTTTTATTTTTATGTATCATAGATCGAATGAACATTCTCATTCCTTGTCTAATTTTTACAATATTTTATTTTCTAGTAGTTTTTGTGGCACCGTACCAAATCATACGACTTTGTTTTACTTAACCAAAAAATTCTGAAGATCGAAATGCACCTTCGTGCACAAAAAATTAAACCAGAGTTTCAGTGTACCAATAGAAACTACATAATAACACAATTAAAATTTCCGAAACTCGAATCAAAGAATTGAATGCTTCAAATAAAAACCCTATTGATAAACACGTTGATGTGATAACACCGTACCAAATCATACGACTTCGTTTTTCCTAACCAAAAAAAAAAAAAAAAAAAAAAAAAGGGGGAAAAGACAAAAATTTTGGTATAGCGACGACCAAAACGTCGCAAAAAGCGTACTACCAAAGATGCAACTTTATGCTTATAAACTTGGAATATTAGCCATCAAAACTAAAAAGCATACATGCATACTTAAAAAGCGCGCACTGCACGATGCACGGTTTTTCTTATTTTTTTTTATACACCTAAGTTATAGCTTTTATGTCTGCAATAAATTCACTTTAAAGAAAAAATAAAAACATGAACCTACTTCAATGCTTAGAAAAGCATCTAAACGCTAGTGAAGATCGAAATGCACCTTCGTGCACAAAAAGACGAGCAGAGTTTCAGATAAACAATAAAAACTACATAACAACAAAATTAAAAATTTCCAAACTCGAACCGAGAATTGAACGCTCCAAATCAAAACCCCCAGTGATAAACACGTTGATGTGATAACACCGCACTCAAATCATACGACGCCGCTTTTACCTAACCCCAAAAGAATAAAAAACTGCTGGATTGACACGACGTTTTCTTCAAGTTCTCAAAAAAAAAAAAAAAAAAAAAGAAGAAAGACAAAACGAACGACCAAGGAAAGGATGCAAATTTAATACTAACGAGGAGGACAAGGTAAGATATATACTAACTAATATGATATATGAATTAATTAGGTATATCATCCACGTCTTTCACAACATATTTCTATTAATAGTGAACATTGCGGATCCAATAAGAATCATATATTTTAATCGATAATAATAAAATATATTACTTTTTTTTTTAGGAAAATAAAATATATTACTGTATGACACAAAGCGTTTTGAAAAAAAAAAATCATATTTTAATATCAAAGTATCAATTTGAAAAGATACAGTTTGAAATTTCCTTTCATGAAAGCGACAATGTAAAGCAATAATAGACGGAAATGGAGTGTTAGGTATATCGTACAAAGGTTAATGGGACGTGACATGAAGACGAGTCACAGGACTTTCTAGGTTTAATCTTATATGTATTCTACAAAAGTTTTAAATATAAGAGATACATCTATTACATCCATTATTTCTTATACCACAATATCTTATATAATATAATCAACATAATATAATAAATAATTTATAACTTTAATCAATAGTACACAGCATGTTGTGGTTTGTGCACTACACAAATGTATAGTGCACATATCATTATTCTAAATATAATGATACACAAAATCGTTGTGCGACAAAAACTGATACAATAATCAACTACACTGTTGATAATGATTCTTTATTTCATAATCCATACAGATTCCACATAATCAACGGTATAGATAATTATTATGTCATTCGTTATGATATAACGATTATATTTGTATCATTTTACGAGAATCAAATCTCATTTTTGCCGAAAATCTCCACCCCTATATGTAGGAGATTATTATCACGCTGGTGTCTCCACACGCACGGAGACACCCAAGTGCAAGCACCACACACACACACCACACAACTTCATTCTCAGATTAAAACCGTATTGGCTCGATCGTTTAATCCGTCACTTCATCATAAATTTCTCCACCACACAATAACTTTCCCCATATGTATTTGTATTGGCGCCCTACACACGTAAACCTCTGACAGAAGGAAAGCAATTGATGGTACGTTACGTTAAAATAGAAACTAAGAGAAGGCAAACTCTCCTTTTCTATATTTTGTCTATAACAATCCATTCCAACTACTACATTATTGCCGTTCATTATGTTAATGTAATCCGTCTCTCCCAAGATCTTTCAAACAATTTAAGGAAAAAGTGTTTTCCTTCGTATAGGGTTTTACGGAAAGTTTTCTATGATGAATAATTTAAAAACGAAAACATGTAGATTTAATTTGTACATATACAGCTTCAACTCAAATTTAAAATCTGATAATTATGCACATATTCTACGGTGTAAATAAAATGACAGGAAGTTAATTATCCTAGTTTTTTGCACGGTAAAAGGAACCGGAAGAGAGACATAAATTTTATGGAGAAAATTTAAAATGTTTCCTTCTTCGTTTTACTTTATTTATGGAGATTTGGGAAGAAACACGAAATATTTCATCAATTAAAGAGAACGACAAATTTTTTAAATTTTTTTCATAAAGGACAATTTTTTTTATTCTGGCGCCATTTTTACCAACAAAAAAAACACATAATTTCTCTCTTATCCATCTTTTAAATACTTATATCTAACAATCTAGAACTCTGAATTTGAAAAAAATTTCACCAATTTTTTTTATTCTTTTTATTCTCTTTATTTTGAGACCACATTCATCATATTCCGATGTAATTTTTGAAAATCCCCTGTTAAAATTCACTATTATTCGAAATTCATTATCGAAATTAATTTGTTTTCTGGATTCACTATAGAAATTCACCGAGTGAATTCCAATAGTGAAGCTTATGAAAAACGATGTAACAATATCGAATCAAGTCTCAAATCGAAGAGCATGAAAAATTAATAAAATCAGTGAAATTTTCATCGTATTCGGAGATTTAGATTAAAAGATGTAAATATTTAAAAATTGATGGAAAAAAAAGTTGAAGGACGCGAATGTACAGCAGCGCCAATTTTTAATTTTTTTAATTTTTTTTATCTTGCCCTTTCCCTATAAAAAAATATTTTAATATCATGTTATTTAAAAATATTTTAAATGTGACATTTAAAAATTAGCTAACTTTCTACTTTATTTCTTGTTATTGTCAAAATAGTAATTTTTTTAAAGACATAAAATAGAGGTACGAAAAAAATCGTAAAAATGCTACACTGAAATTCTAAAACATCTTATATTTTGGGACAGAGAGTACTTAACATTTTGATGGGTATATTTAATTATATTTATTAAACATGTAGGCATGAGTTGAACAAATCATGGGTACTAAATCTTTTTCTCTCTCTTAAATCTGTCTCCTCCTTCTCTCTAACCTAGCAGCCTCTTCCAGATCTTAGATCTTCCGGCGCCGGTGGCTACTATGGCACGCCGCGCACTACCAGCCAGAACGAGCTTTTAACCTCACCGAATCCCTGCAGCAGGCTCGGCTGGGCTCGGTGTGTTCGAACCTTAGGCTCGGCTCGGCTCGAAATGGCCGAGTCTTATATTTTCATTATTCGCTCGGGTTCGGTCTGGTATTTGGGGAAAAAGCTCGGCTCGGTTTGGCTCGAACATGTCGAACCGCTCAACATGTTCGCTCGAAATGGTTTTAAAAAATCGTAACATGTTCGCTCGGTTTTAAAAAACATGTTCGGCTCGAATCAGATATGAATTTATGATATCCGAGTTAACATGTTTGAACATGTTCGCTCGACCACCGAATATCTAATTTGTAAGGTTCGCTCAAGTTCGACTCACGAAACGAGCCCGAATCGAGCTTTTTCGAGCCGAATACTCCGGATCGAATCGAATACTTAGGTTCATTTACACCTCAGCGCCACCCTCTTTTTTTCCTTCCGTCTCTTTTCGCTTTGTCCTCGTTTTTTCTTTTCTTTGTTGTTGTTTAAGATGATCTCTTCGGGAGTTACAGAGTATTTTTTTCTTTGTTCTTGTTTCTGTCGGCCTTGCATGTTCTTCTTTGGCTGCCTCTTTTGCTGTCAAAGAAGTGGTTTTTGTTTGTCAGCTCTTTTGGTTTCATTGGGTTTTTAGACCATCGCCGGTTGTTGCTTTTTGTGGTGGCCGGTCGGATCTCGTTTTTCCGGTGGAAAACTCCAGTGGTTGCGGATGTTTATTCGGCTTTCATGTGGGTTTTCCGGTGGATTTATGACCGCTAATCAGGATTCCGGTCTTCTTCTTGCGAATTTTCTGATGGTTAGCGGCGGCGATGGTAGTGGTTGGGCTGACTTCTTCGGCGGCGACTTTTCCAGAAGTGGTTGTTTTTATGTTTGTTTGTTCTTTGTGTGTTGGATTGGGTCGGTTACAGTCGTTCTTTCCGGGTTGTCTTTTAGTTTTTAGATTTGTCTATGTCCTTTTATGCTATGAAAAAGGTTAAATATTGTGTTACGATACCAAATCAAGTCCTCTCTGAGGTAGAATTTGGTCGACATGGGTTTCCCATGTCTTTTTTTCTTTTCTTTCGTTTGTGGCTATAGTCCAAGGCTGGTAGTGATCCGGGTTATGTTCCGGCTGGGTTCCGGCGTTGGTCCGGTGTTGTAATATGTTTCTTAGTTTTAATGAAATCCTTTCGTTTTAGGTATAAAATAAAGGCATGAGTTGATTAATTGATTCCTCCTCATACAAATAAAATAACTTTATTCATTGAATACAATTATTTTCTCTCATTTTTTTACGAGTCAGGTCTCTGATACAGTAGCATCCCGAATTTGTAAGAAGGGTAACATCGTAACTGAGATTTAAAATTATTTATTTCATATTATGTTTACCTAAAATAAATTAATAAAAAGATTTATTTATTAAAGAGTGAATAATTGGGTATTTGATGAAATAAACTTTCGTAATCCCCTCACTTTCACGACTCATGTTTTTTTTGAGATAAAAAAAAAGAGGCGACGCAGGAGAAGAGAAAGGGAGATAGGGAAACATCAATTGCGCGGCTAATTCTTCATTTGTTTGTGCAGACCACAGTAGGAGAAGTGATTCGTCTCATCGCGGCGACCGTTTCCATACCAACAGTTCGTAAATCCGCAAGTTTTCATCTTTTAGGAGTTGGAAATTTTGATCGTTCTTGCGAATTTCGTGAGTTTTATTGGTGTAAAGGGTTTTAGTAATCGTAATATATCGTTTCTGAATCGTTGATTGTTCATAAAAGTTGTGGAATCGAAGAATTCAAGCCTTTTGCTTTCAAATCACTTTTTGGATCGCTTTTATTTGCAATTACGGTAAATGGGTGTTCTTAAACGGATTTCGGGTGTTTATACTTGGTATATTGTTGTTTAAATTGCAGGATTTTGTTGGAATAAGGTTGGGAATTCGTTACGAATGAATTCACATTGTTTTACTTTGAAAAACGGTGAACTCACGTAATTCGTCGATTGGCGGATACCAAACCGACTTTGGTGCGCGCCAAGCCGAGCGTAAATATTCGTGGATGGCTCGTTAAATAAGCTTTGGTGGCACCAATGATGCACACAACAATTTTAACATGATGTACCGACAGACTTGGCGGCGCCAAATGGAAGCAGAGTGTTCTGCTCCTCTGAAGGCGCCATGAGGTTTTGGCGGGCGCCAAAGTGCATGTTCACCATATTTTCGGTATTTTTCTTGTGTACAACCTTATGTTGTGTGGTATGTTTTTCATTTTGGGTAATAATCGTTAAATGGCAATGTCTAACATCGACTTCAGTAGCCTCGGCTCAAGACTACAATTGAGACCATCTCGCAGGAAGAAGGTGGGAGCACCGAAAGGCGACTATTTAGGCCTTGTAGACATTGGCTTAGTAGTCAATGATTCTTTTACAACGTGCATGTAGCTTAATTAGATTGTTTGGGACTATAAGTCCAGGAAGCCTTTTTTATGTGATTGAATCGGGTGGTTAGATTAAATTCGTAATACACATATGTGTTGTGTATAAAAGTTAAAACCTCATTATCATTGGTAAGGCACGTTTAATGTTCGTAGAATTGAAGTATTGAACCTCTCCACTTGGTCTGATGCCAAGGGACTCGTGTGATCTTCCTCATGGTACTGTCCGTTCTCTTGAGGTGCTAACTGTGTTATGGTGCGGTGTTCACCATACGTAGTGTCCTTTGATCTTGTTGCAACAAACCTACTTGAGCAAGGTTATACTATCTGATCTAGTAAAGAGAGAGTGAGATCTTCTATTACAACCAACGTGGTAGTGTCTGTAGAACTTATTATGTTATATATATATATTATTTGTATATTCTTGTGTATCCGTTTATTCTACCTCTTACTAAGTACGCGGTGCTTACCCCTTATAATTTTTCCCATCCCGAGAAGGTGATTGGCAGTTTGACGACTATGGTTATGAGGATGGCAATGACGGAGCTAATGTTTGAGCTCGAGATATATGACGATGTTATCAATTTACATTATGCATTTATATTAACGTTGGGGAGATAAAAATTTATTGTTTGAGAGTTAGACTTTTGTCATTTCTTTTCATTGGGATGTAGGAGTTGGACAACATTTACTTCATTGTTTGTCTTTTCATTTTCTTAGACGTGGAGTGGAGTGGTTGATCCGTTTTGTTTGTCTTTTGACATTCATGAGTATTTTCTTTGGTTTTAATTTTTTTTGCTTTACTCTGGTTTGATCGCTACTAGACTTACGTATATATTACTTTTATTATTTATATAGATAATATATGCATGCCGGGCGCTTTTCGTGATAAGGACTCGGTGTCCGGAACGGGCGCCAAAGTCGGTATCGAAAAGAAGTTGTTATCTTACGCCTAAGTTCATAGCTTAAATTGAATCTTATAAGTTTCTTTAACAACTTACCTTATCTTTCCTTATTTCATATGGCACCAGGTAAGAAGACTACAAGATGCACTGGGACTCCAAGTGAGGGTCAGGGAATTCAGGGTTTACAAGTTTCTGAACAGTTGGAGTTGAGTCAAGGATTGACTCAGGAGGATCAGGGATAGTTAGGAGTGTAGATACCAGTGGATCGCCAGGCGACATCCGAGGCTGAGACTATGCAAGCCACTGTTTCTACATCTGAGGTTATAGGTACATTAACCTCATCAATAGCACCTCCGACCACCAACACCCTCACTATAGGTGAGATCACTATCTTTTTACCCCCTCCAACTGCCACCTCTTTTAATGCATCCACATCCATATACACTCACCCCTCAGCCTACACGCCTTATCCCACTTTCTATCCACCACTGAGATATACACCACAACCATCCATTTATCCACCTTACCACTCATCATATCCACCGCCCACCGTACTATCCACCACCACCACCACTACCATATACTTACCCCACCTATACATCCTATCACCCACCTTCCATGTATAAACCGACTTCAGAGCCATATACATCTTATCATGCATCCTACCCACCACCACACCAACCAAAAAGATCCTTACCACCTCAACAAAGATATCACCCATACCATCCATAGCCTGATGCCTATCCATACCCACCTCAGGCACCACTTGCTTATCATATACCTAAGGAGCCTACCCATCACCATGTACCTCAGGCCCCTACCCTTACAGCTGATGAGGAATGTGATGATATCAAAAGGTTTTTAGATGTCAACAAGGCAGGGATTGACTTTTCAATGGAAGGACCATCGCTATTGTGGCTGACAGCTGGTTAAGGACTGTTGAATGGAATTTCGGACAAATGAGATTGGCCCGAGATAGGTGGGCAAACTTGGCAGGATTTCTTCTGATAGGTACCGCCCAGGAGTGGGTAGCTATGATCGAGAACACAGGTGGTAAGATAACAGATTGGAATGAGTTTAAGGCGACTTTTATGGATGGATTACTCCTAATAGCTCAAAGGTCGGAAAAGGAAAATGAATTTTATCACATTTGTCAAGAAGGCATATCGATCTTAGAGTATCAGAGAAGGTTCCACGAGTTGGGGAAGTACGTACCCACGGTGATGGCAAGTGAATCAAGTAAGGGGTCTCATTTTATGGAGGGACTATCCAAGGATATTATGGATCATTTGGCAGAGGACATGCCAAAGACTATGGCTAAGCTGTTGAACAAATGTTTGAAGATTAAGACCCGTGATGCCAAAGCTTCAAAGAAGTATATGAAGAGGCCCTTCACCAAAGCCGTGGGCATGTATGTGCTCCACCTCAGAGGTTCAAGAGAGCAGCCGCAACTTCAGGTACAACACATCCACCCATGTGTTCCATGTTTGGCCAATCTCATATAGGAGAGTGCCGTTCGGGCACAAAAGCTTGTTTCCGTTGTGGTAGCACATCACACATGTGTTGGGAAATCTACGTGGGAACGCAGCGGAATTCAAAAATTTATTTCCTTTTAACCAGGATCGACTTCGTTTAAGCAATAAACAAATAAGTAGTAGACGGTGGTTACCTTGCTTGATCTAAAAGATCGACGCTTTGACCGTCTAAAGAGAGTAGCATTGCACAGAGCCGCCCAAACATTCGGCCTCTACTGGTGATCCACAGAACAGCCCACCGGAATCCCATCATGGATTACTACCAGAAAAACTCGGTTGCTAGACCGACATTTTCTCTCTCTCAAAACTCTCTCTAAGATGCTCTCTATTTTTCACAAGAACTATTAGCTCTTGGAATTGTGATGTACAAAAGAGCTAGCCAAACCTCCCTTTTTATTGGGGTTGGGGTGCCACTTTCAAATCTCAATCTGATAGGGAGAAGCTTCTTAGTAGATTGAGGAGAAAGAAACATTTTCCTAAAAAAATAAGGAAAATATATTTGATTGATTTATCTCATTAATATTCAATATCTTATATTGAATATATTTCCAATATATTGTCATTATCATATATTGACTATATTTATCTTATTACCATAAATCTATTTTTTCAAAATCAATTAATATCCAATATTAATATATGGAAATCTCATTAATTAAATTGCACAACCCAAGTATATCTTTATATACTAATATTGGCGCCACCTTTAGCCACAAATTGGCATCCGGAATATTCTTTAATTAATATAATATTATGATTAATTAATTTACAAAATACATGTGTATCAATATACACAAATAATTTCAACACATGTATATATTTAATTAATCAAAATAATTAATATATTGTATCTTATTTATTCATAATAAATAAATACCACCATATTAATTTACCACTATAACATTTATAGTATGAGATAAATTATTTCCTTATTTGGTTATCAACTATAACCACATTTTAATCCGACTTGATGTTCATATGTGTGTGACCCGATAGGCTTCCGAATATGTTGGTCGTAGGCACAAAGTGCAAATTACGAAAATGTCCTTCATGCCTAACGATCACGGGATAGCGTCTAGCAACACACCGTGACCCCCAATCATCGGAAGAGTCAAATGCAATGACTACTACATTTCATGTGAAACGGTTACCGTGTAAATATAATCCTATCGCTGTAATAATATCCATACGGTCGTACGTCGAGTGTCAAACATCAATGACCGTATCTTATAATCTGGACATCATGCTCTCTCGAAGTAACTCATTTACTTCCACTTTGCAAAGATTCATGAGAGTAAGACATTCCTTATAAGAAGGTCCTTTCGGATATTCACCCCTACTATTAGGGTACGCGATTCCCGGACGACCAAACATGCATACTCCGCATGCTTCAGTATCACACCCAATCACTACCGCATGATCGTCCTGTGGCTAAGGGAAACCTCAATGGTGTCAAAGAATGAAAATCCACACCATGATGCCATAAAGACTCTAGTCTTAGGATAATTACACAACCGTCACACAGTGTGACACTTAACTGTGTAAGTGGGTCAGTCTAACGTACGCATTCTCTAATACACGTCCACGTATAGTCCAAGTGTCTCTACACTTCGATAGACGAGATCTATCTCTGCCCTTAAAGACAGAAGACATTTAATACGTGCTAGCCTGTTTGTACTATCAATGCCCGGTTTAATAGTACATAAGCCTAGAGACATTTAAGTAACAAACTTATTAAAGATATTAGAGATCTCATCAACCATAATCGCCTATCATGGTTTCTCTATCACAGTTTAAAATGAAGGACATTATCATATAACAATTCATAATTGGTTCTTTAAAGAACAAATATATGACAACAGAAAAGCTATTTATATGTATGTATAATCACAAAGAAATAGTAGAAATGATCCGACCCGGTCGGATCCGGTCCAACCCGATTGGGTTTAGGACACTATTTCAAAAACATGGTCAAGGACTACCCATAGAAGGGTACAAGTCATAATTCAGAAGCAGCTTCCAGACCATCGATAGGGAGAAGCAGAGCTAGAGGCCCGAGTAAGGTTTTTCCTATAGACGCGGTAGTTTATGAGACAAAGGATGGTGTTGTGACAGGTACCTCAAAGTTTCGTTCTGTTTTAGTTTTATTATTTTTCTTAAATTGTTACGCGTTTCTTGAATACTTGTTTACATACTTGTTATGCACTATTCTAGTAGGAGGTTTACCTATATCTGCTTTGTTTGACACCGGCGCTTCGAACACGTTTGTGTCTGATAAGGTAGCTGAGCAACTTATGATGCCTTTTGGGAAGTTAAGGAAACCTTTATCTATCATGACACCTTTAGGGGAGACTTCTAAGGTTGATATGATGATACCTCAGTGTAAGATACAAGTTGGGAAGTATAAGTGTGAGTATGATTTTGTAGTGTTGGACTTTACAGGTTTTGACGTCATCTTGGGTATAGATTGGTTGTCAAAGAATCATGTTCACGTAGACCGCAAGGATAAGAAAGTGATTTTAAGACAC
The DNA here is from genome assembly GCA_026214975.1 of Gentiana macrophylla. NCBI lineage: Eukaryota > Viridiplantae > Streptophyta > Magnoliopsida > Gentianales > Gentianaceae > Gentiana > Gentiana macrophylla. The sequence goes on along the minus strand of CM047809.1, from coordinate 26,896,330 downwards.
TAGAAAAGACCTTCATTACCTACCAAGGAAATGCTAAGTACTCTAAGATAAGGCGTTACCATATCATTTCAAGTCTTAGAGCAGCTAAGGAAGTGCATCAAGGATGGGATGCCTTTTTGTTCTTTGCAGTAGATACGGCTAAGGAAGGCCCAAAGTTAAAGGATATCCATGTAGTGAATGAGTATCCTGATGTATAACCTGATGGGTTATCAGGAGATATGCCTCACGGGGTGATTGAATTCACCATAGACCTGATTCCCAAAGCAAAACCAGTTGCTAAGGCACCGTATAGGATGGCTCCAACAAAGTTGGTTGAGTTAAAAGAGCAGCTGGCAGTCATGTTAGGAAAGAAGATAATCAGGCCTAGTACATCACCATGGGGAGCTCCAGTTTTGTTTGTTAAGAAGAAAGATGGGAGTATGAGGATGTATATAGACTACAGGGAGTTGAATAAGTTGACCATTAAGAATAAGTATCCACTCTTGAGGATAGATGACCTGTTTAACCAACTTCAAGGGAAGGGATACTTTTCTAATATAGACTTAAGGCCGGGTTATCATCAGTTGAAGGTTAGTGAGAAATATATCCTGAAAACAGCTTTCAGCACTAAGTATGGGCATTATGAGTTTATAGTTATGCCATTTGGTCTCACGAATGCACACTCAACATTTATGGACCTTATACAAAGAATTTTCATGACATATTGATACGGTCGGATCGTAGCACCAATGGGTTTGGTTAATTTTAACGGTGGATATCTAGCTAAAATGAGTGATTTCTCCCATAATGCTCAAGAACAAGATGAAGAAGTTATGAAGATGCAAAGAACAATAATGTTGTCGATAAATTGACAGGGGTTGCCTGTATTTTTCATTAATTGTCCCTTTTGAAGGGTTTAAATGCCCGCTATTTATAGGGTTTAAAGAAAAATCCTTTTCCTTTAAGTACCACTGTTGTTAATGTTGTATGTGATCTTATACATATTGATATCTGGGCTCTTTGAGGCACTCTATTGTGAATGAACATCAATATTTCTTAACTGTGTTTGATGATTTTTCTAGATTTACATGGGTATTCTTAATGAGACAGAAGTCAGAAGATTCTAAGTTAATTAAATCTTTTGTTAAGTTTGTTTCTACTCAATTTCATAAAATTGTTAAAGTAATCAAATCCGACAATGGAACTGAGTTCCAGCTCACCTTCTTATATGAACAACATGGCATTATCCATCAGACCTCATGTGTCAGCACACCAGAACAAAATGGTATAGTGAGAAGAAAACATCCGCATCTGCTGAATGTTGCCAGGGGTCTGAGATTCCAGAGTAACATACCAATTAGGTATTGGGGCTTTTGTCTTTTGCATGTTGTGAAGTTGATTAATGCAACACCTACACCACTATTGAAGGAAAGCACACCTTATGAAGTGCTATATGGCACACAAACAGACAATTTTGTGTTCAGAGTTTTTGGTTTCTTAGTTATTTCTTGCATAGTTTAGGAGTAGATGACAAAGTTTGATTCTAGATGTAGAACATTTGTCTATCTTCAAAATTCAAACACACCCAAGGGTGAAATACTCTTGGACATCACAAATAAAGATATGTTTGTTGCTAGAAATACTCAAATTAATGAGACTTATTTTCCTCTATTCCAGCAGGTATTAGGCAAGGCTATGTATACTCCTGACATGCATGTGCCATTACCAGTCAAGTATAGTTTTGATGATCAGCTGAGCACTCAAAAATGGGATTAGATGCAGCTAAGTCTTTCAGTGGAGGATCTTCCACAGTCAACCAGGTACCTGCACCTATCCAGTTGAAGAGATTAACAAGAAACAAAAAGGCACCAAACTTTTATCAGGGAGGTTCTCACAATGTACAAAAAACTCCACATATGTTGAGTGAAGTAGCCTTGAGAGACTCTCAGCAGAGTATGCCAGATATGTTTGTGCAATTGATGCTCTTACAGAACCTAAGACATACAACCAAGCAATCAAGCATGATGAGTGGAAAGAGGTTATACAGAAGGAGATTGAAGCTCTACAGACTACTCACACTTGGGAGGTTGTTGATTTGCCACCTGGGAAGAAGCCTATTGGATTCAAATGGGTATATAAGATCAAATATAATCCTAATGACTTTTTAGAAAGATACAAAGCCATATTGGTTGCAAAAGGGTATACTCAGACATATGGCATTGATTATCAAGAAACTTTTTGACCAGTTTGTGAAAATTACCACACAGTAACATCGTTAGCAAAGAAAGATCATCTAACAACTGGCATCTTCATCAAATGGATGTCAACATAGCTTTTTTACACGAGGACCTTCATGAAGAAGTGTATATGCAGCTTCCACTGGGGTTCAAAACAAACAAACCAAACCAAGTTTGTTTATTGACCAAATCACTCTATAAACTAAAACAAGACATCAGACAGTGGATTGTAAGCTGACTGATTCTTTGTAGAAACAAGATTTTTTCCAGTCTAAGAATGATCACAATTTGTTCACAAAGGGCTCAAGACATTCTTTCATTGCACTGCTAGTTTAAGTAGATGACATCATAGTCATGACAGTCTATTTAGTGTTATATTTCCTATCCAGTTTGCCCCTGAATTATCCTCATCTGATAAGAAAAGGTCTAATTATTGTATGATTTACGTGTCAATTGCATAGTGTGTAGTTCTAGGATCGTAATTCGGCATTTGCATGATTTACCTTTGGAATTGGTATTGTTTTGCTTCGTTGCATGATTTTCAAGCAATGCCATTTCCGGGAGCAATGACGAAGTGGATCAGAGTTGAAGATTAAGTATTGGATTTGATAGAAGAGATCTAGGAAGAGAATCCACTAGAATTCTGGAAAAACAGCCCTGCCGCAGCGGAAGCCCATCAGGTCGCGGCAAAACTTGGGGAACACTGCACCGCCTTTACGGGAACAGTTTAAGTCGGCTAAGGTTTCTTTTGAGTCTTAAGTCGGCTACAACACCTATATAAGGCATGTAGCAGTCCTATGTAACATATAATTTTAATATACTTACAATACATTCTACAATACTTTTGAGATTATTTTTATGAAGTAAAGTTCTTCTTGGTGCTGATGGATCAGTAGAACGGTATATAAGATAAAATAGAACCTTGATGGATCATTAGAAAGGTACAAGGCCAAACTACTAGCAAAGGGATGTGCTCAGATGTGTGGAGTTGACTATCAGGAGACATTTTCCCCTATTGTAAAGATCACAACAGTAAGGACTCTATTGGCAGTAGAAGCAGCCAGCATTTGGCATCTTCATCAGATGGAGTCAGCACTGTTTTTCTACATGGAGACTTGCATGAAGAAGTTTACATGAAGCTCCCTCAAGATTATAAATCTGGCGAACCAAATAAGGTTTGCAGAATAATCAAGTCATTATATGGACTAAAACAAGCAAGAAGACAGTGGAACTGCAAATTAACAAAATCTCTAGAAATGTAGGGTTTTGTTCAATCCGAATGTAGGGTTTTGTTCAATCCGAAAATGATCACAACTTATTTACCAAAAGCTCTAGTCAGTCTTTCATTGCTCTCATAGTGTATGTGGATGATAAATAGCATGTAGTCCAGATTTGAACAATATTCAATAGGTCAAAGATCATTTACACAATCAGTTCACCATCAAGGACTTAGGCAAACTTAGATATTATTTTAGAATTGAAGCTACAAGGCCAGCTAATGGAATTTCCATGTCACAAAGGAAATATACCTTAATTTTTTGTAAGAATATGAATTTTCGGACGTTAAACATGCTAAGACTCTAATGGAATCTAAGCAGACATTGCAGCATGGAGATTTAGCTTTGTTATATGATAACATATCATACAGATCACTAGTTGGCAAGCTGATTTATCTCACTTTTACCAGACCTGATATAGCATTTGCTCTTCAACAATTGAGTCGGTTCCCAGATACAGCAACTGAAAATCACATGAAATGAGCTCACAGGATTCGAAGGTTTTTGAAAGGAACTCCAACTCAAAGGATTTTCTTTCCGGCTAAGAACAACATGCTCTTGAAAGGCTACTGACAGTGATCGTGCAGGTTGTGCTGAGACTAGAAGATCCATCTCAGGCTATATGATGTTTTTAGGGACTGCTCAAATCTCTTGGAAAGCCAAGAAACAAACAACCATCGCCAGAAGCTCTTTAGAAGCTGAATACATAGCAATGGCCAATGACACTTGTGAGATTCAATAGCTATTGTATATTTTGCAAGATCTTCAGGTGTTAGTTCAAATTCATGTTCTCCTCTTTTGTGATAATGCTAGTGTACTCCATATTGCTCATAACTCTGTCTTCCGTGAAAGGATTAAACACATTGAGATTGACTGTCATGTGGTCAGAGAGAAGGTAAAATATGGTTTAATTAAGCTCATGTATGTTCTACAAAAGAACAGTTGGCTGAAATACTCACAAAGCCTTTATTAGCACCAACTTTTACCTACTTGTTAGACCAAATTGGAATTTCAAAGCTATTTCAACTCATTTCAAGTGGATGAAAATAGAATCATATGTGAGAAGAATGTGCGAGCTGTTGTCACTCACCATTGTCAGCTTGTGGGAGTGTTAGCATATATATAGTACGGATGAAAAAAGAATCAGATGTGAGAATAATATGTTTCAACTGAAAGATCAGCTGAGACCAAAGTCAAACGAGAATGCAGTTCAGATAAGAAGAATACAGTTGAATGCGATTCAGACGAGTTGGGCAGATCGTATTCGCCGTGCAATTTGAGAGACCAGACGCAAAACTATCACAACTGATTAACTGAGACATCAGTCGGTCTAGTCAGTTAGTTTGTTCTAACGTTGAGAGTATGATCTAAAAATACCTCTCACCTACCCTTTGTAACTTAACATGAATACTTTTCTTATTAACGAGAGTTCCGCATTTTTTTTTCCTTATATTTTCTTTTCCATAAATTTCATCAACTTGCATGTACAATGCGTTCAAGTTATTTATACAACGATGTGGTGCAATAGATACTTCAGTACAAAATTTCCTCATTGACCACACCATGTTGGTACCAAATCAATCATGATCACAAGCCTTTCTGGATCCTTGGACATATCTATACCTGGACCTGGTTAGGTTCAACCTTGCTGGAACTGGTATGGCCCAACAATAATACTTGATGTACAATTGTTTTGTCTTTCTTAAATAATATAATATAGAGGGTTCTATCGACGTCATGAAATTACTTCCAATACATTTTTTACTTCTGGCACCTCACTATAAAACCATGGACGGTTATGCCACCAAAACATTAAAACTATGAACGGTTATGCCACCATAACATCAGTGATAATTAGTTACATTGACGTTACTCACCAGTAACACTTCTGTAACCAAAACGCCAGTGTTACCGATGCTATTTTTGAAAAGTAACGCCAGTCACATCAGTGCCAATGACGTTTTGCAAGAATAATTATCGTGATGCTCGTAATTTTTTGAGTAATCATGAATTGCACATTAATTTGCAGCCAGTGGTTTTTAATTCACTAGTAATTGCAGGCAGCTAGCTAATTTCTTGATGAAACATGACATCCAAATACACATAGTATATAAGCAATAACACCACTATAGATGAATGTAAATAAGGAAAAACTGAGTTTTGCAAAAACAACTCACATGCAATGCACAACTACTATGGCGTTTAAATTGAAGCAACAGAATTTCAAGGCCAGATGTGTGTATACTACTATATGGGGCTTCTTATAGAGTTATTATTCTTCACTGATCAGAAATCCGAATCCTCTCTACAGTGAATTTGATGATGCAATGATCCCTATAACAAATCCACGGGTAGAGTGTTTATCCTCGTGCAGTGCATCAATCGATCGCTATGATGAAGAAACCAACGGATACATACAAGAGGAACACAGGGTACAATGCCAGAGCTTTCCTACGCGGATTCACGGCTATGCTCATGAATGGATAAGCGGCCCAAGAACTCCAAGCTAATGTAACACAGACCAAAATCACCTTCAAGATCACATTGTCTATCAACATGCCGAGTAAAGCACCCGCGTCCAGTGGGAATAGACAGTATCCCAGAAGACTCAGGCTCTGGAAGAAGATTATATTCCCACCCTAAACAACATTAAAAGATCACATTTTGCAATGTAAGAACATAAATTACAAAAGGGCATGATTAATTCCTTAAAGAGTAATGGCGAGAGAAACAATGGATGAAAAGATGTATTCGAGAAAAGATACAGGCCAGTACCAGAAGCAGAACATTCAGTGTCAGGATTACAGCTCCGGCTGCTAATACAGCAAATGCAACAGCAAAAACCTCGGACTGCAAGAAGAAGCAGCATATTATAAGTAACAGTCTCAAGAAATAGCATGATCCCTTCATTCTAAATTAACTGTTTGTGGATTGTCACAATACAGGTGTTCATTTTCTACATTTATCAATCCGTATGGCCAAATGCCCTTACACCTATATATTACTATCGAGAAATGTAAATTCCTAGTCTATTGACACCAGGCAGTGTCATAAAAACATTTTCTTATATCGTGTGAAAATTTTAACAATAATGAAATTATATGGGACAGAGATAGCTAAACAATAATGAAATTATGATAGAGCTTCAGAACATAATCAATGGATTAGTTAGTACTCATTCCACAGAAATACGAGAAGAATGAAGGTTTTTGTAGAGAGCTTTGCAGCAACCAGTACTTTTGAAAGGCATGCTTCCACCAAAACAAGAGCATGGGTAAATCTAATGATTATATAAGTGAGATGAAGCACACTAAGTAAGGTGGTTATAGTTGGACTCAAAACCCCTCAAAGTGATAATCAATGTCAATGAACCAAAAAAGATTAATGGCAAATGACACTGGGAGCCCATGAACTATTCAGATCGCAACATTTTGGCACTTAAAACATTTTTGGCTAGCATACTGGCCCTTTAACTGTTTAAAACATAACCTTTTGGCCCTTCCAACCGATTTTGAAGAATATGCCTCAGAAATATTCCCTTTTATGCCTGAAATTAGATATTAAATAGGTAAAAAAAAGTCTATCCACTATTTTATGTCCTTCAACCCTTATCCTCTCCTTCCTTGCGCTTACCCTTTTCTTCTACAACTGAATCATTTCCAATTCATTCTCTGCAAAAAGCTCTATCGAAAGCTTCATAATATCAAGTCATCTTCATCATTTTTTTTCTTTTTTTATTTTGCTTTCAATCTTCATCATTTTTAATCCAACCAAAACATAACCAATTCCAACAGTGGTTCCCATATCACTAGAAACATTTTTCATTGTTTTTATCGGATCATATTATTAACCGGAATGAATGATTGAAACTTGAAGTCAATTTGACTAGAAAAATATTATATTCGAAAATAGAAGAAAACATTTCTGAACATACTTAACAGTTAACAAATTCATTGGCTTGATGAAGATTTACCCAATCTTATGATACTTTCACTCCTTCTTAACCCCAGAACAAATTCACTGCTGGAACAATTTCGATATGAAAACATCACTCAGAAGAAAAATATAGAATAATAGTGCAACAGAATTTCTCTGCACCGCAACTTCACGAAAAAAAAGTCACAATTTAGCATACTATGTTGACGCGGCAATTTTGTCATAGTTATCTTTTAGTGGGAGTATAAGCATAAAGCAAATATACAGGACTCAATAATACGTGAAATAAAAATTAATAAATCATTTGTAGTTGAGCCATCCTTCGAAGAAGGGAATTAGACCGTGTGATTGCCTGGAGGTTTAGATTTGAAGGGGAATCTCATCGAGGAGGAGAAAGAGAATTTCCCTTCCGATTTGATGAAAAAGAATACTAGATAAGGTAGAAGATTTGATGGATTTATAGGGATTTGATGTGGTGGTTATGGAGGTTTGTGGAGGATTTTAGCATTGGAGATTACAAGGAAGAAGAAGGCTGAATAGACAAAATTACCATTGATCCGATGTCAAAATAGACGGAAAGGCCAAATGTTACCTTTTAATTAGTTAAAGGGCCAATTTGTTAAAAAAAAACAGTCAAGAGGCCAAAAGATTACGATCTGATAGTTTAGGGGCTCCCAGTGTCAATTGACCTAAGCTTAATCATATCAGGTTCAATTTAAAATAATCAAAACAGGCATAATTCATGAGTATCTATGACATAATGGAGAATATGGCCTTGAACATCAAATCCCTTTCTCGTGAATAGGACAATTAACATATATACCAGCCAGAGTTATTTGTCAACATGAATATCACATGTACTGCTTGAAATACCAAACAATAGTCATGCCTTTAGCATAATATTTTCTTATTTTGATCTTTATCCATGATACCAAATGCATGATAGTGATAAATCATGCAGCTCAAAATGGCACAAAAGAAAGACAATGACATTCAAATGTGCATCCAACTATTGAGCTTGAAAACGTAAAGAAGACTATAACCCAAAAAGCTTAATTAGCAAAAAGTGGAAGTAATAAAAAAAAAACAAAAAAAAAACACACCCTTATCATGTGAGATTTCTTCACATGTACTAGTTCACTCATTCTTGTCTACTCATCAAGCTGCTTTCTGAAGCATTAAGTAACAGAGACCACGTTTTATACAACAAAACTTCAAAATATATCCACAATTAAAGCGAATTATGAAATATATTATAATGAAATCGACACATCTAAAAGGATTAGGCAAGTAGAGCAAAATCCAAGTTATAGTCAACATAAGATAAGATACAGTAATGTTCTGTGATACTACTGCTAACATTACCTCGAGAGAATCGAGCCTGTTACAGATAAACTAAAAGTGCAAAACTACGTTGAGATACCAGCCCACATACAGCCAACTAAAAATACTAAATCACTTTCAGAGGATCGGACATGACCCTAGTAATCTAATGAATAAAAATGTAGCACTCCATTAATTAGTTGGTGTTTTCAGTATGATAATTGGATGACAATTATAAGCAGCAAATAAGCTAATTTTATTTCAGAATCGAATGAAGAACTTAGTACCTTCTTAACAGAGGCAGACCAAGAGAGAACAAGTCCAAGGAAAACAATGAAGAAGAAAGGACCCCACAAATCCCAATCCCTCAACGCTTTCCCAGGATCCTCCCTAAACGGATTAGGAAAAACCACCAACTTCAAATTGCTCACAATCCTAGACAGATCCCGCTTGATCGTATCCCATATAGGCTCCGTCAGCGTATTAGGCGTAGGACCAAACCCTGAAACAGCGATATTCGTAGAAGGAGCAGCGCCATTAGAGCGAGAAGACTGATTAGTAGGAACTGTAGACATTGGGACAATGGCAGGAGGAACAGGGACGGGCTTTGGAACAGAGGAAATTGGCGGAGCAGGAGGGGGAAGAGCCGGAGAGGAGATGGGGATTGTCCGTGGAGGAGAGGGAGGACGAGCTGCCGGTACGGAGGAAGGATAGGGTTGGGAATTGATGAGATTTTCTATCTCGTCGATGTCCGATTGGGAGGTGGGATGCAAGGGTGCGGTGTCGCTGTAGGGATCGTGTGACATTTTCTTGAATCGTCGACGATCTCCGGCGGCGAATCGATTTGAAAATCAAGTAGTGGCGGTTGCTGGCGGTTGCGGCAACGGAATGTATTGGTCGGTGATCGGAATAGAAGCTGTGCTTGCGGTGCTGTAGATAGAGGTGTGAGATGTGATAGGAGAGTTAATGGTAAGAATTACGGATTTTATCCCTGTACTTTTTAGTTTCTCACATTCAGGTCCTTAACATATTAATCCAAAATAAATAGAGGGAACATTTTTGTCCCTATTTTTACATGGAATGTGATTTTATGTTGACGATATCTGAAATTGTCACCAAATAATATGGATCTATTTACGTGTAGTTGGTGTCTCAAAATGATAATCCAATAAGTAATGTGATGGTTTTGTCGGTGAGTTATAGTTGTGTCAGTAATAACCGCTTACGTATCGTAATTGGGATCAAGTTAAACGTAGTTATAACAATAAGGATGGTGATCTATTTATAGTCTCCCTCTTGGGAAGCTGATTGTGCTACCCCATTGAAGACGTGGTTGATGACATGGAGCCGTTTAAGAGACAGTCATGGAGCACATGAAGCAGTTATGAGAACGTGGGTTAATGCCCAATTGTTATCTGAGGGCGGAGATGACATGCACGTAGATGAGTGTAAGAGGACGAAGTGAACCTGCAACATGTCGGATCTACAAAGCTGTATATGTCTTATGTCGAACCAACCATAGAAGACAGATGATGACATGCACTATGTCAAATAGGGGATGACCAGTGGCGGATGCAAGTGTTTCAATATGGGGTCTGCGGACCATGCAAAAAATATGAAAACTCTATATTTAACCTATAGAAAAACTTCGGACCCGTGAAAGAAAAATTAATTCAAAAATTAGAAATGAAAGATAAAGCCCAATGTACTCCAATCCAACCCAAAATCAAACTAAACCAACCCTAAAACCTAAAACCAATTGAAACCCAAATTTTTTGGGTTGGTTTTTAATTCAACCAAAACGCGTTTTGGGTTGGTTTGGTTTTTTAAAATTTTTATTCGGGTTGACTCAACCTAACCCGATATATATATATATATATATATATATATATATATATATATATATATATATATATATATATATATATATATATATATTAACAGCACACATAATAAATTTTTCTTTCATAAATGTGTTTTCATTAATGATTATTTGTTGAAATGTGTTTTCCATAACGATTATTTGGTATGAATATATGGTGTCAAACTTGAATTTAGATATAATATGTGTGTAGATTTTATAGCATGAATGTGTGAATATAGTTTCATGTTTTGTAGATTAAAACCCAAACCCAACCTGCACAACCCAAAACCAAATTTAAACCAACCCATCGGGTTTTATAATCATTGGTTTGGTTCAAGTTAGTTTTATTTTTAACCAACCCGACTTATACTATGTGAAAAACCCAACCCAATTCAACCCAAGCTCATTTTTACAAAAATAATTACGAACCCTCTGAACAAATTTTGGATCCACTAATGTGGATGACCTGCGTCATGTCGATATAATGATAAAAATGGCGATTTGTTCCGCTGAAATCGTCTGACGTACAAAGCCCAATATTAAACTGAACCCGCATCGGTCCATTAGCTTAGACGACCATTGTCATTCCGTCCAAATCCTGATAAATGTCACGTGTATAAAATCGTGCTCATTTCACAGGTATATTAGGGGTATCATAACAGGCGTTTAAAGAGAGTAGTGATGCGGGAAGAAAGCGAAAATGAATTCTGTCAACTGAACCCTCTGCCATTCCAAGCAAAATGAATACAACCATTTTCTAAGCTGTCCAGCAAAATTTTCTTACTAATTACAAATGACATTAAACCAAATTGGTTATGTTTCCAATAAAAGAAATGCTAAACAAATCCAACAACATTCTAACCACAAGAATTGTATATGATTCACCAAAAGAGGAAATTATCACCTGTTCCATCCTCTGAACCAACCGCCATGACCATTAACTCGCGGGTCAGAATTACACCCATGGCTTGATCATCGGTGTCAGAGAAGGGTACGAGTAAAAAAGATCTTATACGTGCAAAATAAAAACGTAAACTTCCATAGACTTCTTGGATACGTATACGAACGATAATAAAAAATAAAAAAAATAAAAAGAAATCACGGTTTTATAGCTAAAGCAAGACCTAGTTTGGGTGATTTGTGAAGCATTTTGGAGTCGTACTCAGCAGACAAAGTCACAAGAGATTTGGGTCTCCACTCCCTTTGGCAAAGCATTGCAACCTGTCCATTATCAGAGATTCTTGTTTTGACAACAGTTTGAGGATCAACCCTATGAAGGCTTCCAATGCTAAAGCTGTTCTCGAAATTCGAGAATCTGTGAATCATCTCGGCTCCAACTTCCGTTACGCTCGGGTTATTAACTGAATGCACATATGATGCCTTCAATGCTTGTCCTTTGTCTGTCATTATTAAAGCAGCAGAAAAATCTGGCTGGTTGAAACTAATCCCGGCATTGTATTTTGTGAAAGATGAAGAAGCAGTATCGAATCCGATTTCTCCACCAAGAGCTAAATTCTTGGTGCCAAGTGTACCGGAAAGATCCAAATGAGGAAACGGGTTCAACCCGATACTAGAATTCACGACTGCATGAGGATGAAGATATTGTACTTCAAGCTGACACATGAAGAGGTAACAAGTTTGATTTAGTAGTTTACAACTGAAACCGTGTAAAAAAAAAATGCCCTAAAAAATTTCAAGTGAAAAATTGTGCTAAGAGCATAATTACGGTTTTTACAATTTTCCCCATGATGTTTCAACTTGCCATATTTGGTCGCTCTTCTTTCTTTGTAAAATAGCTATATTTTTAGTCCATTGTGTCACGTGTAGGCATAGCATTTGAAGGTTTCAAACAAATTCAGTCAATAATCAACTGGATCCGTGGCCCAATGAACTAAAAAAAGCTACTGATTTACACAGAAGAGGACCTAATGTATCATGTTTAAACACTGGGGGTATATTTGAAAAATTCATGAAACATAATGGACCAATAGTTGCTTTATCTTTAAGTTAAAACAACAAACCTTTCCTGATTTGTGGTCTGGAATGTTGAAGCTAACAGCTGCTTTTGTGGAGGATAGGATATTATCAGCAGTTACTTTGGTAGAGATCTGAAAAGGAATGGTTTCCGCAGACGTGAGAGCGATTCACCAGAAATAATATAACCATTAAACAAAATAATAGTGGTGATCAACTTACAGTAGAATGGGTATCAACTTTTACATCAACTGTGGTATTCCCGCTTATAAACTTTGTACCGATATCACCAAAAAATATATCATTTTTCTTTATGCCAGAAGCTGTAATTCCCTGCAAGATGGCCCATTGACACTCAACGTAAGCTCAACAAAACTGAATTTCATCACTAAAAACATTGCAAAAAGCTTACCAAATTTTATTGAAAAGAAAGAAGCAGACAAAAGTAAAACAGAAAAGTAGATTTCATGAGAAAGATAAACCAATAAATCCCCACTATGTCCTTGGTACACACTTTAATGAATATATCGTGAATGTTCGTCCTTCAATAGATCGCCACAAAAACCTTATGTTATGCATTTCAGTTCCTTAACATATAAAGTTGTAATTGCCACATGTGAATCAACAGTAGCAATATTTTCTAGTCTTAGTTTCCACTGGACAAGCAAAATGTTATAAAGTTCAGGATGGACTTCAATTCCTAAGAAATGTTTTTTAGTCCTTCACGTTTCCTTGTGATCATTTCACACATATCTTGAATTCTTGATCCCTCATTGCAGTCTTCAATCTCATTAATAATCTTGTTAAAGCCATGCAATGCGGCTAATTGATAAAAATTTGTGTCATAGATTAGAAACAAGTACTGGCGTGACTTGCAATTGCCAGCAATAACAGAGTATTTCGGTTTTCTTTTTAGTCACTGTAAAATTTTAGTGGCTTTTGCACCCAGGGACATCTATTAGAAGCATAGAGTTTCACGATTTACCAACAGATATATAGACAGCCATATCTTGGAGATTCAACTACTAAAATAAATTGAATTAATGAGCAAATCAGAAATGAATTCGAAAAGTACCATGCCAGTGGTACTGGGGATCGCTATTGAAATCTTCTGAACATCACAGTAGTCTCTTGTCAAAAGATCTGTAAAAATATGAACAACAAGCACATGAGAACGATGTGAATCTAACATAACCATTAAAAATATAAACTTATTAAAAGGAAGCAAAACTGATGTAGTGTCGTAGTTAAGTATGGCACAAAAGCACAATAAGGTGCCAAACACATTAAGAAACCCCCCATCCTCTATCATTTCAAATTATACACTACAAATGCTTTTTTTTATCATTATTCTTCAAAGTTCAGCCACAGTAACTTTGAGTTATTTGATGCAATTAACCTTTAGCTTTCCACAAGCTACATTCTATTCTTGATCACTTTAAATACAGGAAGCAGAATTCAAAGAGCCAGAGAGCTCAAAAACATAAAGACAACTAGAATGACAGCCTAACATAGGATATTGAAACAAACACCAAAGGTTGGGTGTTATAATGACAGCCCGGACCATAAGCTGGAGGTCAGAGGTTCGATTCCCGTAAAAGGGGTTGATTTCCAATGATAAAAATCTTCAGTGCAGTGGTCTAAGGCAGCCCTTGACTGTAAGCTCTAGGTTACCTGATTAACCTCTCCTCGCATTCCTGTGGGATCGGGGGCGAGGGGACCCTCACGGTGTCGGTTAGGGTTTAACCGTTTTTTTGAAACAAACACCAAAGGAATATCATGTGATGACTACATAAAAGAACTATAAGTGACTGTCGTCACTACTTAGCATTGTACAATAATCGAGATTATATACAAAATCTAATCACAGGGAACGTGTAAAAGATACTATCATACCGTTCGTTCTTCCTTCTACAGACACATAAATGATCATTAGATTTTGACAAGAAACTCCCTTTCATACGTCAAACACAATAACAGGCCTCAAATATTGTAATTCAGATAATTATATGTGCCCATGAAAGTACATGAGAATGCACCAAGGAGGATGTGCATCCGAATTCCAAAAGAATGACGCATGGAAGTTATTCTATCCATAAAAGCAACATTAATCAGAATTATGCACTATATAGGCACGTCGCTCATTATCAGCATAGCAACACCATATAACCAGGTTAACATTATGCATCAAAACAAAGGAAACAACGCAATAAACAATCCATAATAATGACTTCATCGCATTGTCACAAAATTACCTCTAGCGCGTTTCCCAATATCTGAAAATGGAGCTGGACCTTTGGCCATCTCTTCAACTGGTGAAAAACTGTCGACACAAGAAAAACAGAGGAAAAAGAATAATGTACAGAAGGTAATAAACGTCTTAAGCTAACCGCAAAAATAAATTATGATCAAAATTTTCATGAAAATAAGCTACAAACAAATCTATAGCAAAAGCAAGTAGAATATAGCAGTTAAATGCTCAGCCGGAATCAAAACGAAGGAAAATGTATCGCTACGTCTGATTCCCTTTTTCACCGCGAGAGGAGGACTAAGAAGCTCTCATATACAGAACGAAATTTCAATTAAAACCGTATAGTAAGAAGAAACTCGTTACCCTTCGACCGGGGAAATTGAAGGAGATGAACGATCGCCGCCGGCAAGCAGCGACCGGCTATAGAACAGGGACAAGGCTCAGAGAGCAGCTCCGGGGCGGCTGGAGAAAAATATGTAGGTCAGAATCAGATGCTCGGTAGTCGGTAGGCCATGACAGTAGTATTTTTTTAAAAATATATTTTCAAAATCCCGATCCAACCAAAAGTGGTTTGTTTCGACTTTTTCTAGATCCTTTCACTTTTTACCCGAACAATTTTGAATTAGGAAAAAACGGTTAAACCCTAACCGTGAGGGTATTCTCGTCCCCGATCCTACAGGAATGCGAGAAGAGATTAATCATAGGACTTAGTATCTCAGGGATGAAGCTTTGCATTAGATATCTCTTATTGAAAGGGGCCGGCCCTTTACGGGACTCGAAAAGCATTACACCACCTCACCCGCTCACCACCAGGCCATATCCAGGGGATAACAATTTTGAATTAGGTCGTAGATGAATCCACATCGAAGCGTAACAATTTCTAGATCCTCTTATTGTTGCGTGGGGTCCTCTAATCCACGTCGTTTTCTTCCTCAGTGCCATTGTTGTGGGCGTTGCCGTGACTTTTTGCTTTATGATCTTCGTTTTAGATGGTATTTAGAACAACCTTAACCAATCACTAGTAGAAGGTCCTTCTTCTAACGCTAATTGATGAAACAAAATCCGTCGGGTACAAAATCTGGGCTGTTTAATCTAAAGGTAATTGAATTAAGGATGAAAAACAAGAAATATTAATAGGGAAGAGATCATGTACCTGCATATTTGTCGGCAGGGAGTGAGAGGCATGCATGATGCGGAAAGATGGAGGCCTAGAAAACCACACATCATGAAAGACGAAAACCGAGCAGCCATCACCTATCCGCCACAGCAATCCCGTTATCAACAGGTCCCGTTCTTCCAACAAGCTCCTTCAGAGAAATGAGGGGCACCACCCTAAACTTACAGCGATAACTGTCATACCCATGTGATATTTTGCATTAAGAACCCGACTGACTAGGGTCGTATGGTGCTGCAGCAGTCGCCAGACCTGCTTGCCAATAAAGCTAGATTAAAGGCCTCAACATCACGAAACCCCAAACCTCCCAAGTTCTTCGGCAGACAGCAGACATCCCAACTCCGCCAGTGAACCTTTAGTTTATCCTCAAAAAAAACCCCGAATGTAACTCTCTAGCTCTCGAACCAACGTGACCGGGACTTTAAAGCACTGCATTATGAAAGTAGGGATAGTTTGCAAAACTGACTTTTTCATGACCTCCTTGCCCGCAGGCGACAAAAGCTTATCCTTACACCCCGACAGTTTCTTCCAGATTCTCTCCCGTAGAAAGTCAAACACTTGTCGTTTATTATGGTTCAATGTTAACCCTAAGTTGAATCATAAGTCAAAAGGACTTTATTACCTTGTATGATGTTGACGTACCAGATTTCACCACGCCACGTGTCACGATAGAAATTAGGCTAGAACCTTATTTTTAAGGACCGAGAATCCCTTTGAAGGCCTAAGAGGCCGATCTCCACCTCCAAATGAGGGGGCTGCTAAGGTCGTTCCTGTAGGATGCAATATCGCCGGATGGATCATAGATCCACCCGATTACGCAGCGGAAAGTATAAGATCTAGATCTAGTCAACCAAAATACGTAAAATAATAGATCTAAACCTACGAGAGGGTTAGATTTCTTACCAGTTTATGGTGTATAAACTCCAAGAACAATCTTCAATCCAAGATCCAAGCTAGATGAGAAGCCACAGTCTTCTGACGTATATCTCCAAGCAACACCAGGTGGATGGTGTTTCAAGCCGCTTGACCTCCTCGATATGCTACCTTAGAAAAACCCGAAGTTTTTTTGAAACTCGAACCCTTAGTATAATGGCCGAAATCTCTAAGGCAATATACTACCCAATAACTCGAAAAATTTCTTGTCATGTGATTTGGCTTGGGAGAACTCTCTTTATATAGGAGAGAAATCCTAGTCTCCAAGGCATTATTTAATTAATACAAAATCAATTAAAATAATCATTTTTCCTAAAAAGATAAATCCAGAATATTCCTAAATTAATAAGGATATATAAAAGATTTTCTTTTCCTTAAATTATTCAACAAATAAATAATTTAATCACATGTCTTATTATTTATCAAGAAAACTAATTTCCCAACAAATAATAATCAAAATATGCGCCCACCCTAATAAAAAATTAGGTCACACGCATGTTACACTAAAATGGGCCGAGTCCACTAAAAAATTTCTTTTCCATGTATTTAATTATCTAGCCCAACTAAACAATTAATCCACATATCAATTAAATAGTCCAATCTAACTATTTAATTATAATTGAGGTGAAAACGACGAGAAAACATATGCTATGTTAGGAGACACATCGGGGACAAAGGACCCATATTCAGTAGCTACAATAAATTAAATAATATCATCCGTCAGACCGAACAATAATATTCAATCTATTAATTTCGGGATTACACCACCATAAACCCGTAACTGAACTCTGCCGAATATAGATAATTTATACTCAACTATGAGTTGATAAGCGTCCACTGATATAATCATTACATACGGATAAATCCTCCATAGATTGTTCGTTTCGATTCAGGATATCTCCGTAAACCCTTCTCGAAACATCTTATCATTATTTACCATTAACCCCCAGTGATCGATTAGTTCATAACTAATATAATATGTACTGGCGCCATCGATCAGTTTCTAGGATTAACAAATAAGGGAACTGTTTGTCTACTTCCCGAGGGAAGGAATGGATTCCATATCTGTGATAGCACAGACTACTCACTCATCCTAAAATAGAGCCAACGAGAAGTGTTGGACCACATACTACGAAGTGATCCTTACTAACACATCAAACTCTACCCTAGTCTAAGCAGTTGTCTGTGATCACCTCAGGATTGAGATTAATCCATATATGATCATCTTGTGATTCAATAGGACTTCTCGATCACGGATTTATATTGAGAACTCAAATCAAATCGGTCCAAATTTCTATATGATTATCATCATATATAAATGCCCCACTAGTACTACCTATTACCGGCAATCCGGATAAAGACTGTCACACCTAATGTGTGTTCAGGCGCATTATTAGCAAATTAGTCTTGAGACCCGCACTTAGATTAATAAACGCTACGGACTAAGTTAATTTTAAGTACATCTCAGTAACTCAATCCTCTTGTGTATAGCCATACACTGAGTTATATGATTACATAAACAATGTACTTAGGGTTTTCAGCAGTGTCTTAATTATAAGCATACATGCATATAATAAGATGAATTATTAATTCTGTCATAAAATAATTATATAATTGTCTTTCGGGTACTACACCTAACAATCTCCCACTTGCACGAAAGGCAAGTGGATTAATTTGTTTTAGAGCACACACTTTATATATATATATATATATATATATATATATATATATATATATATATATATATATATATATATATCTACAATAGTTCCCAGGATAGATTTGACATTATCCTCTTCCATATCTAATATGGAATTCATTCAACCTTTATTCTTTGGAACTCGGTTAAGTATAAGGGCACTATCCTGAAAGAGGTAAGGGATACTTCGCATGGCTTGCGTCACACCTTTATCATTTAAAGTGTTGTTTCCATTTTAGGAACACAATCTAATTGTGTATCCCAAAGATGGTATCCTTCAAGGGAGAATCTGATTCTATTTCAGACAACTTTTGAAACACCCTTCAGGTATTAATTACTTCAATCTAGTTGAAGATTAATTCTTATGTAGCTCATCAATCTCATATTCGTACTAGCTCGAACTTTTTCGGGCTTTCCGAATTGTTGTACTTCAATAAGCACATTCAACTATTTCTAAAATAGTCCAAGAGAGAGACAAACAGTTATTTATGGTATAAATTGTCATAAGCCAACAAACATCAATATGTTTAGGCTTTAGTCAATTTTCTAGATTTTTTTAACTATTTTCATAAAAGGGTATTTCAGTCCCTTTTGGACAAGATACGTATAACCCACATGATTCATAATCATATGGTTCAGCATCATCAGAATGACGTTTAATTACACGCTTCCCTTCCAGAGAGACTATGTCTAGAACAACCACAAATATCAAGGATAACAGCCATACTAATATGTGGTTGAAATTTCATCACTTATATCAACTATATAGTGATATCAATCTAGTATGTTAGATTCAGTGATCTTTCAACTTTGTCGGAATAACATTTATTCCTTACAATTGAATATGTCTGCTAAATCCTAACAAATAACTGAACTTGTGTTCTTCATATGAACTGGAACACAATAACGTTTATTTAGTTCCTTTATCAGTTTACTAGATTCAGAATACAATACCGAAAATGTCGCAACGTTTGCTTCACCTTTCTGTATCTTTGTGTATTCTGCATTTAATCCTTCTAATTCAATCTTACTCGTAAGCTATCATATATCTCTATAGATATACATCCTACACATTCATCTAGATCGTGCCTAAGTATGCATCTATCGTATCATATAAAATAAATACAAGCACAAAATAAATAAATGCGTAAAGTAACTGGTATGATCATGGACTTTTACTCGTAAACCGGTTTCAATTCTAATTTTAATTAATTAGACCTATTCAAAAAATAAATCAAAATAAAAATTAGGTCTCTTTTGTTTCTTTCCTTTTGATTCTTAATCAAAAGGGATGCATTTGGTTTCATAAACCAAAAGGCATCTCCCTTGGCCCTTTCCAAAATCAAAATTTTGAAAAGGGCCTAGGCCTATTCTATACAAAATTTGGAAAGGTCATTATTATATTAATGCCATGTGGCATCCTAATGACCCAAACTATTTGAATCATTAGTTGGCCATATGATACAACTAAACAAAGGAGATATTAATCACAACTATGAACCATATAGAAACACAAAATACACAAAACAAAAACCGGGGACCAGCACATCACATCAACAGCCGCCGACGCCGCCGGCGATCACACGGTGGTGGTGCCGCCGCCGATCGGTCGAGCACCACCATGGCCGCCTTTTTTTCTTTTCGTGTGCCACTTTTGCGAATAAAAAATCTTTCATATTTTAATTACGTGATTTAAATGATAAAATTAACTACGCAGATTAACATGCTTATTGCTTAAGCTTGAACCTCGCTCTGATACCACTCTTAGGAAATCTACGCGGGAACGCAGCGGAATTCAAAATTTATTTCCTTTTAACCAGGATCAACTTCGTTTAAGCAATAAACAATTAAGCTAGTAGACGGTAGTTACCTTGGTTGATCTAAAAGATCGACGCTTTGACCATCTAAGGAGAGTAGCGATGAACGGAGCCGCCCAAGCGTTCGGCCTCTACCGGTGATCCACACGAACAGCCCGCCGGAATCCCATCATGGATTGCTATTAGAAAAATTCGGTTGCTAGACCGGTCTTTTCTCTCTCTCAAATCTCTCTCTGAGAAGCTCTCTAATTTTCATAAGAACTATTAGCTCTTGAAATTGTGTTGTACAAAAGAGCTACCCAAGCCTCCCTATTTATAAGGTGACATGCGCCCCTATGTATTCCCATAAAATAAATTTATTTAATTGATTTATCTCATTAATATTCAATATCTTATATTAAATATTTTCAATATATTGTCAATATCTTATTTTGACTATATTTATCTTATTACCATAAATCTATTTTTCTAAAATCAATTAATATCTAATATTAATATTATGGTAATCTTATTAATTAAATTGCACAAGTCAAAATGTATCCTATACACATGAAATTGGCGCCACCTTTAGCCAATATTTTAAGATCTGGAATATTCTTTAATTAATTCACAAAATATATGTATATATATATATATATATATATATATATATATATATATATATATATATATATATATATATATATATATATATATATATATTAAACATATATACATCATATGTATGTTTAATTAATCAACATAGTTAATATCTTGTATTTAATTTATTCATAATAAATAAAGGGGAGTTCTATTGGCACCCCCTATTTACTACTTGCACCAACTTACTACTTGTACCACAAAATTTTGCTTTTAGCTCCATAAGATTATTTTGATTATTTGTATACTTCTCACACTACACAATTAATAAAAATATTACTACCTACTCCACATATTTCTGAAATTATAAACAAGTCCTCCTAAAACCTAAATAAAACACTTCATCATCTTCATCACTTCTTCACTTCATCATCTTCATCCCCTCTACATCCATGGAACCTTCATCATCTCCCAATTCAAATTTTGAAAGTCAACATTTTGAATCAATTCATAACAATGAACAACAAATGCATTGTGATATAGAAGATGTAGCAATCTCAATTGAATATATACCATTTTCAAGCCAAGTTGAGAAGAAGATGAATTCCTCAAATATGGTAATTTCTTGATTGATAATTTCGTTTTTATGTTCAATGTGTGATTTAAGTTAATGGGTAATCTTCATACATACATATTATCATGTTTAGAGGTCATAAATGGAAGAAAATAGTGTTATTTTGCCATTTCCGATCACCCCTAGGGCTTCTCCCGTCGTTCTTTTACGTTTCACAGCGTCAATGGCAAGTTTCTGAGACGTCGACCATACTCGTCGCCGTGAAGCGCAATACTAACGTCACCATGGTTGACGTTTACAACACCAGAGAAGATGTATATGCATGTCCAAAACGTTAGCATCGCTGACGCTCCTTTGGCCATTACAACGTCACCCTGGCTGACGTTTGTGTTGCCAATCAACTTTAAACATATTTCTTTTTAACGTCAGCCTCCCTGACGTTTATTTTGCCATTTCAACGTCAATACTGACAAAGTTTTGCTTGACTCTTAACTGCAAAAGGCTTCCTTTACAACGTCAATCACAACGACGTTGGGTTTGCCAACCCAACGTCAGACACACTGACGTTTTGGATCTGTTTTTTTTTCATTTTGCCAACATGTGTTTTACTTTGTTTTATTACTATTGAATCCATAGAAACAATGTAATGTTGCAAATCATGACAAAAGCAATGATGAGGGGCCAATACTAGACGAGGAGGAGGAGTATTTGAAGGTGAGAAACTATTAAATGGATATGTTATTTTCTTATTCTCATCCAATTGACTATGACAAATATACGTTTCCTTGCAGTTTTTGGCTGATGAAATGATTGAAGATGATCAAGAAAATCTTTAGAATGTTCGAGATACCACACTCGCAATGATGGATGATCCACTTGAAGAGTTATCAGTCGATTTGACTTCAATTTTTACAACTGATCAAGTAAGTCTCTAAAACTTATACTATTAAAATGTATGTGATTTTTAAACTTGACTTGGTATTCATTACATTCATATATTATTCATAGGCATTTGATTCACATGAAGCCGTCACCAAACACCTCAAGGCATTGGCAAGAGAGAAAGGCGTTGTCATTGTGAAAAAGAGATCCAACATGACCGGAAAGTGGACACATTTCATTTTATTCCAATGTGAGAGGGGTGGATTGCCAAGAGATCATTTGAAAGGAGGAAAATACGAGAAAAAGGTTGGCGGTACCGGAAAAAATAAGCCAAGAGAATCGTCTGCAAAGAAATGTGGTTGTCCGTTTCTATTGAAAACCTTGAAGGATAACTTTAGGGAGGTATGGACCATTAGAGTATTGAATGGTGTACATAATCACAAGTTATTCAAGTATGAGGAGGGTCATGCATACCTCGGCCGGATTGATAGAGAACAAGTTGATTTTGTTGCAACAATGACTCGCAACGGTATTTTGCCTAAACATATACTACTTATGTTGAGAAATGATGATAAGAAGAACTATACGTCATCAAAGGCGATCTACAATGTTCGTGCTAAGATAAAGAAGAACACACGAGAGGGCCGTACAGTGATGCAAGAGAATTTCAATTTGGCAGATAAGAACACATCATTCGTGGAATGTAGGCATGACGAAGGAAATGTAGTGAATGATGTTTTTTGGGAATTTAATGAAAGCTTGTCCCTTGCAAGGTGCTTTCCTACTGTGATGCTTATGGATTGTACATGCAAGACGAACAAGTACAAGATGCCCATCTTGCAAATTGTTGGCGTTACGTGTACGGATATGACATTTTCGATTGGATTTGCTCTACTTTGTTTGGAGAGGGAAGAGAACTACACGTGGGCTTTGACTATGCTTCGGAAAGCAATTGGTGAGAAAAGTGATCAAACATGTTGTATCATGACAGATAGAAAAGAAGCATTAATGAATGCTTTACGGGTGGTTTATCCAAAAGCAAAGAACTTGATATGCAGGTGGCATATAGAGAAAGGTCTTGTGGTGAATATGAAGACGAAGACTACGAGAGAAGTTTGGCAAGACTTGATGACTTCTTAGACAGAGGTTGTTAAATCAGAATCAGAAGATGAGTTGAATGAGAGATTGGAAGAGTGTAAGAAGATTTTTAGTGAAGTCGCTATGAGTTATGTCTCTTGTACATGGTTGAATGCACATAAGGAGGCATTCGTCTCCGCATGGACCAACTCTGTTTTTCATCTGGGAAACACATCAACCTCGAGAGTCGAGGGAATGCATTCAGTATTTAAAAACTGGCCAAAAACTGGGCTTGGGGACTTGGTTGCAGAGTGGGAAGCCGGCCCTTGCTTGATCGATCAAGAGATCAAAAACATCAAAAAGTCATTTGAGACGTCTCTTTTCATGGAGCCAAAAAAATTTAAAGATGTTGTGTTGTTTAAAGAGCTTAAACATCGTGTATCCATATACGCATTGGTCTTGTTGTATGCTGAGTTGGAAAAAACCAATGATAGTGATGCGTTGAATAAGGAGTGCCGATGTACTATTCGAAAGACACATGGATTGCCGTGTAGACATGAGATGGCTAGATTTAAGAAGAATCCAGGATGCATCCCTTATATCGATCGATATTCATTGGAAGACCCTAGTTATCAAAGGCCACCTCCAAATGAATCCGAGTTAGACTATGTGCGATTCTCGAATGCCTTAGAAGAAAAGTTGAAGATGGCAGATGTTTGGGAGAGACAATGGTTGATCGTGAAGATACGTGACATTTGTCAACCGGTTAATACGGTTTTGCAAGAGCCAAAAACAAAAATCAAGGGTCGTGGCTGCCCTAAGGGTTCTGGAAACAAGAGGAAGTTAGTTGAGGACTCCTCAACTAAGAGAGAGATGAGCAAGTTTGAACACGTTGAGAAAGAATTATCGAGTGTGAATGCCGTGATAGCGTCTGAAGGTGTTTTTTCCGCCCCAACTCCACCTGCATCTAAAGGTGCTTCTAATGTCAAAAAATAAAAAACCCCAATGACTCGAGCGGCATCCAAAGGTAGAATGCCAAAGGTTCCAAAGTTTTAGTGTAATGTATCTTCTACCGTCGGAAACAAGTATCTTAAAGAGTTTTCACCAAATGTTCATGAGCACATTACGTCTATGGTTGATGTAGAGGGTGATGGAAATTGCGGGTTTAGAGTAATAGCACATGCAATAGGTCTTACAGAAAACGACTGGTCATTGGTGAGAAAAGCACTACATTATGAATTGATGACGGACAGGGATCATTATATTGCATTATTTGGCGGACAAGAATGGATCTACGAAAAATGCATGGATTGTGTTTGTCATGAAAAAGGACCATGCGGAGTGGAAAAGTATTTACCTTGGTTGGGTTGTGTGCAATGCATATGGTGTGTCCGCAAGCATATTGTTTGTTTCGCATGGAAACCAAACATTCTTTCCTAGTAAGAAAAAACCTTTGGTTTGGCCCGCTCGCCATATATGGATGGGGTTGTGCAAGGGTATCCATTTTGTTCGTTTGTTTATGAAAGATACTTGTCCACTTCCTAGAGTGAGCGTAAATTGGCATAAGGCTCGGATGTTGGAAGCAAATGAATGGTATGAGAAATATCAACATAGGATCGATTTATGGCATGATGTGGTCAAGGATCATTGGATGGGGGATCATATTGATTTGGACAATCTATCTGACTGAGCGGGGTGTAGGATGGAACACGGTTTTGTAAATTCAAATGCTATATGTTGAACTAGTTTAATGTATTTTGGCATGATGTGGTCAAGGATCCATGGATGGGGAATTATGTTGATTTGCCAACGAGTAACGTGAAAGTGGTTTTGTAAATTCTAATAATTTATCGATACTCATTTTGTGGATGCACAACGATCTATATTGTAAATTCCTATGTGTGATATTTCATTGTAAATTCCAATGTTGTATTTCCAAAATGTGTGATGTGTGATTATTGGTACTCATTTTTGTTGTTGAAATGTGTGATTATTGGTTTAATTTTGTGGTATGATTGTGTGTTAAGCAAGGGGAAAATGTTGGTTCTGGGACACAGAACACCGGCTTGGTCAGTGTTCCTCTTGAGTGAGCAACGTCGCTCAAGGTGACGTTTTAAGCCCCAAAATCATCAGCTTTGCACAAGTCTCTGTACCAAAAAAAACCTTCAAACGTTATCCATAGTGACGTTCCTATGGTATATGGAACGACTATATCACTAACGTTTCAAGGAATTCCAACAACAGAGTCATGCCCACTATGTTTCATCAAAACGCCAGCTAAACGGACGTTTATTGTGTATTATCAACGCCCCCATATCTGACATTTCTAAAAACGTCCGTGAAACCAACGTTGGTATTGTGATACCAACGCCATTATTGGTGTGGTTTTGGATATTAGAGCCAATACCCTATTCCAATAATCTGTTACTGGAAACGCCATTACCACCAGCGTTTGTAGTGTGCCATGAACGCCAGTGTGGGTGGCGTTTTCAGAAACAGAACCAAGAAATGGAATTTCAAATAACACAGGCCAAGAATACCAAGTCACACCAATTCAAATAGCAAAAGCCCATAGATCACACCAATTCAAGTGACACCAATTCAAATATCAAAGGCCAAAAAACCCAAATCACATACGAACAAATAGCAATTCAACGGGGAATAAAAAAACCAATTCACATCACATACGCACAAAAACAATTTAAACAACCCAAACACAATGTAGTATACTAAATCTAAACACCAATTTAAACAACCCAAACATTAAACTTATCAAAGTAATAAACGTGTCACAGTTATAAATGTGTCGATGTTATAAGACAACTAAGTCTTTTTCGCGGTCCTTGAACGCTTCTTTGGTCTTTGAGCTTGTATCTGACTAGATTCTTGGGCTTCGACACCGTCATCTTCAACTTCTTGTGTACATGCACCTGTAGTCAGGAACTCTTCTGCCATCTGAAGCGCTTTCACTAAATCCTTTTTGTTTTTTTAGAAGCATTTCCAATCGCATCTCGTACCGTATCAATCACTCAACCCTTGCATTCATCCTCCTACATGTTAAACATAAAATCGTTCATTAAATTGAAAAATGAAACAACAAAATAGATTGTATATTCAATTACCTCTCTTGAATCTCGTTGCTTTCTTTTGCTGACACCAGTCAAACGACGCACGGCAACACCTCCCAAGTCATGTACTCAGACGTGCATTCCCAATCAAACCTGGCTTTTCCCATCCTTTGTTCCTTATTGACTAGATGATTTGCAAAATGGATAAAGTCATCGTCGCATGATTCATGAGTGACATTGTATTGTTTCGCCTTCCCGCTTCGATTCGATGCCTTTGGAGGAATTGGTGACTGAGGGATAGCTTGAATATGGCCAAATTGACGAACGACACGGTTTGGGTGATACACCTCTTCAATGTCCAATGTCCTTATGCACCCATAGAACCAACATACGTCATTCTCAGGCACCGTTTTGAATTGCCGATAAGCATCCCAAACAACCTACAAAATAGAAGATATTGTAAGTTGAATAGAACTAGACAAGTTACAACCTACAAAATAAATTTAGTTAACTTACTTCTCGGGCCTCCGTCAAGTCCAAGTCCTCTTTTGTATGCCTTAACGATGACAATGCCACAGTGTCATTAATTCCCGTAACATGTTTCCACTTTAATGTCCGTACCATCTCCCCTTCAATGAATTTCGTGTTTGGTGGAGGTCGCAATGAAGGAAAATGTTCGTACACCCATGCCTACAAAACACATATTACAAAATATTTCTTTAAGCATTCAAACATAAACACTAAAAACAAAAAAAAATGTAAAAAACAAGCGTTACCTCCAGCAATGTTAGGTATCCAGAAATTCCAATAGTACTGTTCCTAGTGGCCTTCGATAGCTGTCGCTAAAGATTTGCCAGTGTGGCAGCACCCCAAGCCCAATCACCAACCTTATCCAGATCACGTAGAAAATGAAGGTAGTTAATGTTTATCTTATCCCCACTACGGTCTTGCATCAAAGTACATGCAAGAAGATACAACAGATATCCGCGCACAGCTTGATCCACAATTTCTATCGGCGCAGTCTGACCGGAACTCGATGCCTCACCCTGATTGCTTCTTACACCGCATTTACCCGCAAGACTGTTCTTTAGACAACTTTTGGACAATCGTAGTCCACCAACATGTTCTAACTCCTTTGTCACGTCTGCTGTTGGAATCCCTAACAGCTCGTGAACAAATGTAACTGGGTTGTCCTCGTTTGCAAATTCATAGTTCACGACCATTCCATCAACCGGTAATCCTGTGATATATCGGACATTGTCTAATGGGATCGTCATCTCACCGAATGGCAAATGGAAAGTGTTTGTTACCGGATTCCACCTCTCAACAAAAGCACTAACTACCACACGATTCGCTTGGCTATATGAAGATTGTACCAGATTGTACAACGGGTTAGCTCTCAGCCTTGCCTTGAATTCGTCACATTCTGCATCAATCTTCCATATCTTCAAGGAAGATGTGTACTGCTTACATCCAATTATACCCCGGTCCTGTTCAAATGAGTTTATATATAAAGTTAGATATGTGAAAAAAATATAAGTTCACAAATATGTAATAAGATTATAAACCTAAAAAAACATACATTCTTATTCAACAACGTGTAACCAACATGCTCCTTCCAATCCTTCCCCAATAGAACATTAGTGTCTACCACCACATCATCATCACTGTCATATTGTAAACACTCAGCTGCTTCTACCTCTATCGGTGCCCCGGCACTTCCGGATGTCTGTCTTATACTTGCACCAGCATTACCTGATGCCTAACCTATAGTGGCCCCGGCTAGATTGGCTCTTTGTTCTGTAATGGCACCAGCAGTACTAGAATCTTCAACTGGATCAACTGTCCTAGAAGGAGGCTGCACTCCCGATTGTGTCTCCATCTCCACTGACTCAGTGGTGGCCCCAACAGTACTGGAATCCAAAACTGGCTCAACTGTCCCGCAGGATGAGGTTTGTACTCGATGTGTCTCAATCTCCACCGACTCGATGGTGGCCCCCCAAAGTCTTGGAATCCAAAATGGCTCAATCTGTCCCTGAATGAGGGCTGCACTCCCGGTGTGTCTCAATCTCCACCGACTCAGTGGTGGGCCCTAATAATCTTTGGAATCCAAAATCGCTCAATGTCCCTGCATGAGGAATTTGCACTCCCGATTGTGTCTCCATCTCCACTGACTCAGTGGTGGCCTCGACACTGGAATCAACTGTAAGTGAAGGAGCCTGCACTCCCAACTGTGTCTCAATAGACTCAATGTTGGCCCTGACACTATCATCTGCAACGGTCTCAACTGTAAGCGAAGGAGCCTCCACTCCCAACTGTGTTTCAACTGACTCAGTGGTCTCAACTACCTCATCTGTCTCTCTTAAACCAGCCTCAGTTGGCTCATTCACATGTCATATCTCTGCTTGCACATTCTTTTGTCGTTTACTCATTCTTTTATATGGCACACTTGTATGTTCAGAAACAATACTAGGCTTAACCTGAGCTTCGGGGGGTGCTTCCACACCACGTTGATCCACTGCGGTACCTTCATCGCTATCTGCAAAGCGTACAGTCTTACCAGACCTCGTCTTAGTCATAATTTCCTACACATGATACAAGAAATAAATTGTCAGTCAAATGAAGAAATCAAATAACGAAGAAAGTAGACATTTATAAACAAAGCTCAAGGATAAGACATAAACCTCATACAATGTAACATTAACAATAATTTGATAAACAAACTCATAAAAGAAACTAACCATAAACAAGTTATAAAAGAGGCATAAAACAACAACATATAGGGGCACAAAATATCCTATATAAAACAACCTATTAATGAAATTATGGTAATCAATTAACCAATGTAACCTCTAAACTAACTCTAAACCCTAATCTGTCCTCAAAGGGTCACCACTACTGACGTTGAACAAGCCTTTACAACGTCATCACTACTGACGTTTAGGGCGCAAGACATTGGCATGGCAATCTTCTGGAACGTCACCAGCACCAGCGTTTCATAGGCCTTGACAACGTCCACACCACTGACGTTTAAGAGCTAACAAATTGCCAAGCCAATGTTCTCAAACGTCATCACCCCTGACGTTGCCCAACATCTTACAACGACAACATCACTGACGTTTTAAAGAAATAAAATTTGGATACTTGACTGCTGAAACGTCACAACGACTGACGTTGTATAAACAACTACAATGTCAGCTATACCAACGTTGCAGGGATAACCCTATTTTCCCACACACAGGCTGGAACGTCAGTGTGGGTGACGTTGAAACCTACCACGGGCGTCGCTCACACCGACGTCCCCTGTTTCATCATCTTCTCCGGCCTTCCAACCAGAAAAATGGCCGGAAAAACCAAAAAAACAACCCAAAAAACATCAATCCAACTAACCCATTACATCCAAATACTAACCCATTACATACAATACAAATCCATTACATTCAAACACAAATTCACTTCCATTTAAACACAAATTCACAAACATTCAAACACATTTTAAAAAATTCACATACCTTGAATAGATTGAATTGATTATCCTTATATCCTTCTTCTTTTCTTCTACAATTTGAAATCCACTCCCCCTTCTTCTTCCCTTCTTCTTCTCTTCCTCTTCCTCTTCCTCTTCTCTTCTCTTTCAATTTTCAGTTTTTTTATAACAGCCAATGCATATGGTTTTGGGGGGGGGGGGGGGGAAGAAGGTTAATAAGTTTTTGAATTAAAGGGGTGGGAGAAGAAAAGGTGTATGTATGTAGTAGTTGTTATTTAATTAGTACTTATTTTAGTGTTTTGTATAATTCTAGGGACTAAAGTGTAGTTTTCAAATTTTTGTAATTTTTATGTTGTGTAGCTAGTAATTACGTGGTGCGTGAAAGTAAAAAAAAATTCATTAATGTGGTGCAAGTAGTAAATAGAGGGGTGCCAATAGAACCCCCCCTAAATAAATACCACCATATTAATTTACCACTATAACCTTTATAGTCTTGAGATACATTCTTTCCTTATTTGGTCATCAACTATAACCACATTTTAATCCGGCTAGATGTTCATATGTGTGTGACCCGATAGGCTTCCGAATATATTGTCCGCAGACACAAAATGCAAATTACAAAAATGCCCTTCACGCCTAACGATCACGGGATAGCGTCTAGAAACACACCGTGACCCCCAATCATCGGAAGAGTCAAATGCAATGATTGCTACCTTTCATGTGAAACAGTTACCGTGTAACTTACAATCCTACCGCAGTAATAATATCCATACGGTCGTTCGTTGAGAGTCAAACATCAACGACCGTATCTTATAATCTGGATATCATGATCTCTCGAAGTAACACATTTACTCCCACTTTGCAAAGATTCACGAGAGCTAGACATTCCTTACAAGAAGGCCATTTCGGATATTCAATCCCAATCATAGAATACGCGATTCCCGGACGAACTAATATGTATACTCCGCATGCTTCAGTATCACACCCAATCACTACTGCATGATCACCCTGTGGATAGGGGAAATCTCAATAGCGTCAAAGCATGACAATCCACACTGTGATGCCATGAAGACTCCGGTCTTAAGGATAATTACACAACTGCCACATAGTGTGACACTTAATGTAAGTGGGTCAGTCTAACGTACACATTCTCTAATACACGTCCACGCATACCCAAGTGTCTCTAAACTTCGATAGACGAGATCTATCCCTGCCCTTAAAGATAGAAGACATCTAATACGTATAGCTTTGTTTATACTATCAATGCCCCTGTTTAATAGTACATCAACCTAGAGACATTTAAGTATCAAACTTATTAAAGTGATTAGAGATCTCATCAACCATAATCGCCTATCATGGTTTCTCTACCACAGTTTAATATTAAGGACGTTATCATATAACAATTCATAATTGATTCTTTAAAAGAACAAATATATGACAACAGAAAAGCCATTTAATTGTCAGGAAATCATTAGTTTAATGCAGCGGAATTTAAAATTTTGATTTCCTTTTCTAAATCGTTCTTCGTTTAATACAATAAACACGTTAAGTAGTTTGACGGTTATACCTTGGATGATCTATAAGATCTTCACTTTGACCGTCAACGGAGAGTAGTACAGTGCGCAAGCCGTCCACATGTCCGGCCTCTATCGTTAATCCACATGAACTCCTCGCCGGAATCCTCTTTGGATTGCTATCGGTAAAACTCCAGCTGCTAGACCGGCCTTTTTCCTCTCTCTCAAACTCTCTATAGGAAGCTCTCTATTTTACACAAGAACTATAAGCTCTTGCAATTGTGATGTACAAAAGAGTTTGACACCCACCTCTTATTTATACTGGAGGTGGCGCCCCTAACTAGAGTGGAGGAGAAGAAAATATTTTCCCAATAAAATAACGAAAATCAATTAGATTAATTTATCTCTTTTATTATAATATCTCATATTAAATAAAATCTAAATATTGCCAATATCTTATATTGATTATAATTATCTTATTACCATAAATTTATTTTTCCAAAATCAATTAATATCTAATATTAATATTATGGTAATCTTATTAATTAAAGTGCACAATCCTAGTGTATCTTATACCCTAGGATGTGGCGCCCCATATGTCAATTAATTGGCATCCAGAATATTCTTTAATTAATATAATATGTGTATAATTAATATCTTGTATGTTATTTATTCATAATAAATAAATATCACCATATTAATTTACCACTATAACCTTTATAGTCTAGAGATAAACTTTCCTTATTTGGTTATCAGCTATAACCGCATTTTAATCCAAATCGATGTTCATATGTGTGTGACTCGATAGGCTTCCGAGTATGTTGGCCGTAGACACAAAGTGCAAATTACGAAAATGCCCTTCATGCCTAACGATCACGGGATAGCATTTAGCAACACACCATGACCCCCAATCATCGGAAGAGTCAAAAGCAATGACTACTACCTTTCATGTGAAGCAGTTACCGTGTAACTTACAATCCTATCGCCGTAATAATATCCATACGATCGTATCTCGAGTGTCGATACATTAACGATCGTATCTTACAATCTGGATATCATGCTCTCTCGGAATAACACATTTACTCCCACTTTGCAAAGATTCTCGAGAGCTAGACATTCCTTATAAGAAGGCCATTTCGGATATTCGATCCCAATCATAGCATACGCGATTCCCGGACGACCAATCATGTATACTCCGCATGCTTCAACATCACATCCAATCACTACCGCATGATCGCCCCGTGGATAGGGGAAACCTCAATAGTGTCAAAGCATGACAATCCACACCGTGATGCCATGAAGACTCCGGTCTAAAGGATAATTACACAACCGCCACATAGTGTGACACTTAATGTAAGTGGGTCAGTCTAACGTACGCTTTCTCTAATATACGTCCACGTACAGTCCAAGTGTCTCTACAATTCGATAGATGAGATCTATCCCTACCTTCTATAAGATAGAAGACATCCAATACGTGCTAGTCTAATTATACTATCAATGCCCCATTTGACAGTGCATAAGACTAGAGACATTTAAGTATCAAACTTATTAAAGTGTATAAGGCCGGCGGTGCTCGGCGGTGCTACGTCGGAGAGGATGAATGCCTGAGAGAGAAGGTTTTCGCAGAGTATGGTTCTCTTTTTTGCTATTAGAATATATTTTGTGGTTACACAAGCCCTCTTTTTATAGTAGGAGGTAAGCTTAGGGGCTAAGTTAGACATGTAAGTATAAGATATCTTAGTAGTTAAGTAAACTAAATATCTAGGCAAGTGGGTTGAATATCTTGGCGATGTCCCATGTGGTCGCGTAGGTCGCTACATACAAGGTCGCCTGTTTCATCGTCCTGTATCACCCTTGCCTTTCGTTGCTTCCCTTTAATCCTTGTGCGATCTCTTATGGATCTATTATCCAGGTCGCAGGTCGGCCCCCCGAGCCTCTAGTGACCTTATAGGTTTGAGTGCTCTAGGCGCGGACCTGACTGAGGCGACCTTGACTTGCTTGGAGTCGCGAACACTACGGCCGCGGCCTTTATCCGACTTGGTGGTCCAGATAGGCTGTTTCCGGGACTCATAGGTGGTGATAATATTCATACACATCAGGGCTGATCTTCATAGATTCTGTGGGGTCTATTGTGACAGCCTTTTCTTTTCACATTGATCCGGGTGACGCACCGGAACAGCTGGAGATGCGTGCGGTTTTGGTGGCTCTTTATGGCCTTATCTCGTCCGTCAGAAGATTTATCTGTTCTTGGTTGCCTAGATCGGCACTGCATCTTAGCTTCGGCTTCCTTTACTTCTTGTCAATTTACTTCTGTTAAACGATCTGGTAATGTCCCAGCGCACCTTCTTGCTAGGCATGGTGTAGCATCTGAGGGGTCTATCTCCTGGGATGCTCATCCCTCGAATGATGTAATCTCTGTTTCTTTGGTGGATTTTCCTTATTAATATATGTTGGTTTTCCTCAAAAAAATAATTATTATATCAAGGTTTATTTCAAATATAAACGTGAAGAAAAACCAGAATACGCG
Source organism: Gentiana macrophylla (assembly GCA_026214975.1). Lineage (NCBI taxonomy): Eukaryota > Viridiplantae > Streptophyta > Magnoliopsida > Gentianales > Gentianaceae > Gentiana > Gentiana macrophylla. Next base: position 26,862,158 of record CM047809.1, on the reverse strand, counting down.
GACGTAAGAAAAAGACTCAGAACTGATGTTGAATTGAATTGATAAAAAGATACAATGTTCTCCTTTATATTGGAGATAAATAAGATATAAATTGAATTCAAAATAATTTAACTTAAAGATAAATATCACTTGAAATGAGTTATTTGAACTAAACTCTATCATATCCCTCATTTGATATCATCTTTATCTCATTAGAATTAGCTGCTCTTATACCCTCCCGCAAAAATTTCCAGGTTTCGAGGCAATGTTTGTCTAATCAACGTAGAAGATTGATTTGGCTTTTGACTCTTAGGCACACTACCTTTAGTTCTTGGCTCTTGGGTCTTTTGGCTCATAGCTCTTGATTTTTAGGCTTGTGACTCTTTTTTGTCTCAAGTCTGTCGAACCTTCTCAGATAACTTTCATGGAGTGGATCAAGTATCCCTACGTAAAAAAAAACCCTTTGTCTTAGTTTTTGTGAATAAATATCTCACATATAGATTCAATGATATTTTTTGACATCCATTCTATCTCCATCCTTTTTTAGGTGAAACAATGAAGATAGATCCTCCCGTTGGACGGTGCAAATGGTAAGGCATGTTTGCAGTTATCACTAAAAATTGAAAATATATTTCGACAAAAAAGAGCCACAGGCTAAAAGCCTCATGATCCAGAGCTAAAAGCCGTAGGCGTCAAAAAGCCGTATCATATTCTTTGTTGTATAAACAAACATTGTCTTCAACCCCGGCAACATTTTTAAGAGAGGGTACTAATCAGAAGATAAAGTCATAGAAGATAAAAGTTGGATTCAAAGAAAAATATAAATGCTTATATTGAAGAGATAGATTACATAAAAAAATATTTGAGAAAAAAAAAAAGCAAAATGCAAGTTATGTGAGAAGGTTCGCCAGACTTGAGACAACAAAGAGCCATGATTCAAAATTACTAAGAGTTAAGAGCTAACGCTTGTGAGTCTAAAAGTCAAAAGCCTAGTCATATTCTTTTTGTTGATTAGAAAATGTTGGCCATAATTTCAACTCGATTGTAAACGATTTGTTCATTCATTCAATCCGGTTCTCAGTTCATTTATGGTTAGCATACCACAATCTTATAAAACAATTTTTTTTTTAATGGAATCGAAATATACAATGCACACGCATCTTTTTTTCGACCCAAGCGGGACTCGAATCCGGTCACTAACTGGTTATGGCATGGTGTTTATCAAGAGGCCAATATCTTGTTGGTAAAATGCTCTCATCAAGCGAACCGAACCAAAACCAAAACCAAAACCAAAACCAAAACCAAAACATATAAACCGTATTCTTACCCACTTAATTTCTTAATCAACACTCATGAAATTAGCTAAAACTTGGTTGCCAAGGCCCAAGTATTAAGCTGTAAACCTGTAACTTGTTGAAGTGGTCAACCGAGGGAACTATTTAAACACGTGGGTTATATATCAGCTTTTGTTTATATATATAACCGTAAATAGGCCGGTAGTTTACCATTTCTTCTTGAGTCAAGACTTATTTTATTCGAAAATATTAGAAGTTTTCTAATCAAATTTCATACATTATTAATATATATGTAACAGATAGTTTTTGCTTCCTTAGCAATTAAGTATACCTCACTGTCTTTATGTTATGGGATGATGGAATCATCAGATAAATCTGCTTACAATTATCTACAATTATTAGTTATTGATTAATAGATATAACTCATATAAATAAACAAATCATCATTCATTATTCATAAGATATATAATTAATAAATTAATAAATGAGCCAACATGCCATTGATCAATGGTAATTACGGTGGCCTTAGTCCGAACATTTCGAATTAGAGTCCTTTAAACAAAAATAAAAAAGCGTGTACGAGTATATTTTGTATCTGTAAAAATATATGTATTGAAATGAAATTATGTAAAGTAATCAAAATAATGCACGGGTCAACTACTTGCCAAATTCCAACGTCAACTGCCCGTAGTCACAGACTCACAAACACGACACAACCCCCTCGCGTTATTATTCTAATTCAACTAGTTAGCATGTATTGAGAAATGTTTCCAAAAAAAAAAAAAAGAAAAAAAAAAATGTACTGAGAAAGTTTCATATTTAAATATTCCTAAAGGAAAATAAAAATAGATTGGGTACCTTAAACTATTGGTTTACAAAGTCAACCAATATAATCTGAAATTTAATAATAAAATGTTGAGTCCCAATTCAAATTGTGGTTATAGAGTTTTATAGATTATGTAAATCGAAGGTTATTCAACAGTCATTTCGTTTAAAGTTAAAGGTTGTAAAGGACTGTTTTTGATCTAAAATGAGGAAAAAGGATAAGAAAAAAGATAGTGGTTGAGAATGACAAAACGCGGCACGTATACTACACGCTACATTACTACGTATTCTACAACCAAACGTAGTGAACACATGCGCGTTTTGTCTTTTCTCAACCATTATTTTTTTTTTGTTCTTTTTTCTCATTTTCATTATCTTTTATATCTTCCTACTCCTCCGACTTTCGTTTATAAACGTTTATTTATACAAATTTCCCCATCAACTAAAACTATCAATTATTCTTTTTCATATGCACGTATTAAATTTTTTTTTTTACCACTGTATTTAAAAATATTATACCTCTAAAAATCTCCATTATTTTCAATTTATTCATACTCCTACTACAGGAACACGGTAATACTTTTCCCATCACGCATTCTTTATTGTTTAATAATTGCCAAGTAGTTTCCTCCAAATCTCTAGCTACTTATTTTTAAAGAAAATCCCATCACACACACTCTCTCTCTCTTTCTATATATACCCTCCTTTATTAATTATTATTATTCACATCTCAAACATTTTTTCAAAAAAAAAAAAAAACAAATTTTTTCTTCTTCCCAAAAATTGTTGGTATAATTTATTTGTATAGCTAAAAGATGGGAGGCGGCTGGTTAAGCCGTTTGAAGAATGCTGTAAATAAAATCAGATTTTTACTGAATTTCGATCTCAACAAATTGAAACTGGCTTCTATCTTCAAAACTACTTCATCACCAGTAAAGAGGAGGGTGAGCTTTAATGACAGGCCCGGATTGAGAGGATTCATGGATGATCCAGATTATTCAAACGGTTCGGGTTCGGGTTCTGGTTCGATTACGCTTCGGAGAACTATGAGCTCACCTTTTGAAGATGATATTGATAAAAGAGCAGAAATGTTCATAGCTAATTTCTATCAACAGCTTCGAATCGAAAGACAGATTTCTTTGGAACTTAGGTATGCAAGAAACGACTACAATAATGATGATTCTCCATCTCCATGATATATATATGTGTGTGAAATTAAACATGGTATATTGGTATTTCGAGGGAAATTATGGTAAATCGGATCAATCGGGGATTGAAATTAAGTTGTGGGATAAATTGGGGGACGAAAATGTCAAAGTTGAATAATTGGATTTTGTTCATAAGCTTCTGCAAATAATCAAATGAGTAAGCATACTGGGTTTTGGTCGTATGCTTTTGATTTTTTTTATTTTTATTATTTTTTTCATTGTAATCAAGATGTGTACATGTTGACAATATAAGGATATTGTGGAGATTGCATCCAAATTTCTGTATATGTATATCTTTGGTTGTGACGGATAAGGATTCACGGGTACATATACGAGGATACATGATACGCGGGTTTGAGATTTTTATTTTTATTTCTTAAATGTAAATGATTGTGCAACGGTTGTAGAAATTTTTTATCAAATGACATATACTTTAGAGACTATTTCATTTTTACTCTTTTTCACCTAATACATTTTTTTATCAAAGAAACCAGCAACTCCCTTTCCAACAATAATTAAGGATCAACAATACACACCCAATACCCTTCTATAAATAATCATAATAGCTAAAAACAGAGTCTTAACAACAACTGGGAGATATCAACCAGTCTTAAAATTCTTCATTACCTTCTTCACTTTCTAGATTCTTTTACGACATTTTATGAGGTCCTGATGTGGAATACCGATCATCGATCATCGATCATTTGGTGGGGTGTCTGATGAGGATGACGGTGGAGCAACATCGATCGGGGAGCCGTGCATGAGGGTCTCTCTCCTTCATATATCGCAGAATCATAGACATGGTATCAACCACCTCTTGATGCTTTTGCTCCAACCGATCCCGCTGCAATCGATCATACTCTTCCATTGTCACCATATATGTTGACTGTGTGGAAGAGCCGGTAATCCGGTCGTGGGTAGGTGGAGCTGGTCCTATCCCAGAAATATGGGATCGCCGGCGTCCCAAAACAGTCTCCATGATGTCTTGCTCCTGCTCAGGAGTTGTATGTCCATCTGGGGCGATGTCATGTATCATCATCTCCAACGTTATATCCTACAAAATCATTGGTAAATCATCATTACACAATGTAGTTGCAGTATATACAGAAAATGAGATTTTTTTTCAAAGAGTTTCAGTGTTATTATTATTAAACTCAAGGCATATTGCAGCCCTGATACCCAAGAACAATAACACTAATAGGTTCATGTTTGTGATCTAAGCATGCAGTAAACTACTAAATTCAGAACATAGTTTGAGAAGCAAAAACTCAAGCAATTAGTGCTAAAACTAGCAGGCAGCTGGTACAAGTAAAGTATGCTCCTAAAATAAGTTAATCACATAGTAGGTCAACTAAAGCATATAAGACATGAACTCCTAACATTTAGGCAAAGCAAGTTGATGCACAGAAAAGTATTCAATAAATTAGACTAAGGCCTGCAAAAATGACCAAGACTAAGACATGAGCCTGTACTAAACAAATTGTACAGATCAAAACAGGACTGATGCAACTGATTTAACTGAATGTGCATATAAGGACAGTCACTAGATCTAAACTTGCAGCAGTCAATGCAAGACTTAGACAACAAGAAGACAAAAACCATGATAAAGTCCTATAAATAAGACCAGATATTAACTCAGTTAACCAGATTCCAAGCAGAGTGAGACTAAGACTGAAACAGATTGATCACATATTCAAGAAAATGTTAATAAATCATATTAACAGGCAAAACAACAAGCGGATTGCATTTTAGCAGGTAGATTTACTAAAGCTAAAATTCAACAAGCTAAAAAGGTTGATATTCATACCCTACAGTGTTTAAAAGTCTCAATACCAAGTTGAACACTAATCGGTAAATGATGTTGATATCTTTTTACCAAATTGATCTGCCGCCGAAATGGTGGCTAATTTAGCATAAACATACATACAGGACCTCGATCCTCTGCCGTAGGTCAAACACAGCAGACGTCGTTTTGGTCGTGAACTTAAAAAAAAAAAAAAAAAAAAAAACGGCATAAAAGCGCTTTTGCGCGTCAAACGACGCTAGCTTTCACATCACAAAGATTTCGCGCAGACGCCATTCACGGCCGACGATCCCAATTCCATACATACAAACAACAAGTAATACTTTATTCATTTTGGCATCTGAAATATTTCGGATTTCATGCTTTACATTTTTTAGCCCCAAGCGCACAACTATATATATATTGTTTTTGGTTCAATGATCTATTCACATGGTGGTGAACAGGAAAAAAAATTTCGGGATTGTCTTGGAATATAAATCGCAAAGTTAAAAAAAATCAGGAAAAAATAAAAATGTTGGTAGTGGGATTTTAACTTACAACCTGTAATTAGGTAGACTTAAAAAGGTTTGTTTTTAAACCACTAGGATATAAGGTCTTTTGTTCAAGAAAAAGACACATAACATACTAATATTAACACTACTACTACAATAATAAAAATTTGGAGGGGCTTGCGACCATATGGGAGGGGGCTTGTGACCATTTGGGGGGGGGCTTGAGACCACCCCGGGCGTAGGGTGGGTCCGCCCCTGATTTCCGCCCTAAATCTACATTCGTGTTGAATTAGAGGACAACTATTTTCCTCTTTGCTTTTCTCACAGTTAGAGTTGTGATTTGGATTTGGCGATCGAGAACGGATCACGGTGACCTTTATTTTGCAACCGTGTTTAACTATTTAGGTGATCGCTCAACTCCAACTTTTCCCAAGCATAGTTAACTATTACAATTTTTTATCTTTGCAGTATTTTCTTTGTCTATTATTAGATTTTGATGAAGTGCACTAAATTTTTTTTATTTCGCCATTAGCAAGGTGAAGTTTTAACGTAGTACAAAATATAGCAATCGCTATTTTCCGAGTCAGGCCTGCATTTTTTTCGTGTAAATGGTATGTGATTTGATTGGGTTTATGTGATTCTATCCCAAATTTATATAGTTACTACAAATAAACAAAATGCCTACATCTGAAATTTTCAACAATCTTATTTGCAGCGTCCCATATCATTGACATAAAAGAGAGGAACAAAGGGAGGAAAGTTGTTTCGACATTAACAACTATGGAACAATAGCAAGTGTCATCATCTTTCAATATCTCTTACAATATTTCTTATTTACCTTAACAAACATATTGTGTCAAATAAATTGTGTGGAGTGTTCCTAATTACCCTTCGCTTGTGCCTAATTACCCTTCACATATCCATTGATTTTTGTCCATTATTATGAGGTTTTTTGTTCTTTAATTTCTTATTCGTTCAACATCCAATCTATATGTTTGTACTCTGCACATGTTGTATTGAACGAAAAATGCTTTATTTGATACATGTGCCGATAAAATCAGTGTTATGATGGATCGATCAAGAAGTGATGGTGATTGTGAGTAAAGATAAAAGATACACAAGCAAACAAACATAGAAACAAGAAGAACACAAATTTAACGTGGTTTCCGGCAATGTGCTGACTACTCCACGGACAAACGAGAATATTTTATTATCACCAGAAAGTTACAATTACATGTATTACAAACGGTATTTATAGCCTTGGGAATCCAACCCTAACCGACTAATCAGTCAACCCAGTAAATGACTGAAATACCCTAAAAGTAACTCCACCGAATTAGGAAGCCATGCATAAGTGTTCCTTAAGTCTGCTGTGAACCAGCAGACTCTTAGTAGATTTTCACCTGGTGGTACCTGTACCCGGCAAACACAGCTTTCAAGCAGATCGATCAACTCTTCTGCGCTGCCTAAACGCGAACCCCAGATTCAGCAGATGCTTCATGCTCTGCTGACCACCATAGTTTCCATAGACTCTGTTGAATGCCATACTCAGCAGACCAGACTCAGTAGCATAGTTTAAGTCACCATTACAAATCTCCACCTTGACTTCAACTTCATGCAAACGGACCAGACGCACAACCAAGTGCCAGATGCACAACCAATTGCTAGATTCCTCTTTGTCTTCAGATTTGAATACCTCAATAGACCCCAACATCATCTAAGTATTCCCAGATTCAGATTAAAAGCTTTGGATATTCAGCAAATCCACACACAACTGAAACTTGCCCTTTGGAACTGGTTTAGTGAACATATCAGCAGGACTCACATCAGTGCTGATCTTCTCCACTTTAACCCTCCTCTCATTTCTCAGAAAGTGATACCTAACATCAATGTGCTTGGTTCTCTCATGATGAACCTGATCCTTAGCCAAACATATTGCACTAAGACTGTCACAGTACACCCTGGCTTGATCTTGAGGAAGACTCAGATCATTGACTAGCCCATTTAACCAGATTGCTTCCTTTGTTGCTTCTGTCAGTGCCATGTGCTCTGCTTCAGTAGAAGATAATGTCACTGTACCCTGTAAAGTTGCCTTCCAACTTACCACTGAAATGATGACGTAGATCAAGTGATAATAAAATACTTGACTACCATAAACCAATACTAGCAAGAGGACTAGGTCCATCGTAGTATAGCTATAGCGAATCAAGGTCGATCCCATAGGGAACCAATTGTGGATCATTTATATACAAACAATTAATTATTCATGCCAAGGACACAAAGCGGTCTACGACCAACAAGAGACAAGAAAGATAAAGGACACGACACAAACAACGTAATTAACCTCCCCAATTATTATGTTATCATTTGGATCTGGAGATTCTATATAATTAAGCTTGACTCGAAAACTATTAATCCGATTCGTATTTCTTTTATATTGGCTACGGGAGTCATCCCCTAAACTTGACTTAGTTCCGGGTAGGACACTAGATCACTGTGCTACATTACGTGACTTCGCTTCGTAGGCCTCCATCTCATATAACTTGCACGCTTACAAAACTAGGGATGCCGATATTAACCGTATTCCTCACCTAGGCAACATTCCTGTGGTTAGGCGTACTTCCTAGGCGATCGCATTAGTCTCTGTCCTATTAACACTAACTTCGTAGGTATCATGTTAATCTACGATTTACGTATAACTAGATGAGCTCAATTCCTGTCTGTAGCAGATCTAGATCTCATTTGAAAGTCCCGGAAGATCAATTCATGAGCCGACCTAGGAGCCCTATATTGGTATTTTCTAATCATACGCTAATTAAAACAGACGAGCAACGTAGCCGTAGCCATACCTACTAAGATAAGAAATTCTAGGTGGACAATCACACCATAAAGACGTGGCTAGATTGACGGGACGAACAACTAAATCTTAGCTTTTCTACATACGTAACGGATAAAATAGAGATTCATAAAGCAATTATATGGATCTACTAAAACCACGATTTTTGATCAAAGTAAAGTCATACATAGGTCACGAGACATAGACGTGGGCGTGTGGATCCTTATAGACGAGGAATCCCCACCGCCCCACGTCGTAATCCTAGATCTACATCATTTAACTAAGAACAAACAATCTCAAATGATAAATAATAATTGGGGGGAATCTAATTACAACAAACAAAGAAGAAATAAATACAAATAACTCACATTATTGCTGCTGAACTTGTATTAAAACTGCTCTGAGAAATTGAGGATTTGTGTTATGAGTTGTGCAAAAAGTGACTAATGAAAGGGAGTTTATATAGGCTGCAAAACCGACTTAGAATAGCCGTCAGCCGACCTAATTCGTAAATCCTAAACCCTAACGAGATAGAAAACGTGTCTCCAAAGTAAGGGCAATTTGGTCAACTCGCTGGCAGCCAGAGCAGGTGGCTTTGCCGCCAATGAGCCTGAGGATTCTGGCTGGGCCTCGCTTACTTGCCGTCAGTCCGTTCTGGTCCATTTATGTGCATTTTTCTCCTCCGAAGTCCATTCCAATCGCTTCCAAATCAAGCCCACTATAAATAAACCATAAAACAAGGCTTGTAATATCAAATAATATAATAAAATGTCTAATTTCATAATAACGAGTCGTAACTTGGTTCGGGTGTAATTTATGCACGAGACGACTAATTATTAACCACTTAAAGCCCATTTAAGCTAGAGTCGCGGGTAATCAATAGGTAAATAATGGTATAAAGTTGACCGTCATCAACTACCCTCCACTTAGCCTTTGATCGTCCCGAGCAAAGTATCAGTAAATTATTCCCCAAGAATACACTTTCGATGGTGAACTTATGCTTACACATGAAACTCGAGTCAACTCATACCATTCATGCTCATAAGGTATCCATTATTCACTACTCGCTATGAATCGAAGTGATGTGTGCATGTGCATTCGAGTTTTATATATTCGTGGCAAGATTAAAGTTTATGCTAACTGCGTCTTAACTACCAACATCGGCATTCCCACTTCTTAAACCTCGCAATGGGTAAAGACATGGTGCAATAAGCAAGAGCGTCATCCAGAAGGTTTTTGGACTCGGAGACCGAGAAATACTCAAAGCCTCTTAAAAAGTTGAATTTCATTTTCATAATTTCAAGTATTAACACCTCTCAAGAAAGAAACTTGCTTTAAAAGTAAAGTATGCATTGCAAGAATCCTCCTCTCACGGATTAGTCAATAGCGTTGAATATTACCACAAGCTCGGGGCTACTTTGGTAATGTTACTACAAGCCCAGTGTTTAACGCATTGTTAAAACACAGATAATTCTCAAGCTTATTACTACGCTTTGATGGCTAGAGGATAGGATTACATCAGCAGATAAATATCGACACTAAGTTCACATAACCAATCATCTACGCAATGTACACATAATTTCTTCAGTTATTATAATTCGTGCGGTAACCGTCGATTCAAAGATTGAGTAATCGAATAATAAATAACTACTTGCAACAGTCGGCATTAATATCCTTAAATTTACTTCACATAAGTATAATATGATCACGTAATCATGCAACTCGGTTCCTTTCTTACTAATTCAAAGTTAAGGATTCACAAAAGTAAATGCGATTCTTGCTTAAAATTTTAAATTTACTCATTTATTAATTATTCGATAAACGGAAGCTAAGTGACTCGTGTACCCCCCACTTAAACAATGCATTGTCCTCAATGCATAAAAAGAAAGTAAAGCATTGGAACTTAGCTTCGGTCAAGCGCTGAAGTGGAACAAGTCGATGAACTTCGGGGCACATAGATAGACCGTGGAACTAACAAGAGATATATCGTTGCAAAACAAATCTTCAACAAAGCTCAAAACTCATTACAACGTTAGCCCATAAAAAGTAATAATCAAAAAGGGGCAGTAGAAGGAATAAAATAAACCTTAAACCGATGTTTAAGCCCTCACAATGTTTATTTTATAGCATTAAAACTACTCGTTCAGACATGAATTACTGAGACGAATAAGATAAAGGACATACGGACTCAAAAAGATAAATACTAAATAGAAGAAAAATAAACAAGCAACTAAAGATGGTAGTCTTCATCTATAACCTCCACCGCTTAAATATTCTTAAAACCGGGTGGAGAAGACAAAGAACAAAAAGCATTACCCCATGTGGGAAAACACGAGGTTGACTGGATCAACCATGTATTCAATCCAGTGTAAAAGAGAAACTTGGTAAGGTATAACAGATTGAATGTGACCTATAGGCTAAAGATAAAATCAGATACTTAGCGCAGACGCTTAAAGTTTTTATTGGATATCAACAACTTAGGGAGATGTAGCTTCTCCTCGAAATTACTAATCACCCAATTTATCACGTAGAAGGTCTCAACTTCATCAACAAGGTCGGATCGGTGTGATATTTTAGAACAAAACTCATCATCTATATGTGCCGGAAGGGTCAGAAAAATTGCGAAATTGAAATCTTCCGGTAGAAAAAGAAGTTGTATTTCGATTGAACCAAAAACTTATAAAATCTAGCTAGGTTCAGAGCTACACTTATCCCAGCTAGGATCATGAAAACCAAAATGATAAAAGATAATCACTAAAATATAGCAATATTTCTAATTCCGCAACACAAGGGTATTTTGTAAACAAAATGGAGGTTGAGAGTATGATGGGTTTAGAAAAAGATATACATAAGGATGGTAAGAAAAGATAAATGGTGGGTAAGAAATTGTGTTTTGGGTGGGTTGAAAATTGGTTAAGGAAATTTGTTGGGTAGGTAGTGTTTAAGGGATTGGGCTAGGGTGGGAGAGTGAAACAGATGGAAAGACAGAGTGGGAATGAAAGAAAGGTTAGAAATGTGAACTGTTGGGGCAGATTGGTGAGAGGATCGAAAAGTTTGAAGCTGAAAAAGTGTAAAGGGAAAGATAAGGATAGTTGTAGAACGAATTGCACACCACTTTGGATTTTCACTTGGATCACCGTTCTAAAAGGTTTTGGAAGTTGACCAAAATTATTCTTGTTCACACCAATCATTCTCTGTTACATTTTCAGTAATTTTCAAGTTCTCTTAATGCTTCCATCTTAAGGTTGATTGATGTCCTTTTCTTTAGCAATTTCTCGACTCTCCTAAAGAACTCTACTTCACGTGGCCTATATTGAGTAAAAAAGTTTTGCACATCCTTAGCCTAATGGCCATCGGAACACGGAAAATAAAAAACTTTAACACATGTCACGTTACTCTTATCTGACACAAAGAAAACAAAACCTAAAAATCCTAAGGGTTTTACGAAGTAGTTTTGAGTTTAAAGTCCTCAGCTCGACTTTCTAAAAATTATCCTTATCAGTTATCACTCTTGGATCGCCAGATATTGACCCCTCGACCACTATATGAGGTGGGCTCGTCGCTTTTGCAGATTAATACCCTTTCATTGGTTGTGAGACCTAGGAAACGACATCTATCCATACCATTTATACAAAGCTCTTACCTCGCCTCTCGTTTTAGGAACTAATGAATTCTATGGAGATTTAGTATTAGGGATTTACTTTATACCCATTCCTCTATAAGTCTGCATCATTATGCTCTCTCAAAACTCAACGTCTTATTTAGATTGCAAATTCTTAAAACTACACAAATCGTTGCTCCCCTGGCCAGTAGATTAGAAGCATTCTTATGTGTAAGACACTGAGATTGAGCATCCTTCTCGGTTAACAGAACTACGAGGAACTCTTTATTCACTGCTTCCTTCAACTACTACATGTTTCCTTACACCCTCTAGATGAGACAGATTTGGGGCAGAACCTTCCACACTAATAAAATTAATCTTACAAACCAACTCCGGGATAAGATTCATACTCAGGTTCATGTATAGGCTAACTTATGCTCAAAAAACCAAAAGATAGTAAAACATAAGCACAAAAAGGGTAGTACCTTGCCTTCAATAATATACCACGAAGAATTTAAGCCTTTAATTTTTTTTCTTTCTTTTTTTTTCCGGAGCCATCTTAGTGCTTTAAAGGTATTGCTTCCATCGCTTTTCCCATCATAGATTCGTAGCTCCACATGTTGCTGGGTTATTTTCTCAGCGCCCGTGAAAAATTACTGACTCGGATTATTGTTCCTCTGGTTTTTGCAAACAGAAGAAAACAAAAAACAAACAGACCGTACATTGACTTTAACATGGTTTCCCATGCTGCTATCAGACCTATAGATTAAACATACGGAGATAAACAGACACGCGAAGTCCTAGAAAATAGAACCAGGCTATTTGGCGGCAATGAGAGGCGATCTATTTGGGAGCGAAACCAAATTATTCAGATTCGGAATTTTTACACAGAGCAGACAACCAGAGGGACTCAAAAACGTAAAAACAGACTCTAAAACAGAAGACTTAACATGAATAAAAATTTATTTATATATAAAATTGACCGTTGGTTCCCGGCAACGGCGCCAAAAACTTGATGACGTAGATCAAGTGATAATAAAATACTTGACCACCATAAACCAATACTAGCAAGAGGACTAGGTCCATCGTAGTATAGCTATAGCGAATAAAGGTCGATCCCACATGGAACCAATTGTGAATCATTTATATACAAACAATTAATTATTCATGTCAAGGACACAAAGCGGTCTACGACCAACAAGAGACAAGAAAGATAAAGGACACGACACAAACAACGTAATTAACCTCCTCAATTATTATGTTATCGTTTGGATCTAGTGATTCTATATAATTAAGCTAGACTCGACAACTATTAATCCGATTCGTATTTATTTTATATTGGCTACGGGAGTCATCCCCTAAACTTGACTTAGTTCCGGGTAGGACACTAGATCACTGTGCTACATTACGTGACTTCGCTTCGTAGGCCTCCATCTCATATAACTTGCACGCTTACAAAACTAGGGATGCCGATATTAACCGTATTCCTCACCTAGGCAACATTCCTGTGGTTAGGCGTACTTCCTAGGTGATTCCATCAGTCTTTGTCCCATTAACACTAACTTCATAGGTATCATGTTAATCTACGATTTACGTATAACTAGATGAGCTCAATTCCCTAATACAGAACAGATCTAGATATCGCTGAAAGTCCCGGAAGATCAATTCATGAGCCGACCTAGGAGCCCTATATTGGTATTTACTAATCATACGCTAATTAAAACAGACGAGAAACATAGCCATAGCCATACCTACTAAGATAAGAAATTCTAGGTGGACAATCACACCATAAAGACGTGGCTAGATTGACGCGACGAACAACTAAATCTTAGCATTTCTACATACGTAACGGATAAAATAGAGATTTATAAAGCAATTATACAGATATACTAAAAACACGATTGTTGATCAAAGTAAAGTCATACATAGGTCACGAGACATAGGCGTGGACGTGTGGATCCTTATAGACGAGGAATCCCCACTGCCTCACGTCGTAATCCTAGATCTACATCGTTTAACTAAGAACAAACAATCTCAAACGATAAACAATAATTGGGGGGAATCTAATTACAACAAACAAAGAAGAAATAAATACAAATAACTCACATTATTGCTGCTGAACTTGTATTAAAACTGCTCTGAGAAACTGAGGATTTGTGTTATGAGTTGTGCAAAAAGTGACTAATGAAAGGGAGTTTATATAGGCTGTAAAACCGACTTAGAATAGCCGTCAGCCTACCTAATTCGTAAATCCTAAACCCTAAAGAGATAGAAAATGTGTCTCCAAAGTAAGGGCAATTTGGTCAACTCGCTGGCAGCCAGAGCAGGACTCACGCCGCCGAGCCCGAGGATCTCTTTGGGCTCTCGCCTACTTTGTCTGGTCCGTTCCTGGTCCATTTTTGTGCATTTTTCTCCTCCGAAGTCCATTCCAATCGCTTCCAAATAAATTCCACTATAAATAAACCATAAAACAAGGCTTGAAATATCAAATAATATAATAAAATGGCTAATTTCATAATAACGAGTCGTAACTCGGTTCGGGTGTAATTTATGCACGAGATGACTAATTATTAACCACTTAAAGCCCATTTAAGCTAGAATCGGGGGTAATCAATAGGTAAATAAAGGTATAAAGTTGACTGTCATCAAGAACCGCCCAAAGTAAACACATACCCAGTCATAGATCTCCTGCTGTCCACATCAGCAGCATAATCAGAATCACAGTACCTTGTGACAAAACATTGAGTACCACCTCCATAAATGAGTCCAATATCTGATGCACCCCTAAGGTACCTAAATATCCTCTTTACTGCTTTCTAGTGTTCCTTTCTAGGTTGAGCCATAAACCTGCTGACAACATTGACTGCCTGAGCCAAATCAGGCCTAGTATAGACCATGGCATACATTAAGCTACCCACTGCACTAGCATATGGAACTCTTGACGTGTATTCTTCCTCTTCAGCTGACTGTGGAGCAAACACAATAGACAGATGTAGATTTGGTGCCATAGGAGAATCTATAGGTTTGGCTGCTGACATGCCAAACTTGGATAATATCTTCTCAATATACCCCTGCTGAGACAGGAACAACTTCCCCTGCTTCCTATCTCTATAGATCTCCATCCCTAAAAATTTATTTTCATTCCTCAAATCCTTCATCTTAAATTCAGCTTTGAGCAGATTCTTTAGATCTTGAATGTCAGATTTGTTTGCAGCAGCTATCAGCATATCATCCACATACAGCACCAGATAGATGATTGAACCATCCTTCAACTTGTTGTGATACACTCGCCAATCATATGGACTCATGCTATAACCTTGCTAAATCATATAACTGTCAAAATTCTTATACCACTGCCTTGGGGCCTTCTTAAGTCCATATAAGGACGTCTTCCACTTGCAAACATATCCTTCCTTGCCAGGAACTTGGAAACCCCCTGGCTGAGTCATATATATTTCCTATCTACATCTCCATGTAGAAAGGTTGTCTTCACATCCAATTGCTCAAGTTCAAAATTTTGATGTGCCACTATTGCTAACAGCACCCTGATTGAAGTATGTCTGACCACTGGAGAAAATATCTCTTCATAGTCTACCCCCTCTTTCTGACTGAACCCTCTAGCAACCAAACGTGCCTTATATCTGATATCCTCAGCAGATGTCATTCTTCCTTTTTCTTGAATATCCATTTTCAGCTGACCACCCTTCTACCCTTAGGTTGTTTGACCAAATCCCAAGTCTCATTCTTCTGAAGTGACTCCATTTCTTCCCCGATGGCAGAAAGCCATTGGGATGCCTCAGAACATGTCACAGCTTCCCTGTAAGCGTTAGGTTCAAAACCATCCACTTTTTCCGCTACATGTAGTGCATATCCAACCATATCCTCCTCAAATCCATATCTTCTTGGAAGTCTGATATTGGTCCTCCTAGCTCTGCTGAGAGCTATACCCTACTGACCAACATCAGCAGTTTGAGTGTCTTCTGACCCTTGTTCAGCACTGGCTTGGATCCAGTTCTGGATCTACTGATTGTTGACTATCCCCTGCTGAGTCTTTTGATTTAGTAGACTCTAATTGAAGCTCCAGCTATTTGTCAACCTTCTCAGTCTCAGATCCAATTTCAGATTCAGATGTGGCCCTCACTGATGAGTTAAGCATAGAGTTTTCATCAAAGACGACACTCCTGTGGAGTATAACCCTATTTTCAGCTGATGACCAGATTCTATACCCCTTATCTCCATCTCCATATCCAACAAACACACCCTTCTTGGCCCTAGGTTCCAGTTTACCCTCACTGACATTATAGTAGACATTGCTTTCAAAAACCCTAAGTCCAGAGTAGTCTGCTGACCTTCCTGACCAAACTTCAAGTGGTGTTTTAAGTTTGATCCAGTGTGAGGCCCCCCATTGATTAAGTAGCAAGTTGTACTAACAGCCTCTACCCAAAATCTCCTTGCTAGACTAGAATTAGAGAGCATGCACCTTGCCCTCTCCAGAAGAGTTTGATTCATTCTTTCTGCAACACCATTCTGCTGTGGAGTATCTCTAACAGTATGGTGCCTAACAACTCATTCTTGCAAAACTCATCAAACTCAGACAAACAGAATTCCAGTCCATTATCAGTTCTAAGTCTCTTTATCTTCTTCCCTGTCTGATTCTCAACCAAAGCCTTCCACTGCTTGAAGTGCTTGAATGCTTCACTCTTGTGTTTCATCATAACAACCCAAAACCATTCTTGAATAATCATCTATGAAAGACACAATATACTTGTGACCACCCAGTGACTCCACCCTTGAAGGTCCCCAACAATCAGAATGGACATAATCAAGTGTCCCTTTCGTTATGTGAATTGCTGTTGGGAACTTGCTCCTATGTAGCTTCCCAAACACACAGTGTTCACAAAAATCCAACTCCTTGACCTTATGTCCGTCAATTAGATCAGACTTAGACAGAATTTGCATCCTTCTTTCACCCATATGACCCAATATCATGTGCCACAACTTAGTAAATTGTGACTGGTGAACCTTTGATGATGCAACAGCAGCAGAACCTGATACAATAGACCCTTGTAGTATGTACAATGTTCCCTGTCTGATACCCTTCAAAACCACACTTGAACCCTTATAGACATTGACCACTCCACATTCACCCCTGAACTTGAACCCTTTGCTGTCCAGTAGACTAAGTGATATTAAATTCTTGGTCATTTGTGGAACATGCCTAACCTCATTCAATGTGCCGAATTTACCATCATGTGTCCCCACCTGCACAGATCCAATCCCAACTATTTAGCAGACCTTGATGTTAGCCATTGCTATATGGCCTCCATCCACCTGCTGATAAGTTGAAAACCACTCCCTGTTTGGACATACATGATAAGATGCCCCAGTGTCCAGAATCCACACATCTCTGTGCCCTGCTGACTTTGAAACTGCTAAGGCCAGATCTTCTTCAGAGTTGATATCTTGTTCTGCCAAAGAAACTGTACCCTGCTGAGTACCCTGTTGCTTTTCCTCTTTGGACATTCATTTTTCCAATGTCCCTGCTCCATGCAGTAGTGACAGATATCATTAGCTTTAGGACCCTTAGAATTCTTTTTGAATTTCATCGTTCCAGAATTGCCTGGCCCTCTCCTGAATCCACTGGCCACCAATCCAACAGACTGACTATCTGTCCCAGATCCAGATGCCTTATGGCATAACTCTCAAGCATGGAGTGATGACCTTACATCCTCCAATGATACTAAGTCCTTCCCAACAATAAAGGACTGCACAAAGTTCTCATATGATGCAGGCAATGATACAAGTAGAATCAATGCAGTATCCTCATCTTCAATCTTCACATCAATATTCCTTAGGTCAAGCAATATTGTGTTCAGCTGATCTAGATGATCCCTCAGCCGAGTGCCCTCATGCATCTTTAAATTGAACAGTCGTCATTTTAATAACAACTTGTTGGTTAGAGACTTAGTCATACAGACTCTCAAGATTGGACCACAACTTCTCAGTAGTGTCCTCTTCAGCAACCTCTATGATAATATCATCTGACAAGCACAACATAATTGTTGAATGTGATTTCTCCTCCGGACTGGTTCTCTCAGCATCACTTTCTTTTGTTGATTTAGACAAGGGACCACATAATCCCTGCTGCTTCAACAAAGCACGCATCTTGATCTGCCATAGACTAAAACTGTTCCTTCCTGTAAACTTGTCAATCTTAACATTTAAAGCAGACATCTTTCTCACCAAAAATGCTTGTGTAGATCCCAAATCCTAGCGTCAATTATGAATTGGTGCCAATCTACCTTGCTTAAAACAGATAAACAGATTTCTTGATGAACCTGGATGCTCTGATACCAGTTTGTATTGACGGATCCATCAAGAAGTGATGGTGATTGTGAGTAAAGATAAAAGATAAACAAGCAAATAAACACAGAAACAAGAAGAACACACATTTAACGTGGTTTCCGGCAATGTGTCGACTACTCCACGGACAAACGAGGATGTTGGTCCCTTGAAAAGGCTTTGGTTAAGTTTAGAAGGGGGGTGAATAAACTTAACACTTAAAACTTTTGGATTTGACAAACTCGGGAGGTCGATAGTCTGGTGACGACTATCGATAGTCTGCTGACTATTAATGTTACTGAATTTGTTGCAACGGATTATATTTAAATTAAGCCTTATTACTTGTTGTTAAATGATGATACTAAGTATTGGATACTCAGTAGTGTATGTGTGATTCAGTTGCTAGTTTCAGTGGGTTGATGTGATCAGTGTGCTGATAAAATAGTATGCAGAAAGTAAATGCAGTAAAGTAAAGTAGGCAAGATTTATAGTTGTTCCAGGTGGTGTAATCCTGTCAGTCCACTATTCTCCTGTGATGTTGGAGGTAATTCACTAGAGATTCTTGAGGTTGCAGTTACAAAAATCCTTAAACTGTTTATCCTTCAACAATAACTATGGCTTCACAAACTGAACACTTGACACAGGTAGAATTGCTGCTCCAATGTATTTCACTGGTCCTTTTAGGGTAGGATTGCCTCTTCACCAGCTCCACCACAAACAACAGTTCTTGACACCCAAAAGATGCTTCTCTGTCTTCAGCAAACTTCTTGTAAAAGAAGAGTTGAATCAAGTAAGTGATTCAGCTTTCAACAGCTTGATCAGGATGAAATGATCAGCAGCTTGAGGTCTTCAAGTGTGTATACTTGATGTAACTTGATAGTAGGTAACACTTCAAGAAATTTCTTGATCAGTAAGTTTAAGCTCAGTGTATGTCAGCAGGGTGTTTTTCTTGATAAAAACTTGATAGCTTCGTATGGATTGTTTGTTGTTCATCATCTTCAAACTGAATCGGGAGTCTCATATTTATAGGTGTGAATCCTTTGACTTGTGTTTGAATTTTAAATGTAGCCGTTTCAGACTTGTCTCCATCTTGACTTGCTTTTTATCTCTGTTCATAGTATTGACACTGTCAGTCAGCTTTTTGTCAGTTTCCAGATTGTCCACCCTTTGACTTATATCCATCAGATAATCCTCTGAATCTTTCCAACGTTCCTTTTATCTTGACCATTGATTTGTTGACAAAATCACTACATGTGATCCATCCTTATCCATTTAATCTTCCAATGTAACTTTTGATTTAATCGAGAATGACATTCAGCAGATATTATAAGTATATTAGTCTACTGATGTAGTTAACTGTCAGCTGGTTTAAGTCTGCTGTGATTTACCAACACTTTAGCTGACTGCTTCTTATCTAACTTTTTATTGTGAAGTTTGAGTACACCAATTTGAATTTAACTAAGTTCCAATCACCACTTAAACATATGGAACTTAGACCTTGTACACAAGGTATATGTAATCAGTTTAGGTCATCACAGACTTCCCTAAATTCTGATTCCATAACCTTGACTTTAAATACTAAGTTTGATCCCTTAGTCTTCAATAAATGAGTTTGAACCCTAAGCCTTCAACCATCAGCAGGTTCCTAGTTAGTCTACTGACCTAGATTCACTACTGACCTAGACAGGCCTGCTGATAAAGTCAGCTGACCTTTTTACAGTAATTGTTTGATCAAACCTATACAAAAATCAAACTCTAATAAACCTATACATTTTATCTAGACATCTTTTTGCCTTTACTCTATAACAGCTAGTATGACACTCATCATTAAAACTTAAATTATGTCCAACAATTTCCCTCTTTTTAGTGATGATGCCAATACCCTTCTTACAGCAAAGGAAAAAGATAAAAACGAAACAGAACAAATTTAGTCATATCTTATTAAAATCACATTTGTTGAAAATTATTACAAATTGGGATCAGCAAAAGATAAATGCAAAATTAAGTGTGCTGATGTAGTTTCTGTTTCTGTCTTGTTCTATCTTCTCTTGATACTCTCTGATTTCCCTGACTACATCTATCATCCATTGATTTTCCAATATGGAAAAATCAATCTAGGTATGTAACTCTTCCACCATTTCTAGGCTACCGGTAGGGCCAACCTTATAGAATGAACACTGAAGCCTTGTCCAATCTAGAAGTGTTTGAATTCTTCCAGTGAATCCCTTGCTTTCCAACTGCCCATCCTTTGACCACTTCCACCTCTACCACATCTACTAGCAACTCTCATGGATTTGACTCTTACTTCCCAAAATTAATAAGTCCTAAAGAGGAATTCAGTCCTTCTTGAAATCCCATGTCATGGTAAGGTCTCTTCTTTGAATAGTACAACTTCTTGTACTCTTTCAACAGGTCATCAGTCAGCTGAATCCTGCCAGGTGCAGGCTTTCTAAACTCATTTATGTCAGCCTCCCATTTCATTATGGCAAAAATCCTTGCTGCCTCATTTGCTTCTGCTGTAAGGCCTTCTTCCCCCTGCTTGACATCATCAATAAATCGGCTCAGTAGGCCATGAACACTCTCTTCTGTAATTACCAAATTTGCTAGTTGACCTTGCATAATTTCAGTTCTTGTGTCAGCTGCAGTGATTCGGCCTTCCATAGTTTGTTCCAGCAGATTGTTCCTCTCAGTCACCATAGGATCAATATCTGCAAGGTGAGTTACCTCAGCAGGTTTAGGGGCCTCAGCAAGCTTATCATTTTTCTTGTGTAGCAAGGTGATCTGCTCTGCCATATGCTTGTCTCTGTTTATAACTTCATTCTTGACACGAACAACCTCTCTCATCAAATCATTTGTTGAAAATTGAAGGGAAGTGATGTTTGATGCTGTTGTCTCGGTAGTTCTTCCTCTGTTTTCCATTAAGTTCACCAACTCATCAAATCTCCTCTCACTTCTATTCAGTTGAGTTATATCATCTCTTACAACTTTCAACTCATCCAAAATATGTACTGGAATATCATTCATTCCATCCATTCCTCCAGCAAACCCTCCAGCAGGCTGTTCTATATTATCTTCAGCCCTGGGTTGCCTCACAACAATTGCTCTTGTCATGTCCTGTTCATGGGGTTCAGGACTTTTTTCCACAACATCTCCAAAAATCTGTTACAGGTTCTGGCTTAGGTTGATCCTCTTGTGCAGCTTCCAAAATAGGTACTTCTTCAAATATAGGTACATTTGGTTGTTGGGGCACTGCTTCAGCTTCTTTTTCAAGCATCTGAAATTCCTCATCACTAAAATCATAATCCAACAGCTGATCCTCCTCATCAAAAACAGTCTGCTGATCATCTTTGCCTTCAGCAACCTTTTCTTCAGCAGGTTGTTCTACAGCAACCTCCACACAATGTATAAGGGATTCCTCCAATCCTATCAAAAGTTCCTACCTCTATCCCAACACTGTTTGATCCTCAGTGATTAGGACCTCTTGTTCCAACCTTTGTTCAATTGCTGTCTGTTCCTCAGCAGACTGAACCTTCATTTCTTCCACTGTGATTTGAGGAAATACAGCCAAATTTTCCTCTAGCACACCTCCAGCATTTGCAATCACTTTAAGAGTTTCAGAGGCTTGTGCCAAAACTTCATCAGTGTCAATACTCTCTTGATATTGAGCTTATTCTTCTGATAGAATTTCATGCAGCTCAATCATCACAGCATCCGTAGTGGCCTTTAACATAGCATCTTCAAGAAGTGTTGCTCACTGCTAATTGTTCTTCTAAATCCTCTGTAAAAGCAACAACCATTTCCTGATCCAAATCATCAGTCTGCTGACCCTCAGCAGACTTGCCACCATCAGCATATTGATCTACTGTCTTGTCAGTGGACCCCTGTCCATCTCCTTCTGTGGATTTTTCCTTAGCAACTTCACTTGACTCCCCTGGGTGCATAGGATGATTATCATCTGAATCAGATGAGGATGATGAATCATCACTATCAGGTATGAACCTGGGATCTCTAAACATAATGCTTCCCCTTTGCTTTTCTGCTTCAATGATTTCCAGTAGCCTTGCTCCCAACAGAGATGTGTCAATTAATCCAAGCAAGGCCTCTACTCCCAACTGTTCAAATGCCCAATCTTCAAATCCAGTCATTGGTTCTCTTGCTGCTTTCTATCTCTTATAGAATCCAAACTTCCAACTGAAATATTTCTCAACTTGTCTGATGTTTGGATATGCCTTAGGATTTTGGGACTTCTTTTCTCTTCTTTCATAGGGCATTGTTTGCTTCTTGGGAATAGGTTGTTCAACTTGTTGTCCTCCAAAGGTTTCAACAAGATGACTTAATGTATCCTCAGCAGATACAAATAGGTCAGTAGGTTCCTCAGGTTGTAAATTAGTACCTACCACCTCCATCTGTTCAATACTTGGTTCCTTCTAACTTATATGCTCATCGGCAGGGTCTGCAACAGTTTATTCTTCCCCCTGAGTTGTAGCATCCACAGCAGGGTCTTGAAGAGGTACTATGACTTCCATAGCAGGTTCAGGTTCAGCAGTGTGCTGTGGTTCTTCAATTTGTTGCCCAACAACAACCTCAGCAGCCTCAGTAGGCTCAACAACTTGTGTTGTTTCAAAAACACCTTTTTCTACTTCCTTTTGGGCCTCCAAAACCCTTAGTTCCTTTCCTTTTCCATGAACCCTCTTCTTTGCAATATGCTTTCTTCTTTTTATAGGTTGTTGCTCGGCATCAAAAAGTTCTTCTTCTAATCGCCATCATTAGCAATGATTTTCCTCTTCCTTGTATCTTCTTTAAGTTGTTATTTTAAGACCTCAGCAGCAGTCTTCTTGGAAACTCCAGTAGGCTCCATAGCCTCAACTTCAACTTGAGCCTCAGTAGACTCAGCAATGTCTACTGGTTGCTGCCTTGTCTTTTTAGGATTTAACAGCTCAGTTATCTTCCTTGTTTCACTAGCCTTTCTATTCTACACAGGCTTCTTTGGTGCAGCAGGTTGGACATCATTTTTGGCCTAGGTCCTCTATTCTTGCCCACCATCATCATTATCATCATCACTCTCAGTCTCCTCATAATCTTATTCCTCATCATCCAAACCAGGGATAAGATAACTGATTTCTTGTTTGTATCTTAACTTGTTGATTTTTGTAGGTGCAACATCAGTAATCTGTAGGTGATTCAACAGCGCCTGAATCATCAAACCCAAAGGTTTAGTTTTGGATTTCCTTGTGCCATCTCTATCTTCTGACACAACCTTCTTCATGTATTGGATAAAGAATCCTACCAAATCAAACCTCATGCTCCTGCAAATGATTATCAGCAGGTCTATCTTCGGTCCAGAAAGTGTATCAAGACTTTCACTAAATTCCAGAATATTCTTGGCAATAATCTTGCTCAGTAGGTTATATTCCAAGCCAATATTCTTCACATTGATACTTATGGCTGTTGGTACAGACTTGTTTGTCTATATTGACTTAACAAATTCCAATCTTGATAACTCCATAAACTCATGATTTGTAGGAGCTCCATTTCTTGGTCCAAATCCAAACACTTCCCTCAGTAGGTCTGAAGTGATTTCAATCTCCTGGGCATTAACAGTTGTAGTAAATGCCTCTCTACCATCTCTAATCACCATGTTCCTCTAGAAATTGTTGACATTGATACAAGAGATACTTTCCAATATGATATTCAAGATGGCTTCCAGTCCTTCACACCTTCTGATTCTTCTTCCAATATTGATAGCTAACTCAGTCTTGTTAGCATGAACAACAAAACCTCTAACACTTTGGCTTGTTCCAAGATGAACATCCTTATCCGCCATTTTAAGAATTTGAGAAAGATGAAGAAGAAAACTTTGTAAATCTGTGTTCATATTTGTGTATAATCAGAGAAAATCGATCTGAGTTCTGTATGTATCTTCTGTCTATATGTCTGTATATATAAGGAAAGAAAGTGGGTGATAACTGTCAGGAAAGTATTGTACACTTACTATAGCATTTAAGCATGATTAACCTTGGAATAAATGTGATGTTGCCACGTGTCCCACTAACTTGTCCATAAAGAGTTGTAACCGTTGGATATTGCAACCGCAGTTATAATGGATAAGAATAATATCCGTTTACTATTGAGTTTCATTTAAGGGGTTGTTTGTTTACAAGAATAAGTACTTATTCTGAATTTTTTAAGTGGTAGTTATAATAAGAGATGTTTGTTAACATTTTTTTGTTTGACTTATTCAATTCAGATTATTTGAAAACTATCAAAAATTACTCTTTAACTTTTAAGTGGTTCATAAGCCACTTATCGCTGAAAATTATTCATGCTACTACGTCCGGAAAATGTGCTACCCAATATTACCCACGTTTCCACGTTACTCTTCTTTTATTAATGCATAGCATCTGGATCTGTTCCAATTTTACCGAGTTTTTTTTCTTCTTATTTGGCTATAGTTTGTTTAATCATGCCAATGAGTTTATACTTTTTATTATTTATTAATGTTATGAAATATGAATTGAAGTTTAATAAAATATTTGTAGCTTTATTCAAATTATATTTTATATATCATTGTATTGTTTTATATGCTTTGAATATGTAAAGTTATGAAAAAATAAAATTATAAAATGAATTAATCACATTCAATTTCCAGACGTACTGTGTTACCAAACAATCTAATCGCTTTCAGCACTTAAATTATTCAGCTACTTATTGTTTTCAGACTTCAGATTTCAGCTTTCAGACTTCAGATTTCAGACTTCAGATTTAACAAACGGCCCCTAAGTTTGACTGTCTTCATAAAGTATAATTCTGTAGACTTGGTCTTCAGTAGAGTCGAGCTTCGGCAGGGTTACTTTGAATTTACTCTCTTTGATCTTCGTTGGCTCGACATCCTATCGACAAAAGCGCTCTGCGATCTTCATCTGACCTAGTTTTGTCCAGCTGATAATACAAGATGAAGTTTAATACAATGAATGATCTGTCAAGTGAGCTCACCCAACAGGACAAAGACCAATCCCCTTGGCAACTTCATTTGCTTAATTTTCCAAATTATTTAAGTACATGAAATTGTTGATACCAATGCCTAATCTGCCAAGTGTGCGCACCCAGCAGGGCAAAGACTAATCCCCTTGGTGAATTCCAGTACACTGCTGACCATTAACATGTCAGTCAACTTTTATGATGCCTAGTTTAGTTCTTAACTTAGCAAATCTTTCACAATCCAATGGTTTTGTAAAGATATCAGCAAGTTGATCTTCAGTGGGGATGTAAAGAACCACCACATCTTTCTTCTCAATATGATCTCTGATAAAATGATGTCTCACATCAATATGTTGGTTCTACAGTGCAAAACAAGATTTTCTGTGATTGCAATTGCATGTGTGTTATCACACATTATGTGAATTTCTTTTTCTTCTATCCCGTAATCCCTTAATTGTTGTCTTAACCATAGTACTTGTGCACAACAGATTCCAGCAGCAATGTATTCAGCTTTAGTAGTAGAAGTGGATATTGAATTCTGTTTCTTGCTAAACCAGGAAACAAGTCTATTTCCCATCAACTAACAAGTTCATGTGGTGCTTTTTCTATCAATCTTGCATCCAGCATAATTAGAATCTGAGTACGTTATAACTTTGAAACTTCCATCATTTGAGTACCATATCCCTACTCCCAAAGTCTCTTTTAGATACTTGATAATCCTCTTGACTGCAGCTAAGTGACTTTCTTTAGGTTTAGATTAAAATCTTGCACAAACACCTACAACAAATGATATATCAGGTCTGCTAGTAGTGAGGTACAGCAGACTGCCTAACATTCTTCTGTATAAAGTCTGATCAACATCTTTGCCTTCTTTATCTTCATCTATTCTAATGCTTGTACTCATAGGAGTTGACATTTGGTGCTATTTTTCATACCGAACTTCTTTAACAGCTCTTTGGTATATTTAGTTTGATGAATGAAGATTCCCTCTTTCATTTGTTTAACTTGTAATCCCAAAAAGTAGTTCATTTCTCCCATCATACTCATTTGGAACTTGCTTTTTATGAGATTAGCAAACTTTTCACATAGCAATTCATTTTCAGAACTAAATATTATGTCATCCACATAAATCTGTACCAGTAGGGTGCTGTCCTCTTCAATGATTTTGAAAAGAGTCTTGTCAATGGTACCTTGGTAAAACCATTTTTCACCAAGAACTAAGATAGGGTTTCATACCATGCTCTTGGTGCTTGTTTCAAACCATAAAGTGCTTTATTGAGTCTGTACACTTTATCTTCTTGATCTTTAACTTCAAAACCTAGAGGTTGCTGAACATAAACTTCATCTTCTAGAATGCCATTCAAAAATTCATTTTTGACATCCATCTGGTATATCTTGAAGTTTTTGTAAGCAACATATGCCAAGAATAATCTTATAGCTTCCAATCTTGCACCTGGGGCATATGTCTCATCAAAATCTATTCCTTCTGCTTGAGAATAGGCTTTTGCTACTAGTCTGGCCTTGTTTCTTACAATGGTACAAGATTCGTCCAATTTATTTTTGTATACCCATTTAGTGCCAATTATATTTGCATGACTAGGCCTCTCCACTAGTGTCCAAACTTGGTTTCTTTCAAACTCATTCACTACTTCTTGAATAGCAATTATCCAATCAGGATCAGATATTTATTCTTCAACAACTCTAGGCTCCATTTGAGATAGAAAACAAGTAAACATTGCTTCTAATTGACTTCTAGTCCTTACACCTTGTTGTATATTGCCAATTACTTGTTCAGAAGGGTGATCTTTCAACCATTGTAAATTTTGATTTACAGGAACCACATCTTGATGTAGGTCTGCATTGTTGCTTGATGAGGGATTAGCAGATCCTTAAACTGCATCCGTTGTTGCATATGTAGTGTTATCAGTAGGTTCTTCAGCAGGTACATCTTTACTTCCAGAATCAGAGACTTTTAAGTCACTTATCTTCTTCAAAACATCAACATATTCTGGATCAATGATCTCCTGATTCACAGCAGGTTCTGAAACTTCATCATTTTCCATTCCAGTGAACTTAGGTTCATAAAAAATGACATGTATAGATTCTTCATGTTTCATTGTCCTTTTGTTCGATAGACTGAATGCCTTCTTTGATGATGAGTATCCCAAAAGATTCCTTCATCGATTTTGGTTGGAATGTCTACTGATTGTTCCTTATGATTCAAAATAAAACACATACTCCCAAATGGATGGAAATAAGATATATTTGGTTTCCTTCCATTCCATATCTCATAAGGTGTCTTTGACTTTTACATTTCTTGTGGTCCTATTTTGTGTGTAGCATCTTTGTATTGATTGTTTTAAACCAATATCTTTTAGGTAGTAATGCTTCCCAAATCATAGTCCTTCCTGCTTCTTTCAAAGTCATGTTTCTTTTTTCAGCAACCCCATTTTGCTGAGGTGTACCGGCAGCTGCTAATTGATGCAGCACTCTATTTGTTCACAGAAATCCCTTATGACTTTGTTAAGAAACTCAGTACCCTTATCTGATTTGATTTCACTACCGACAAACTTTTCTCATTTTACAATCTCTTCAAAAGTTTAGGCATCTTTTGAAGTGTCTCATTTTTCTTGTTCATGAATATTACCCAAGTGTATCTTGAATAATCATCCACAACTACCAGAGTGTACTTCTTTCCTGTTACACTTGTTGGTGTTACTGGTCAAAATAAATCCATATGCATCAGCTCCAAAACTCCCTTTGTTGATTGTTTGGTGTTTGACTTGAAGCTTGACTTTGATTGTTTACCTTGCTGATGTGCATCACATATACCATCTTTCTTGAATGTGATCTCAGGTAAACCAATCACTAACTTCTTTTTCACCAATTGATTGATATCATCAAAATTTAGATGATTCAATTTCTTAGGCCACAACCAATTTAATTCTGACTTGGTATGCACTGTCAGGCATATTTCTGGAATAGGAGTAGACCAATCTACAACATACATATTTTGTTGTCTTCTTCCAGCCAACACAACTTTTTCACCTCTTTCACTAATGACAATGCAGTAGCCTTTGTCAAAAGTGACCTTGTAACCCATGTCACAAAATTGTCCAATGCTCAGTAGGTTGTAGTCCAGTCCTTCCACATATGCAACATTTCTGATAGTTAATCCATTCCTCACCAGTGTTCCATATCCGCTTGTATATCCTGGTGTGTTCTTGTTGCAAAAATTGACTTTTGGACCATCTTTTTCCACATAGTTTGTTAAACAGTGCTTATTCTTTGTCATATGTCTGTAACATCCACTGTCAAAGTACCAGACACCCTACAAAACAGTTTTAATGTGTTTTAGGTACCCAAAACTGTTTGGGTCCATAGTGGTCAGTGGTAAGCACAACCCTTGGCAAGTTTCCATATGGTCTTCTTTGGAAAGTGTTGCACTTTTGTTCATATATGTATCCTACATTTCTATAAAATCTAACATTTGGTTGTGTAGGATTCACATATGGTTTCCAGCCTTTTGGTACAAAGTGCTGTTTGAAGTGATTTCAATTGTTAGAAGCACTAGCATAACCATGAGGTTGCGGTCTATTAAGAACAACCCTGTAATTTGGAGTCTGCTAAGGTTCCTGTTGAAGTCTTAAATAAGTCCTCTGCTGATTTCACTGCTGAGGTTTTACCCTAGAATTATGGTTATGTCTATTGTTTCTAGCAGTAGGGGCTGGAACATTCCAATCTTCATCAGTAGGGAACAATCTACCTTTCCCCCTAAGATAAGTATCCCTTAAATGATTAACATTTTTAGGGTTAGGATTCTTATCCTTGGAATATTTCTGATTTTTGCCCTTTAGTGGTCCAGCAGGCTTTGCAGTAGGTCTGCTATCATTATGTCTAGAAGGTCCAGCAGTCCTACCCTTGGATTTACCCTTTTTATTAGGTATTGTTGACCTTTTTGACTTCTGATTTTGCTTTCTTGGAGCATTCTCAGTAGACTTTACTGCCTCAGCAACCTTTTTGGGAGTTAAATCTTGTACAGGCACAAACTTAGGACCAATTCTGGTACTAGGTTCAGTAGCCTTACAGGATCCACCCTTTGTAGACTGTTGAGACTCAAATCCAAGGCCTGTTCTATCATGATTGAGGTCAAGTTTAAATTATTAACTCGATACCTACTAACACACTAGCAAGAGAACTAGGTTCAATTGTAGTATAGCTAGATAGAGTCGAGGTCGATCCTACAGAGACTCGGCACAAATAAAACACAACTTTATCCTATTAGAACTAAATTGAAAGGGCGGTCTACGACCAACTGATGACGTAGATCAAGTGATAATAAAATACTTGACCACCATAAACCAATACTAGCAAGAGGACTAGGTCCATCGTAGTATAGCTATAGCGAATCAAGGTCGATCCCACATGGAACCAATTGTGGATCATTTAAATACAAACAACTAATCATTCATGCCAAGAACATATAAGCGGTCTATGACCAACAAAAGACAAGAAAGGTAAAGGACACGACTCGACACAACGCATAAACAACGTAATTAACCTCCCCAATTATTATGTTATCGTTCGGATCTAGAGATTCTATATAATTAAGCTAGACTCGACAACTATTAATCCGATTCGTATTTCTTTTATATTGGCTACGGGAGTCATCCCCTAAACTAGATCTAGCTCCGGGTAGGCCATCTAGATCACTATGCTACATCATGTGACTTCGCTTTTTCGGCCTCCATCTCATATGACTCGCACGCTTACAAAACTGGGGATGCCGATATTAACCGTATTCCTCACCTAGGCAACATTCCTTTTTTCAGGCGTACTTCCTAGACGATCGCATCAGTCTCCGTCCCATTAACACTAACTTTTAGGTATCATGTTAATCTACGATGTACGTATAACTAGGTGTGCACAATTCCCTAATACAGAACAGATCTAGATCTCGCTGAAAGTCCCGGAAGATCAATTCATGAGCCGACCTAGGAGCCCTATATTGGTATTTCCTAATCATACGCTAATTAAAACAGACGAGCAACGTAGCCGTAGCCATACCTACTAAGATAAGAAATTCTAGGTGGGCAATCACACCATAAAGACGTGGCTAGATTGACGCGGTGAAAAACTAAATCTTAGCGTTTCTACATACGTAACGGATAAAATAGAAACTCATAAAGCAATTATATAGATCTACTAAAAACACGGTTGTCGATCATACCAAAGTCATCTATAGGTCACCGGATAACAGATCTGGGCGTGTGGATCCTTATAGACAAGGAATCCCCACTTCCTCATATCGTATCCTTAGATCTACATCGTTCGGTGAAGAACGAACAACCTCAAACGATAAATAATAATTGGGGGCTTAATTACAAAGAACTAAGAACAAATAAATACAAGAACTTACATTATTGCAGATCTTGCATAAAAACTGCTCTAAGAAAAACTGGAAATTTTATTATGAATTGTGTGTATGTATTGAGGTGTATTTGGCATGTATAACATGCCTTTATTTATAGGGGTTCAAGCTAATTAAGAGATATACTTTAACATGTCAAAACAAATAAGAGATAACTCGGCCGATCTCATAAAAATAAGATCGCGCCCCCAAAATGCGTCCTCCATGTTGGCGCCACCTTTGGATTGCCTTACTCTCTCTTTTTGTGCTTATCCGATCTTTATCTTGAATTTTCTTTGATTTATCTTGAGATTTAATTTTTCCATTTGTATTTATCCTCCATAATTATCCAAATCTGCAAAATAGATATTTATCCCAAAATAAATCATTTTTAAATAAAACAGATAAATATAATAAAAACGGATAAATACCGATTTATAAATAAAAACAGATAAGTACCATAAAAAATGGATAAATACCAAATTATATTTTATAAATCACAAAACATTAAATAATCCATATAAACATGTGATTTAATATAAAATACATATTATTAATCTTGATTTAAGGTCAACGTTGATGACTTTTACGGGTATAATTTGACCGTCATCAACTACCCCACTTAGACTTTGATCGTCCCGAACAAAGCATCAATAAGTCATTCCCAGAAAACAATTGACATGGTCAAATCATACTTACGAGAAGCTCGAGTCAACTCATACCATCATGCTTATAAGATATCCATTATTCACTACTCTCTATGAACCGATGTGATGTGTGCATGTGCATTACATTTTATATAATCGAAGCAAGATTCGAGTTTATGCTAACCGTAATCTCAACCTACCAACATCAGCATTCCCACTTCTTAAGCCTCGCAATGGGTAAAGACATGGTGGAATAAGCAAGAGCGTCATCCATAAGGTTTTTGGACTTGGAGACCAAGAAAAATACTCGAAGCCTCTTAAAAATTTGAAGTTTTTTCGCATTTCCGTAGTTTCAAGCTTTATCACCCCTCAAGAAAGAAACTTGCTTTAAAAGTAAAGTATGCATTGCAAGAATCCTCCTCTCACAGTTAGTGGAAGCATTGAATATTACCACAAGCTGAAGCTACTTTGGTAATGTTACTACAAGCCAGATGTTTAACTTATTGTCAAAACACAGATTATTCTCAAGCTTATTACTCCGCTTTGATGGCAAGAAGATAAGAATACATCAGCAGATAAATATCGACACTAAGTCTACATAACCAATCATCTATGCAATGTACACATAATTCTTCAGTTATTATAATTTGCGCGGTAAAAATCGATTCAAAGATTGAGTAATCAAATAATAAATAACTACTCGCAACAATCGGCATGAATATCCTTAAATTTACATTCACGTAAGTATAAAATGATCACTTACTCATGCAACTTGGTTCCTTCCTTATCAATCCTTAGCTAGGAACTCACAATTCTAAGGGTACGAGATATAATAATATGGTATTTATTCAATTTTTTCAATTTTTCACCGTTTCATTCAATTTTCAATTATAGTACATCATAGCTAAGTCTCCTACCCCCCACTTAAACATGTCATTGTCCCCAATGACAAATAAAAATGAGAATTCAAGAAAAAGACTTAGCTCTGGAAGCGGCTCTCAAGTAGATGCAGAACATCGGAGTAATCTAAGCACGTCGTGGAGAAGCAAGTGAAAACCTGTTGAAGAAAACCAAACAGAAACTCCACGAAACCGTTAATAACATGTCAATGGAAGGTATAAAATAATGTGGCAGTAACAATTTAAGCCACTTTATTCCATACAACCAATGACAAGGAAAACCAAAGAGTTAAAACTACTCGTTCAGACGCAAAAAGAAAAAGACTAGATAAACAAGCAACTAAAGATGGTAATCTTCATCTATAATCTCCACCGCTGAAATATTCTTAAAACCGGGTGGAGAAGACAAAGATCAAAAAGCATTACCCCATGTGGGAGAACACGAGGTTTACTGGATTAACCATGTATTCAACCCAGTGGAAAAGAGAAACTTGGTAATGTATAACAGATTGAATTTGACCTATCGGCTAAAGAATAAAATCAAATACTTAGCGCAGACGCTTAACGTTTTCATTGGATATCAACAACCTAGGGAGATGTATCTTCTCCTTGAAATTACTAATAACCCAATGTATCACGTAAAAGTCATAACCGTCATCAACAAGGCCGGACCGGTGTGATATTTGAGAACAGAACTCATCGTCTTGACCGGAATAGGCGTAAAAGTGTGAAATGTAAAACTTCCGGTAGAAAGATAATTTGTATTTTGATCGAACCAAAAACTTTTAAAATCGAGCTAGGGTCAGAGCTACACTTACCCCAGCTAGGATCATGAAAACCAAAATGATAAAAGATAATCATTAAAACTTAGCAATATTTCTAGTTCCGCAACACAAAGGTATTTTGTAAACAAAATGGAGGTTTAGAGTGTGTTGGGTTTAGAAAAAGATATACATAAGGATGGTGAGAAAAGACAAAGGGTGGGTAAGAAATTGTGTGTTGGGTGGGTATTGGTTAAGGGATTGGGTTAGGGTGGGAGAGTGAAATAGATGGAAAGAACGAGAGGGGATGAAAGAATGGTTAGAAATGTGAATTGTGAGGCAGATTGGTGAGAGAATAGAAAGGTTGAAGGGTGAAAAGGTACAAAGGAAAGGATAAGGATAGTTGCAGAACGAATTGCACACAACTTTGGATTTTCACTCGGATCGCCATTCTAAAAAGTTTTGGAAGTTGACCAAAAATTGTTCTTGTTCGCACCAATCATTCTCTGTTACATTTTCAGTAATTCTCAAGCTCTCTCAATGCTTTCATCTTAAGGTTGATTGCTAAATTTCCTTTTCTTTAGCAATTTCTCGACTCTCCTAAGGAACTCTATTTCATGTGGCCTATATTGAGTAAAAAAGTTTTGCACATCCTTAGCCCAATGGCCATCGGAACACGGCAAAATAAAAAACCTCAACATATGTCACGTTACTCTTATTGGACTCAAGGAAAACAAAAACCTAAAATCCTAAAAAGAAATCCTAAGGGTTTTAAAGAAGTAGTTCTGAGTTTAAAGTCCTCAGCTTGACTTTCCAAAAAGCATCCTTGTCAGTCATCCTTCTTGGATCGCTAGATGTTGACCCCTTGAGCACTATATGCAGTGGGCTCGTCGCTTTTGTGGGGTAATACCCTTCCCTTGGTTGTGAGACCTAGGAAACGACATCTATCCATACCAATTATACAAAGCTCTTACCTCGGCTCTCGTTTTAGGAACTAGTGAATTCTAAGAAGATTTAGTCCTAGGGACCCATTTTAATAACATCCTCTATAATGCTGCTTCATTATGCTCTCTCAAAACTCAACATCTTCTTTAGATTGCGAATGCTTAACTACACAAATTGTTGCTCCTGTGGCCACTAGAAGCAATCTCATGCATAGGACAATGAGATTTTGACAGAACTACGAGGAACTCTTTATTCACTGCTTCTTTCAGCTACTACATGTTTCCTTACACCCTCTAGACGAGACAGATTTGGGGCAGAACCTTCCACACTAATAAGTAATCTTTTAAACTCACTCCGGGCTAAGATTCATACTCAGGTTCCTGTATAGGCTAACTTATGCTAATAAGACCAAAAGATAGTAAATCATAAGCAAAAAGGTAATACCTTGCTTTCAACATTGTACCACGAATAATTCGAACCTTAAAATTTTTTCGGAGCCATCTTGGTGCTTTAAAGGTATTGCTTCCATCGCTTCTCCCATCACAGATTCGTAGCTCCACATGTTGCTGGGTTATTTTTCAGCGCCCACGAAAAATTACTGACTCGGATGGTTGCTTCCCTGGTTTTACGCAAGCGGAAGAAAAACAAAGCGGACCGTAGATCGATTTTAACATGGTTTCCCATGCTCGCTATCAGACTCACGGATTAAACATACTGGAGATAATGAGACACGCGAAGTCCCGTAAAAAGCAGAACCAGGCTTCTTTGGCAATGAGAGGCGATCTCGTTGGAAGCGAAACCAATTATTCAGATTCTAGAATTTTACAACTTCTGAGACAACCGAGAGGACTCAAAACATAAAAGCAGACTCTAAAGCAGAAAACTCGACATGAATAAAAAAATTATTTATATATAAAATTGACCGTTGGTTCCCCGGCAACGGCGCCAAAAACTTGATGACGTAGATCAAGTGATAATAAAATACTTGACCACTATAAACCAATACTAGCAAGAGGACTAGGTCCATCGTAGTATAGCTATAGCGAATCAAGGTCGATCCCACAGGGAACCAATTGTGGATCATTTATATACAAACAACTAATCATTCATGCCAAGAACATATAAGCGGTCTATGACCAACAAAAGACAAGAAAGGTAAAGGACACGACTCGACACAACACATAAACAACGTAATTAACCTCCCCAATTATTATGTTATCGTTCGGATCTAGAGATTCTATATAATTAAGCTAGACTCGACAACTATTAATCCGATTCGTATTTCTTTTATATTGGCTACGGAGTCATCCACAAACTAGATCTAGCTCGGGTAGGCCATCTAGATCACTATGCTACATCACGTGACTTCGCTTTTTCGGCCTCCATCTCATATGACTCTTGCACGCTTACAAAACTAGGGATGCCGATATTAACCGTATTCCTCACCTAGGCAACATTCCTTTTTTCAGGCGTACTTCTGAGGCGATCGCATCGAGTCTCCGTCCATTAACACTAACTTTTAGGTATCATGTTAATCTACGATGTACGTATAACTAGGTGTGCACAATTCCTGTCTGTAATGATCTAGTTCTCATTGAAAGTCCCGGAAGATCAATTCATGAGCCGACCTAGGAGCCCTATATTGGTATTTCCTAATCATACGCTAATTAAAACAGACGAGCAACGTAGCCGTAGCCATACCTACTAAGATAAGAAATTCTAGGTGGACAATCACACCATAAAGACGTGGCTAGATTGACGCGGTGAAAAACTAAATCTTAGCGTTTCTACATAAGTAACGGATAAAATAGAAACTCATAAAGCAATTATATAGATCTACTAAAAACACGGTTGTCGATCATACCAAAGTCATCTATAGGTCACCGGATAACAGATCTGGGCGTGTGGATCCTTATAGACAAGGAATCCCCACTTCCTCATATCGTATCCTTAGATCTACATCGTTCGGTGAAGAACGAACAACCTCAAATGATAAATAATAATTGGGGGCTTAATTACAAAGAACTAAGAATAAATACAAGAACTTACATTATTGCAGATCTTGCATAAAAACTGCTCTAAGAAAAACTGGAAATTTTATTATGAATTGTGTGTATGTATTGAGGTGTATTTGGCGTGTATAACATGCCTTTATTTATAGGGGTTCAAGCTAATTAAGAGATATACTTTAACATGTCAAAACAAATAAGAGATAACTCCCGGCCGATCTCATAAAAAATAAGATGCGCCCCCCTAAAATGCGTCCTCCATGTTGGCGCCACCTTTGGATTGCCTTACTCCTCTTTTTGTGCTTATCCGATCTTTATCTTGAATTTTCTTTGATTTATCTTGAGATTTAATTTTTCCATTTGTATTTATCCTCCATAATTATCCAAATCTACAAAATAGATATTTATCCCAAAATAAATCATTTTTAAATAAAACGGATAAATACCGATTTATAAATAAAAACAGATAAATACCATAAAAAATGGATAAATACCAAATTATATTTTATAAATCACAAAACATTAAATAATCCATATAAACATGTGATTTAATATAAAATACATATTATTAATCTTGATTTAAGGTCAACGTTGATGACTTTTACGGGTATAATTTGACCGTCATCACCAACTAAATGCAGTAAATAAAATAGTGACAACCACAAGACACAAAAGACCACAAAGACAGACTAAAGACTACTAAAACACGGATAATACGGTTGATATTATCTAAACAAATAGTATTGATTACGCTAGTAGATTATAACTCCCCCATGTGAATTAGGATGATAACGAGATAAAACAAACGTTAAAGATTAATTATTATGACTACGGGAGTCATCCCCAAGGTAGATTTAGCTCCGATTAGGCCATCTAAATCATCGTGCCTCCATTACGTGACTTCGCCTTTTAATGCCTCCGTCTCATATAACCCGACACAATTACGAAACTAGGGACGCCGGTATAAACCGTGAACCTCATCTAAGCAACATTCTAGGTAAGGCGACTTCTTAGATGCCGATTCAATCTATATCCTAAGTAACAATCACTTTTTAGGTTTCATGTTAAATTATGATGACAAATAATTAAGTTGATCGAGTTTAATTACTCGTTTTAATTCCAAATCGAGAAATCGGCGTAGTCGGCCGATCATAATATTGCCCTACACATCACCACGCCCGGTCGACCCGAACGACAAAGACTCGGGCGACCGAAATGATGTCTCGGTCGATCGAACCTGAGTAATGTCGTAACAAATCATGATTACTTCTTAACGTTTCTAACCTAAACACATGGGTTCGTAAATTAATCTACATCACGCAACCAATACAAGAAAAACTACTCCATAATAAATATATCAGATCTACGAATAAAGATTGCATAATTGAATAGTCATACCTCAAGACGAGAGTGACTCCCACTCTTTAATGCGCTCCCCAACCGGAGAATCCGATGAATCCACAATGTACGAACATAAAGAAAAGAAAACTAAAACTAAAAACTCAAATTGTATAAACTATCTTGTGTTGTAGTGGTGTGTGTTTTTCTCAAAGATCGTAATTTCTTTGTTTATATAGGAGTTGTAGCCGACATAGGGAGAATCCAGAAGATTGACATGCATTTATCAAATTAGGCTCGGGTGACCGAACCTACACGCTCGGTCGACCGAATGGCTAGGCTCGGTCGACCGAGCCTTCCCTTGTTAAGCGTTTTCACTCCGCTTTATCGACTTGTCCCCACTCCATGCTTTTGAATTGATCGATTAATCTTTTCTTCAATGCTCCGATTTTCTTCTCTTTTATCTTGAGATTTTCGATTGCGTGATAATTATCTTCCCGATTCGTTATGATACGCAAAATCAGTATTTATCACACAATTAATTGCTCTTTTATAATAAAAATAGCTAAATACCAATTATCACATTAATAATCACTTATCATTAAATAATAAATATAAACAAGTGATTTAATACGAAATATATATAATTAAATCCGATTTAAGGTTATAATTGATGACATAAATAGGTATATTTTAACCGTCATCATATCACAATAAGGATTTCCAGATTTGAATGCAGTAGTGGAACTGAATTGTGTAGCGATTCAAGACTCATCGAATGTACATCGACTTATGTTGAGTCCGTTTCATAATCATTTTCCTAACCTTTGAGAATTCTTAATTCAGCATTTAATCTTTGAATTTCAGCTTGAAGAGCCTCCTTTTCAGCTTTCACAATCTCATAACCAGATTGTATTTTCCTTAGTTGATTAAGGATGGCATCCAAATGTTCTTCACTGTCAGAAACTTTAGGATTTGACCACAAGTAGATTCACAATCACTTTCAGCAGGAGTTTTACAGATACATAATTGTATACCTCCTAAGTTTCATCCATATTTTGCCATTAAAGCATAATCATCCATGTGTGCGATAAGTCTAGTATCATCAGATTCATTTATTTTTTCTGATTCAACTTCATATCCTGATTCATCATCAGCAACCATTGCTTTCTTGGCAGATCTTCTTGGCTGACTTTTGTACTTTAGTAGGTTTGGATAATCAGGTCTAAAATGTCCAGGTTTCTTGCAGTTGAAGCACAAGTAATCAGGTTCCTTCTTCTGTTTCAAATCAGGACAATCAGGTTTAAAGTGTCCTGGTTTCTTGCATTGAAAGCGAAAGTAGTCATTATCTTTCTTGGATTCTTCCTTTTTCTTTTCACTTGATTTCTTGGTGAAATTCCTTGAAGAACCCCTTCCTGATTTCATCATTCTGATTTTCTTGCTCAGTAGGGCTATTTGCTCTTGCATTTCATCCAGTAGATCATCTTGAACACCTGATGATTCTTCTTTGTGTGCAGCAGCCAATGCAGTAGTCTTTGGTTCTTCTTTTTCAGTATTGGGAACAAGATTATTCCTGAATTCATATGCCTTGAGATCTAAAAACAATCTGAAGGTATCCTCTTCATGTAGTCTCCTGAACTTCTCTATGGCAGTAACCTTCATTTCCCAAACTTCCTTTGCAGGTAGGGCTTCCAAAATTCTTGTATTGATCTATTTCTTTGTGTATACTACATTCAGTAGGGTGAGTTCATCCATGATAGCATTGAACCTTGAATCCATTTGTTCAATGGTTTCATTTGATTTCATTTTGAAATCTTGGAACTTTCTTTTGGCTACACTGACTTTGTTTTCTTGATAGTATCAGTGCCTTCACAGATTAGTTGTAATTTTTCCCAAAGTTCCTTTGCAGTCTTGCAATCCTTCACTTTCATGTACATATTGCTATCCAAAGTTCTGTAAATGTTATCAATAGCAATATTGTTGAGGTTTTCTCTTTTTCTATCTTGACAAGATTCCACTCTCTTTTGGTTTTGGAACAAACTGAGTTTCACCATCCACAATTATGGCTTTTGCGATCTCGGTGGTCCATCGATCAAAGACATCCATCATTTCACCATGTCTTTGTGACTAAATAAGCCTGCATACGATGTTTATACTAATCAAAATGATCTAGAGAGCACGTCAACATAGTCCTAGCATACTGGTTGTTGTCCATGATGCAATGTTTTGAAAATCAGAAACTTGAGAAAGTTTTCAAAGAATTT
Organism: Gentiana macrophylla; assembly: GCA_026214975.1. Lineage (NCBI taxonomy): Eukaryota > Viridiplantae > Streptophyta > Magnoliopsida > Gentianales > Gentianaceae > Gentiana > Gentiana macrophylla. The sequence continues at coordinate 26,822,526 of CM047809.1, read as the reverse complement.
TCACCATGACAACAAGTAGGATTACTTCAGAATAGAAGCACTTCTCTAATACCAATTGTTGGTCCCTTGAAAAGGCTTTGGTTAAGTTTAGAGGGGGGTGAATAAACTTAACTTTTAATACTTTTGGAGTTGACAAACTCAGCAAGGTCAGTTGTCTGCTGACCACTCTGTAGTCTACTGACTCTTAATGTTACTGAAATTTTTTGCAGTGGATTATATTTAAATTAAGCATTATTACTTATTGTTAAAAGATGATACTAAGTATTGGATACTCAGTAGTGTAAGTGTGTGATTCGGTTGCTAGTTTCAGTGGGTTGATGTGATCAGTATGCTGATAAAATAATATGCAGAAAGAAAATGTAGTAAAGTAAAGTAGGCAAGATTTATAGTGGTTCCAGGTGGTGTAATCCTATCAGTCCACTCTTCTCCTATGATGTTGGAGGTAATTCACTAGAGATTCTTGAGGTTGCAGTTACAAAAATCCCTAAACTGTTTGTCCTTTACCAATAACTATGGATTCACAACCTGAACACTTGAAACAGGTAGGATTTCTGCTCCAATGTATTCCACTGGGCCTTGAAGGGTAGGATTGCCTCTTCACCTGCTCCACCACAAACAACAGTTCTTGACACCTAAAAGATGCTTATCTGTCTTCAAATGTCTTGTAAAAGAAGAGTTGAATCAAGTAAGTGATTCGACTTTTCAAAGACTTGATCAAGATGAAATGATCAGCAGCTTGAGGCCGTCAAGTGTGTATACTTGATGTAACCTGATAGCAGGTTACACTAGAAGAAATTTCTTGACAGTAAATTTAAGCTCAGTGTATGTCAGCAGGGTGTTTTTCTTGATTAAAACTTGATAGCTTCGTATGGATTATTTGTTGTTCATCATCTTCAAACTGAATCAGGAGTCTCCTATTTATAGGTGTGAATCCTTTGACTTGTGTTTGACTTTTAAGTGTAGACATTTCAGACTTGTCTCAATCTTGACTTGCTTTTTATCTTTGTTCATAGTACTGACACTGTCAGTCAGCTTTTTGTCAGTTTCCAGAATGTCTACCTTTTGACTTATATCCATTGGATAATCCTCTGAATCTTTCCAACGTTCCTTTTATCTTGACCATTGATTTGTTGACAAAATCACTACATGTAATCCATCATTATCCATTTAATCTTCCAATGTAACTTTTGATTAAATTGAGAATTACATTCAGCAGATATTAGAAGTATATCAGTCTGCTGATGTAGTTAACTGTCAGCTGGTTTAAGTCTGCTGTGTTTTACCAACACTTCAGCTGACTGCTTCTTATCTAACTTTTTATTGTGAAGTTAGAGTACATCAATTTGAATTTAACTAAGTTCCAATAACCACTTAAACATATGGAACTTAGACCTTGTACACAAGGTATATGTAATCAGTTTAGGTAATCACAGACTTCCCTAAATTCTGATTCCATATCCTTGACTTTAAATACTAAGTTTGATCCCTTAGCCTTCAATAACTGAGTTTCAACCCTCAGCCTTCAACCATCAGAAAGTTCCTAGTTAGTCTACTGACCTAGATACCCTACTGACCTACACAGGTCAGCTGATAAAGTCAGCTGACCTTTTTACAGTGCTTGTTTGATCAAACCTATACAAAGATCAAACTCTAATAAACCTATACATTTGATCTAGACATCTTTTTACCTTTGCTCTATAACAGCTAGTCTGACACTCATCATTAAAACTTATAATATGTCCAACAGAGGATATTTTATTATCACCAGAAAGTTATAATTACATGTATTACAAATGGTATGTATAGCCTTGGGAATCCAACTCTAACCAACTAATCAGTTAACCCAGTAAATGACTGAAATACCCCATAAGTAACTCCACCAAAATTAGGAAGCCATGCAGACGTGTTCCCTAAGTCTGATTTGAACGGCCAGACTCCCAAAGACTTTCACTCTGCTTTGTACCCTGCATGCCAGACACACAACCTTCAGCAGACTAATCAACTCTGCTGCTGCCCCAAACGAACACCTGATTCAGCAGATGCTTCATGCTCTGCTGACCACCACAATTTTCATAGACTCTATTGAATGTCATACCCAGCAGACCAGACTCAGTAGCATAGTTAAAGTCACCATTACAATCTGAATAAATGAATCAGTCGATACCTCACTCATGCACTCGGATGTGATTTAATTGTACAACATGGCTTTGCTATTTGTGACTTATGGACTCGGTATTGCCAATATCAGTCAAGTCAAAGATTTTTATAATCCAACAAGGCTTTATGAACAACCTTTTTAGTAAGATAGAACATACCATCAACATTACACAAGAAATCCTTTCATTTGGATTTAGTAATGTTATGTGACGTACACAATGGTGGAGACGAAGAGTTTGGAGTTTACCATCTAGGTTCTAAATAGACCTTTTTTTCATCATGTCGGGGTCCTACACTAACGTGAAATTTCAATTATAATGTATGTCACTAAGTATTACCTTCCTACAACCGTTCCATCATAAAATATATCTTTCTCTATATATATAAGTTGATGCATCATCTTACATAAATATTTAATTTTATTCTGAGAGAATTGTTTTTCTTATTTTAAGATTACCTATGGATTATGCACGGGTTTAAAAACATTTTTTGTTCATAAACATGCTTACTATTTATCAATATGATTCCACCTTGATTTTGTACGTAGTTATGAAATTTTCAGATCAAAACATGCTTTTTTTTTCCTTCATGGGAAAATATGTGTACTTCCGTTTTTATTTGTTAACCATTTTAATGTTGTATTACCCCGTGCATTATGCACGGGTTCATGGGTAGTCTATACTATACATATAAACAGGGGCGGAATTATGTATGCAACTAGGGGGTCCATGGACTCTCAAAAAAAAAAAAAAAAAATTATTACCTATATATATGTATATTTTGTATAATCGTAAAAAAATTATTCTACTTAAAAAATAATTACGGATTTCTGAAAAATATTTTGAAAGAAAAACTCTACATTTTACCTATAGAAAAATATTTTAGACATCGTAAAAAATTATTCTACTTAGACAAAAAATTACTTTTTTTCGAAAATTATTTAAGGTCCACATCAGATATAAAAAGAAAGACATTTAACCCAATTATCAATAATTTTGCCCCAAACCCATAAGCTGACCCGATAAAATAAACACGTCACTCATTAGAAGTCTCAGAAATAATAATAATAATAATAATAATAATAATAATAATAACCTCCCGTAAATCCTGGTATGAATCAAACGGCATCATCCTTGATTTCAAATTCAAGCAGAATAATGGCCGATCAATTTTTTATACATAAATCAAATCAATTTATTCATAAAACAATCCTATAGCTTTCAGTTCTGAATTAGCAGAATCAATGAAGAGATCAACGGATGCAATGAACAAAAGTCTAGTATGTCTCTAGACCTAGATGCTATAGAAATTCAATATCTTAATGGAATGATAGTGAAGAAAATATGATAGTGAAATGTGGTAGAAATCAAGTAGAATAAATATAGAAGCATCTAGAATATGGTAGAAATTGGCCGGAAAGAGTAGAATATGGATCGAAAATGTAGATTGCTGTCATTTCACTTACACAGACTATACGTTTTAAGATTTCACAAAATAAATGTTATCCATTCGAATCAGCGAGGTCGGTCATTGGAGCCATCTGCGGAACTCCACTTGTATGCTTGTATGAGGCTCATCCAGCATCGTATAATGACTTATTTCATTAAATGCATGTTCCTTAATAAGTTTTACAATATTGGAAGGAAAGCCGGAATCGGGAGGTTTGCCAAGAAATATGGTAAGGAACCTACGCGAGGTAAATGCGCTAACGATTGAAATGATGGTGGTGATGATGAGTATGTTAGACTTTATAGACCAGTTGAGGTGGATCAACAACTGGTAAACGTAAAGAGAAGAAAGCACCAGATGTTGAAAACGGGAAGGATGATGATTTAATGGATAAAGGTTCAGTTGAGATCAAGCAAGAGGAGGATGATTCTTAGGACGTGGTAGAAATTCCTAATCTGGTGGGAGGAAAGGCGGAATCGAGCATCTGGGGTTGATAAATGATTTTAAATATGATTTTAAGTGATTGAATATCAATGATGTTTATTCAAGTTAATTATAGTGTTCAAGGATGATATTATACAAATTGAAAAACCGGACTAATTGATTGAATTGGATCAAACCCGATTGAAAAATGACAAGCTGCAGTTTTAAAATCGGTTTTTTATTGTGAAAAAAATCGAACCGCAAAATTAGTACGGTTTCCGGTTTTAATGAAATAAATTGGTATTTAACCGAACCAAACCGAATTATCCCTTATCAAATTAAAATAATGTATGTATAGATATAAACATATATAGTAAATATATTTAAGTCTTTTTATATTCACCGTATGAAAAATGCCTAATGGTTGAGCTTAGTTTTGATATGCGACATGCTCATAACTTTTCTCTAGACCTTGCTGCTATAGAAATTCAATCTCCTAATGGAATGATAGTGAAGAAATAATTATAGTGAAATGTGGTAGAAATCAGTTAGAAAGTGGGTAGAATCAAGTAGAAATCTGGTAGAAGTTGGTCTGAACGAGTAGAATATGGATAAAAAATGGAACTTCAACTTGGTATCATTTCACTTACACATACTATACGTTTTTTTTTGGGAATGAAATACTATATGTTTTAAGATTTCACCAAATAAATGTTATCCATTCAAATCAGCGAGGTCGGTCATTGGAGCCATTTGCGAAGCTCCACTTGTACGCTTGATTGAGGCTCATCCTGACCGTATAATTACTTATTTCATTAAATGCATGTTCCATCATAAGTTTTATAATAGTGGAAGGAAAGCCAGAATTAGGAGGTTCGCTAAGCAACACGGTAAGGAACCCACACGATGTAGATGCGGTAACGATTGAAAATGATGGTGGTGACAATGAGTATGTTAGACTTTATAGACCGGTTGATGTGGATCAACAAGTGGTAAACGTAACGAGAAGAAAGCACCGGATGTTGAAAACGGGAATGATGATGACTTAATGTATAAATGTTCATTTGAGAACAACAAGACGAGGATGATTCTGAGGAAGTTGTTGAAATTCCTATCTGGTGGAAGGAAAGGCGGAATCGATCATTTGGGGTTGGTAAATGATTTTAATTATGATTTTAAGTGATTGAATATCAATGATGTTTATTTAAGTTAGTAATAGTGTTCAAGGATGATTAATATACAAATTGAAAAACCGGACTAATTGAATGAATTGGATCAAACCAGATTGACAAATGACAAACTGCAGTTTAATAATAGGTTTTTTATTGTGAAAAAATCAAACCGTAAAATCAGTTCGGTTTCCAGTTTAATGAAATAAATTGGTATTTAACCGAACCAGACTGAATTATCCCTTATCAAATAAAGATAATATATATATATATATATATATATATATATATATATATATATATATATTTAAAAGTCTAGGTCTTTTAGTAAATTGAATAAAAAATCTAGGCAGAAAAGGGGGATGATGGGGCAGTGTGGGTATGTTAAAAATAATGATTTTCCCTGAAGTCTGTATTGTGCAAATCATGAGGCATAGTTAGTTTTTAGAGATAGAATAATAGATAGAGAGAAAGAGAATGAGTAATAGTGTTTTTGAACTCTTTTCTTACAATGGTTTTGCGGTGGGACAGAGGGACTTTTATAGTGCCCTCTGATTATGATTTTTAATCCTGGCCGTTCATGTGGCAAAACCAAATAATATTACAGGTTTTGCCACGTGTCGGCATTCGATTTGTTTTTGGTGGGAGGCAGCTGTCCCTACCCACGTGGTTGCTCTTTCTGATTGTCTGCCAATATTCCCTTTTATTGTTGTACAATAGTACCTGTCGGTACTTTTATACTGCTGAGCAATAGTGAAAACGCGTTTTCTTTTAACCTTTCTGCTCTAGCAACAATCGTTCTCAGAAAATCATTACTGGTTTGAAAACTTTTGCCCTAATACTATTCATAAAGCGACTTTTTACTGTAGCAATTGATCGGAACGAAGAATTTTCTGAGTTTTTTTTTCCGATTTATTGGTTTTCTGGGAAGAGCATCTACAACAGAATGGAGATCCCAATAGCCGAAAGCGTTTCTGGTGATTACGAGACTGATTGTACTGATATTAAGTCAGGATCATCTGTTGTAGCTGTGAAGTTAAAATACCCTAGTTTTATTGACAGGGCTTACAATAAAATGAAGAATCTGTCAGTTATGATAGATAGTTGTCTGTTGATGTACAGACCTCAATGCCCAATGAACTCAGAAGGTTGTGTTAGGGTTAGAGTTTTTGATAACAGATTATGTGAACCTGATTGCAAACATGCTGAGTTCGTGTTCCCAGTATCATGTTGTTTGAACATGACATATTTTGGTAATGCTTATGCCAGTTTGAACGACAAGGAATGTCCTTGGTCAATTACCTATGTTTTGGAAAATGCTAATATTAAGGCCGATGTTAATTACTGCAAGATGAAAGCTTTTTTGAAGCTGTCCACAGTGAAGAGGCCTAATGAATTAGCATTTAGAGGTCCATTAATTGACATAAAGTCTAAAATTTTCAGCAGGGATAATGTTGATGTATGGCACTGTGGATTTAAAAAGCCCACTTTGAGCCGTTGTCTTAGTGCTCGAGCCGACCACATTGGAAAGGCCAAGGCTATAACATGTGGGCCTGGAGATGCATTTTCAGATATCAGATCGTCATTTAGTCATTTGGAAAGGCCCAGTATATGCGACAGGCCCAATAAGCCCACTACCTCTAAGATCGTTTTATCCAAACAGATTGGCCTTGTCGGTGATGTTGGGCTCATCAAAGATGGAGATCCAGTCAAATTTACAGAGGAAGTTGTCAAGAAGAATCTTTTGGAAGCTGAAAAAAATAAAATTAAATATGGTGTTGCGTGTACCGCAAGCAAACACTGTTAATAAGTATACCTTCTTTGACTGTTTCGTCATTCAGTCATTGCATGGAAGAAATCTGTGTAAGTTATAATTTGTGGCTTATTATCTGTGTATTCACAACAGTGTTAAATATATTAACTATTTTAAATGGGTTCACGTATTTACGATGTGGACGAATATCCCACGAGTTGGGAAGGAGCAAGAGCGATGTGCGTAGATCTTTGGATTTCGTCACAATTGGCACAATTAAGGGCCTGTCAAGAGACAGGGGAGAAATTTGTCTGTCAAGGCCCTTTGTTCATGGTTCAGAGGAATCAGTTTCTGTTAATGCAAAGGTTGGCTAAATTTCGTGCTATTAATCGCAGATTTAACAGGCAGAAGTGTAAGTATTTTATTAAGAAGCAGAAAGCAGAGGTAGATGTCCAAAGACTAAGTCATGTCAACATCGAACAGAAAAATGAGGGATTATCTAGCAAGCACCCGGAGGAATGCATATGCAAGTTTAAAGAGGAATCTGTTTGGAACAGTTCCTATGTTTTCTTATAGGCCTCCTGCTAGGAGACCAGCATTATTTTATAAAAAGAAACCTTTTTTTAGGCAAAAGAGACAATCAGAGAGGAGATTGTTAACAATTCATGACAAACTTACAATTGAAAACGCAGGTGAATGTAAGCTCTTGAACAATATAAGTCAAGGGACTAGTTCTGACCAAAGGCTTGGACATGATATTAATTTGTATGGAATTAATATTAAGGGAAGGGTTCATCTTCAGGTGTGTGAGCCTTTAACAGGTCTCCATGTGATATGGTTTTTAATTGTTGATAAAAAACCTAAAGCTACTTCATCAGAAAGTTTGAAGATGCAGGATGTTTTCGACATTTATGCTGATGAACCATCTACTGCTATGATTAAAGAGGATATGACTGACAGATTCAGGGTTTTAAGAAGGGGAGTTTTTTGGCTATCAAAGGAAGGATCCACTTCAGGTGTCCAGAAAGAGCAAGTTGTAAAAGAATATTGCAACAAAAAAATACTTGTTAAATATGGAGGTGCAACCACTGGCATTATTGATAACATTAATGAGAATCTTTGTGTATTTATTTCTTCGCCGATTCACATTAAAGGTACATTAGCGATGAATGACGAGATCTGTCAGGATGTATTTTTACAGTTAATATATCGTTTTTGTTTATCAACCCCGCTAACAAAGAAAGATCGTGAATCTAAGAAGTGTTATACAATATATAACTGCAGCCGCTGGCCCAGTGGTTTTAGTAAAATTGTTCTTTTATTTCTAATAGTATTACATTCCTTTGGGCCTATTCAGAGAATCTAGTATTGTCCCATTCTGTTGTAGATGCTCTTCCCAGAAAACCAATAAATCGGAAAAAAAAACTCAGAAAATTCTTCGCTCCGATCAATTGCTACAGTAAAAAGTCGCTTTATGAATAGTATTAGGGCAAAAGTTTTCAAACCAGTAATGATTGTCTGAGAACGATTGTTGCTAGAGCAGAAAGGTTAAAAGAAAACGCGTTTTCACAATTGCTCAGCAGTATAAAAGAACCGACAGGTACTATTGTACAACAGTAAAAGGGAATATTGGCAGACAATAGAAAGAGCAACCACATGGGTATGGACAGCTGCCTCCCACCAAAAACAAATCGAATGCCGACACGTGGCAAAACCTGTAATATTATTTGGTTTTGCCACATGAACGGCCAGGATTAAAAATCAGAATCAGAGGGCACTATAAAAGTCCCTCTGTCCCTCCGCAAAACCATTAGAAAAGAGTTCAAAAACACTATTACTCATTCTCTTTCTCTATCTATTATTCTATCTCTAAAAAAACTAACTATGCCTCGCAGACCTGCACAATACAGACTTCAGGGAAAATCATTATTTTTAACATACCCACATTGCCCCATCATCCCCCTTTTCTGCCTAGATTTTTTATTCAATTTACTAAAAGACCTAGACATTTTTTATGCTAGTGTTTGTACTGAAAATCATGCAGATGGGGAGCCTCATTTACATTGCCTAGTACAACTTAATAAAAAGTTGGATACTAGGGACAATAGGTTCTTTGACATCAAAGACCCAAATGGGATACTATCATATCACCCCAACACTCAAATAGCAAAAAATGATGCCCACGTAGCAGAATACATCGCTAAAGGGGGACAATTTGAGGAAAGGGGTGTATACCAAGAAAATAGGGATGACATATGGACATCAATAATAAATGAGTCCACATCCAAAACTGACTTCCTTTCTAGGGTACAAGTAGAGCAGCCGTTAAATCGGGCTACCCAACTAAGGAACTGGAATATGCACCAATTCGGATGGCCACGAAATACAACCACAATACGAGCCCAGATGGACAAGCTTTATCAACATCCCCCAGGAATTAACAGACTGGGTTCACCAAAATTTATTTTTGGTAAGCTTAGAAAACCTACAAACTTCCGTAAGACAACATGCAACCCAAGGAAATGTTGAGTGGGCGCATGAAGTAACTAATATAAAACTTAATGAACGTTTTTATAATATACTAGATGTTTTAAACTCTGATAGATCATCTCCACCACCTGCAGGACCCAGCAAACAAACCGGACCGCCCCCTTTCGATGATAATTGAAGGCCCAACAAGAACTGGAAAGACTGCTTGGGCTAGAAGTTTGGGCCGCCATAATTACTTTTGTGGTAGTATAGATTTTTCTTGTTATGATGTACACGCCCTTTATAATATTGTAGACGATATCCCCTTAAAAATTTTTTCTTACAAGAAAGAATTGTTAGGTGCTCAAAAAGACTTTACTGTAAACGATAAGTACTGTAAGAAAAAAAAAAGTACCAGGTGGTATACCATGTATTGTATTATGTAACCTTGATCAGAGTTATAAAATAGCTATAGAAAGGGACAATACTAGATTCTCTGAATGGGCCCAAGGGAATGTAATACTATTAGAAATAAAAGAGCCATTTTACTAAAACCATGGGCGGTATGGCTGCAGATTTATATATTGTATAACACTTCTTAGATTCACGATCTTTCTTTGTTAGCGGGGTTGATAAACAAAAACGATATATTAACTGTAAAAATACATCCTGACAGATACTGTCATTACTGCTAATGTACCTTTAATGAATCGGCAAACAAATAAATACACAAAGATTCTTGAATGTTATCAATAGTGCCAGTGGTTGCACCTCCATATTTAACAAGTATTTTTTTGTTGCAATATTCTTTTACAACTTGCTCTTTCTGGCCACCTGAAGTGGATCCTTCCTTTGATAGCCAAAAAACTCCCCTTCTTAAAACCCTGAATCTGTCAGTCATATCCTCTTTAATCATAGCAGTAGACGGTTCATCAGCATAAATGTCGAAAACATCCTGCATCTTCAAACTTTCTGATGAAGTAGCTTTAGGTTTTTTATCAACAATTAAAAACCATATCACATGGAGACCTGTTAAAGGCTCACACACCTGAAGATGAACCTTTCCCTTAATATTAATTCCATACAAATTAATATCATGTCCAAGCCTTTGGTCAGAACTAGTCCTTTGACTTATATTGTTCAAGAGCTTACATTCACCTGCGTTTTCAATTGTAAGTTTGTCATGAATTGTTAACAATCTCCTCTCTGATTGTCTCTTTTGCCTAAAAAAAGGTTTCTTTTTATAAATTAATGCTGGTCTCCTAGCAGGAGGCCTATAAGAAAACCTAGGAACTGTTCCAAACAGATTCCTCTTTAAACTTGCATATGCATTCCTCCGGGTGCTTGCTAGATAATCCCTCATTTTTCTGTTCGATGTTGACATGACTCAGTCTTTGGACATCTACCTCTGCTTTATGCTTCTTAATAAAATACTTACACTTCTGCCTATTAAATCTGCGATTAATAGCACGAAGCCAACCTTTGCATTAACAGAAACTGATTCCTCTGAACCATGAACAAAAGGCCTTGACAGACAAATTTCTCCTCTGTCTCTTGACAGGCCCTTAATTGTGCCAATTGTGACGAAATCCAAAGATCTACGCACATCGCTCTTGATCCTTCCCAACTCGTGGGATATTCGTCCACATCGTAAATACGTGAACCCATTTAAAATAGTTAATATATTTAACACTGTTGTGAATACACAGATAATAAGCCACAAATTATAACTTACACAGATTTCTTCCATGCAATGATTGAATGACGAAACAGTCAAAGAAGGTATACTTATTAACAGTGTTTGCTTGCGGTACACGCAACACCATATTTAATTTTATTTTTTTCAGCTTCCAAAAGATTCTTCTTGACAACTTCCTCTGTAAGTTTGACTGGATCTCCATTGCTGATGAGCCCAACACTTCCTACCCCCTACGCCTCATGACCCTTCTTCTTCCTTTTTTTCACTGTTAATCCCCAATTTTAATTCAAATATTTAATTTTTTCAAAAAAAAAAACTTTTGATATGTTGTTCAGTGAAGAATTCTAAGAATGTTTGTAGTTGAAAGTTAAGGCTAATTCATTGTAAATTAATTTATAAAAATTATTTACCATTTTCCTCCCTGTGTATTTTCCTTAACTATTCATCGTTGACCAAGTCAACATTTTGATTCCGACCTCCGATCGAAGATCCGACCGGTCCATCCGTTCCAAATGGGGGGTAATTGCAAGACCTTAGTCGCTTGGTCTTGCGTGCAGAGGCACCTGAAATCACCATGATCCAACGGTTGGTCTGAGAGAAAATCTAATTTCAATTTCCATGAACAGTGAGTCATCAACAGACAATTTATCTCTCATCCGACATCATCATTACCTTTTACTGTTGTACAATAGTGATTGAAACAGTATGTCTGATATTTGAATTATCAGATACAGTGTGAATTGGATGAATATTTTTCTTACTCCATTTTCTGAGAAAAGCACTTTATTTGTCCTTTTTCAATTTCTTCATGATTATTTTCCTCACAGTCAATACACTATTCATCATCTTCTCCACCTTCAATGAATAGTCTCCCCCAACGACAAAGAAAAATCGTGAATCTAAGAAGTGTTATACAATCTATAACTGCAGCCGCCGGCTCAGTGTTGGAGTATTGTCAATCACTATTAAAAAGCAGAAAGCAGAGGTAGATGTCCAAAAACTGAGTCATGTCAACATCGAACAGAAAAATGAGGGATTATCTAGCAAGCACCCGGAGGAATGCATATGCAAGTTTAAAGAGGAATCTGTTTGGAACAGTTCCTAGGTTTTCTTATAGGCCTCTCCGCTAGGAGACCAAAGATTATTTTATAAAAAGAAACCTTTTTTAGGCAAAAGAGACAATCGAGAGGAGATTGTTAACAATTCATGACAAACTTACAATTGAAAACGCAGTGAATGTAAGCTCTTGAACAATATAAGTCAAGGGACTAGTTCTGACCAAAGGCTTGGACATGATATTAATTTGTATGGAATTAATATTAAGGGAAAGGTTCATCTTCAGGTGTGTGAGCCTTTAACAGGTCTCCATGTGATATGGTTTTTAATTGTTGATAAAAAACCTAAAGCTACTTCATCAGAAAGTTTGAAGATGCAGGATGTTTTCGACATTTATGTTGATGAACCGTCTACTGCTATGATTAAAGAGGATATGACCGATGATTCGGGGTTTTAAGAAGGGAGTTTTTGGCTATCAAAGGAAGGATCCACTTGTGTGGCGAGTAAAGAGCAAGTTGTAAAAGAATATTGCAACAAAAAAAATACTTGTTAAATATGGAGGTGCAACCATCGACACTATTGATAACATTCATGAGAATCTTTGTGTATTTGTTTGTCGCCATTCATTAAAGGTACATTAGCAAGAATGATGATATCTGTCAGGATGTATTTTTGATTATATATATATATATATATATATATATATATATATATATATATATATATATATATATATATATATATATTTAAGTCTTTTTCTATTTACCGTATGAAAACGTCGGATGGTTAAGTTTAGTTTTGATATGCGACATGCTCATAAATTTTCTCTAACCCAAGAAACTATAGAAATTCAATCACATAATGGAATGATTGTGAATAAAAAATGATAGTGAAATGTGGTTGAAATCCAGTAGAAAGTGGGAAGAATCAAGTAGAAATACAGTAGAAGTTGGTCGGGAAGAGTAGAATATGGATAAAAAATGAAACTTGGTACCATTTCACATACACATACTATACGTTTTTAGATTTCACAAAATAAATGTTATCAATTCAAATCAGCGAGGTTGGGTATTGGAGCCATCTGCGGAGCTCCACTTGTACGCTTGTATGAGGCTCATATTCACCATATAATGACTTATTTCATTAAATGCATGTTCCAGCATAAGTTTTACAATACTGGAAGGAAATCCAGAATCGGGAGGTGCCAAGAAACACGGCAAGGAACCCACGCGAGGTAAATGCGCTAACGATTGAAAATGATGGTGGTGACGATGAGTGTGTTAGACTTTATAGAGCGGTTGAGGTGGATCAACAAGTGGTAAATGTATAGAGAAGAAAGCACCAGACGTTGAAAATGGGAAGGGTGATGACTTAATGGATAAAGGTTTAGTTGAGATCAAGAAGAGGAGGATGATTCTGAGGAAGTTGTAGAAATTCCCATCTGGTGGAAGGAAAGGCGGAATCGATCATTTGATGTTGATAAATGATTTTTATTATGATTTTAAGTGATTGAATATCAATGATTTTATTTTACTTAATTATAGTGTTCAAGGATGATTATTATACAAATTGGAAAACCAGACTAATTTATTGAATTGGATCAAACCAGATTGAAAAATGACAAACTGCAGTGCAATAATCGATTTTTTATTGTGAAAAAATCGAACCGTAAAATCAGTTCGGTTTCTGGTTTTAATGAAAAAAAATTGGTATGTAACCAAACCAGACCGAAGTATCCCTTATCAAATAAAAATAATGTCTATCTAGATATATACATATATAGTAAATATATTTAAGTCTTTTTCTATTCACCAAATGAAAAATGTCTGATGGTTGAGCTTAGCTTTGATCTGTGACATGGTCATAATTTTTCTCTAGACTTAGCTACTATAGAAATCCAATCTCTTACTGAAATGATAGTGAAGAAAAAATGAAAGTGAAATGTGGTAGAAATCAAGTAGAAAGTAGATAGAAACTGGTAGAGTATGTTACACTTTATAGACCGGTTGAGGTGGATCAACAAGTGGTAAACTTAAAGAGAAGAAAGCACCGGATGTTAAAAACGGGAAGGATGATGGCTTAATGGATAAAGGTTCAGTTGAGATAAAGCAAGAGGAGGATGATTCTGAGGAAGTGGAAGAAATTCCAAGTCTAGTGGAAGGAAAGGCGTAATCGAGCATTTGGGGTTGATAAATGATTTTAATTGTGATTTTAAGTGATTGAATATAAATGATGTTTATTTAAGTTAATTATAGTGTTCAAGGATGATTATTATACAAATTGAAAAACTGGAATAATTGATTGAATTGGATCAAACCGGATTGAAAAATGATAAACTGCAGTTTTATAATCTTTTTTTTTACTGTGAAAAAAATCAAACCGTAAAATCAGTTCGGTTTCCGGATTTATTGAAATAAATTGGTACTTAACCAAACCAGACCAAATTATCCCTTATCAAATAAAAATAATGTATAAATACATATATACATATATGTTAAATATATTTAAGTCTTTTTTTATTTACCGTATGAAAAACGTCTGATGGTTGAGCATAGTTTTGATCTGCGACATGCTCATAACTTTTCCTAGACCTAGCTGCTATAGAAATTCAATCTCTTAATGGAATGATAGTGAAGAGAAAATTATAGTGAAATGTGGTAGAAATCAGGTAGAACGTAGATAGAAACTGGTAGCAATATGGTAGAAGTTGGTCGGAAAGAGTAGCATATGAATTAAAAATGGCACTTGGTATCATTTCACTTACACATCTATGCGTTTTAAGATTTCACAAAGTAAATGTTATTCATTCAAACTAGCGAGGTCGGTCATTGGAGCGATCTGTGAGCTCCACTTGTACGCTTGTGTGAGCCTCATCCTGATCGTATAATGACTTATTTCATTAAATGCATGTTCCATCATTCGGGAGGTTTGCCAAGCAACACGGTAAGGAACCCACGTGAGGTAAATGCGCTAATGATTGAAAATGATGGCAGTGACGATGAGTATGTTAGACTTTATAGACCGGTTGAGATGGATCAACAAGTGGTAAATGTAAACAGAAGAAAGCACCGGGTGTTGAAAACGGAAAGGATGGTGGCTTAATGGATAAAGGTTCAGTTGAGATCAAGCAAGAGGAGGATGATTCTTAGGAAGTGGTAGAAATTCCTAATCTGGTGGAAGGAAAGGCAGAATCGAGCATTTGGTGTTGATAAATAATTTTTATTATGATTTTAAGTGATTGAATATCAAGGATGTTTATTTAAGTTAATTATAGTGTTCAAGGATGATTATTATACCAATTTAAAAACCGGACTAATTGATTGAATTGGATCAATCCGAATTGAAAAATAACAAACTGCAGTTTTATAATCGGTTTTTTATTGTGAAAAATGGAACCATAAAATCGGTTCGGTTTCTGGTTTTAATAAAATAAATTGGTATTTAACCGAACCAGACCGAATTATCCCTTATCAAATAAAAATAATATATATATATATATATATATATATATAATAAGTGTGAGAAATGTGTGAGATAGCTTAGTCCATATAATTTTTTTTTGTCTGTGTGTGTGTAGATGTCTCTAATTGTGCCTGTAGAGAAGCATCACTTGGTAGGTAAATGTGAACTACATTTATAATCTCCTAAAAGTGAACTTTGGTTTGAAGTGAATTAGTAATGTGAATTTTGGTTCACCCAAAAATTGTACTAACAATTGCAAATTTCCAATGGTTAACTACAATATATGATTAATTCATTGAAACTCATTTCAAGTGATCTAATAATATTATGAGCTTCTGTATTGATTAATAATTAGAGTTTTATAGCACTCCATCAAATATGTAGTCGCTTTGTCTTTAACTACTGTAACGCAGTTGCTCATGTCATTGCTTATTTAAAAAGATGAAAAATTACTTAACCATATTTGAGGACGTTTCTCAAAAGCTAATAGTCATTTAAATTTGTGTATTAACTATCGAGAGTAAAAGCATAAATAAAGGTTTGCCAAAATCTACAACATACAAATAAAGATAAAAAAAAAGGGTTGTTGTTTATACATGCAAAAATAAAAAACGGTCTTTTGGTTTGTGATTTTACTCCTACCAGTCAACTACTCCCAATTGACTTTCAAGAATTTTACAAAATTCTTTAGTGGCCAAGATCTCATATAGTTACCCTGATTCCCGACGTGGGCCGATGAGTCTTTGTAGGACTTCAAAACAAAGCTTCAAAACTAAAATCCAGAACTGAGTGTTGATCATGTTTTGTGAATCCAATTCACATCTTTCTGATCAGCAATTGAATCAGTCCAACTGAGAAGGAATTGCAAGAGTGTGATAGCTGCTGAAGGATTTGTTCCCAAAGAATCAATTCATTTTTTTTATTTGGTTGAAAACACTTTGTTTCACTATTGCGCACGTAAGCATACATCACAACATGTTCTTGTCCACTTTCATGTTTGGGGTTAATGTTTTAATCTAGTAATACAATGCCTATGGGTATATATGATGCTTCAATATACATGTTCACTGTTAGCTAGAAATACACATTGATTCACTGTTTTGATTGGGTTCAAAACACTATGGTTCACTGTTTGACACATAGGTCTACATCACATCATGTTCTTGTCCACTTTCATGAATAGTGTTAATGTTTCTATCTAGTAATACAATGTTATGAAGTAAATCTAATACTTAAATCTACATTTTCACTGTTAGCTAGAAATATGCTCTGGATCGCTTGTTTTGATTGAGTTCAAAACACTATGGTTCACTGTTTCACACGTAAGCATACATCACAGCATGTTCTTGACCACTTTCATGATTGTGGTTAATGCTCAAATCTATTAATACAATGTTATTGGGTAAATCTGATGCTTAAATCTACATGTTCTCTGTTAGGTAGAAATACACTCCGCTTCACTGTTTTTCATTGAGTTCAAAACTCTCTAGTTCACTGTTGGACACATAAGCATACATTACTACATGTTCTTATCCAGTGCTTTCAACCAGTAATACAATATTATTAGGTAAGTTTGATGTTTAAATCTACATGTTCACTGTTAGCTAGAAATACACTCTGGTTCAATGTTTTTGATTGAGTTCAAAAAACTTTGGAACACTGTTTCACACGTAAGCGTACATCACAACATGTTCGTGTCCACTTTAATGATTGTGGTTAATGCTCCAATCTATTAATACAATGTTATAGGGTAAATCTGATGCTTAAATCTACATGTTCTCTGTTAGCTAGAAATACACTCCGTGTCACTATTTTTCATTGAGTTCAAAACACTCTAGTTCACTGTTGGAAACGTAAGCATACATCACTGCATGTTCTTATCCAATGCTTTCAATCCAGTAATACAATTTTATTGGGTATGTTTGATGTTTAAATCTACATGTTCACTGTTAGCTAGAAATACACTCTGGTTCAATGTTTTTGATTGAGTTCAAAAAAATCTGGAACACTGTTTCACACGTAAGCATACATCACAACATGTTCTTGTCCACTTTCATGATTGTGGTTAATGATTCAATCTAATAATACAATGTTATTGGGTAAATCTATTGCTTAAATCTATATGTTCACTGAAACTGATTGGGTTCAAAACACTCTGGTTTACTGTTTGACACGTAAGCATACATCACAACATGAGCTCGAATTCGAGCTGTCATCATCCGTATAAACTGAATTTGAGTTAGAAAATAAGTTTATTTTGACCGAAATTGATGGTGGCTTTTTATAGACTTAATATCGGTCATAAAGCACAACTGATACTCTCTGACTGAAATTCAGTCCATAAACAAATCAACATCATTTCTTAAATTCAAACTGAATCTATTAGTGAATAAATTAATTGTAAAAGAAATAAAAGTGAACTATAATAGTGAACTACAACAACAGTGAATTAGCATAACAATGAACCACAAATAATGAACTATAAAAGTGAACTAGTAAAAAATAACTAACAATAGTAAACTTCCAATGGTTAACAAAATAGTGAACCACAATTATAAACTCCTAAAAGTGATCTTTGGTTTGAAGTGAATTTGTAATGTTAACTAGGTGTGAAAGAGTGAACCAGAGTGCATTTCTAGATAACAATGAACATCACAGCATGTTCTTGTCCACATTCACTTTGGTTCACTGTTTTTGATTGTGTTCAAAACACTCCGGTTTACTGTTTGATGTGTAAGCATACATCACAACATGTTCTTGTCCACTTTCATGATTGGGGGTTCATGTTTCAATCTAGTAATAAAATTGCATTTCTAGCAAGCAGTGAACATGTAGATTGAAGCATCAGATTTACCCAGTAACATTGTATTACTAGATTGAGACATTAATCCCAATCATGAAAGTGGACAAGAACATGATGTGATGTATGTTTATGTCTCAAACAGTGCACCAAGTGTTTTAAACACAATCAAAATCAGTGAACCATAGTGCAGAAGTACATTGTATTACTAGATTGAAACATTAACCCCAATTAAAAAATGTTAGCTAGAAATACACTCAGGTTCAATGTTTCTGATTGAGTTCAAAAAACTCTGGAACATTGTTTCGCACTTAACATACATCACAACATGTTCTTGTCCACTTTCATGATTGTGGTAAATGATTCAATCTAGTAATACAATGTTACTGGATAAATCTGATGCGTAAATCTACATGTTCACTGTTTCTGATTGGGTTCAAAACACTCTGGTTCACTGTTGGATACGTAAGCATACATTACAGCATGAGCTCGAATTCCAGCCGACATCATCCATGAAAACTGAATTTGAGTTAGATAATATGTTTTATTACGGCCAAAATTGATGTTGGTTTTTTATAGACTTAATATCGGACAGAAAGCACAATTCATACTCTCTGACTGGAATTCGGTCAGTAAACAAATCAACGTCATTTCTTAAATTGAGTCCGAATCTATTAGTGAACAAATTAAATGGTAAAAGAAATAAAAGCGAACTATAACAGTGAACCACAAATAATGAACTATAAAAATTAACTCACAAAAAGAACTAACAATAGTAAACTTCCAATGGTTAACAAAATAGTGAACAATTATAAACTCCTAAAAGTGATCTTTGGTTTGAAGTGAATTAGTGTTAACTAGGTCTAAAATAGTGAACCAGAGTGTATTTCTATATAACAATGAAAACCACAGCATGTTCTTGTCCACATTCACTTTGGTTTAATGTTTTTGATTGTGGTCAAAACACTCTGGTTCACTGTTTGACGCATAAGCATACATCACAGCATGTTCTTGTCCATTTTCATGATTGGGGTTCAAGTTTCAATCTAGTAATACAATGGTATTTATTGCTAGCAGTGAACATGTAGATTTGAACATCATATTTACCCAATAACATTGTATTACTTGATTGAAACATTAACCCAGTCATGAAAGTGGACAAGAACATGATGTGATGTACGCTTATGTCTCAAACAGTGCACCAGAGTGTTTTGAACACGATCAAAAATAGTGAACCAGAGTGCAGAAGTACATTGTATTACTAGATTTAAACATTAACCCCAATCGAAACTTGTTTTTTAGAAATACACTCTGGTTCACTATTTTTGATTGAGTTCAAAACCCTAGTGATCGCGGTTTCACACGTAAGCAAACATCATGGCCTGTTCTTGACCACTTTCATGATTGGGGTTAATGCTTCAATCTAGTAATACAATTTTAATGGGTAAATCTGATGCTTAAATCAACATGTTCGGTGTTAGCTAGGAATATACTCTGGTATCAATTTCCCTTTACGATCCACATTCTACTCCTTTTCGACCCATTTCTACCCTGTTTCTTCTTATTTCTACCTTGTTTCTACCTGATTTCTACCACATTTCACTATAGTTTTTTCTTCACTATAATTCCATTTATAGATTGAATTTCTATAGCGGCATGGTTTATAGAAAAGATATGAGCATGTCGGCCGATCAAATCCGGTTTGATCCAGTTAAATCAATTAGTCCGGTTTTTCAATTTGTATAATAATCATCCTTGAACACTATAATTAACTTAAGTAAACATCATTGATATTCAATCACTTAAAATCAAAATTAAAATCATTTATCAACATCATTGAATTAATTAAACGAACCTTAATCCTTATTATTCGATTCGTTAGTATGAAAACGCGAAATTAATGGTTGCGTTCTCTCGCAATTGCGACGGTCTTTATCATAATTGTGAGATACCTAGTAAACCCTAATTCTTTGGTTCGGCGTCAGCTACGTTGATCGACAGGTACAAATTACGAGAGGTTATATCTGGACAATCTGCTTATTGTATTCGTAAATTAACATGAAGGACTTACAAGGTGATAGGTTAGTTAGGACATAGTTTCGATCAATCCCTAGGAACGTGATAGTCAATCCACGATAGCTGCTTAGTGAGGTTCTCGGTTTTGAGCCGGCACTTTCTAGAACTTATTGCATGTGGGTTAATAGAACCAACAAAGGAGGTTAACTACACAAAGAAGTTTATTGTCCATCCCATGGAAGTAAACAAGGTTAGAATACTGCACCCGTAGCTTAATTACACACAAAGATCAAATATGGATCTGTCTGCTCGTGTGGCCATAAGTTATACTTAAAATGATCCATATGCAAATAAAATGCAAGGCACACCCCTGGCGCGCATTTTGTTGTTGTTGTAAGGAATAAATTGTTAGGTGTAATGGCCGAAAGACAATTTTGTAATTGTTTTATTTAATAAATGAATGATATTATTATTCATATTTATTATTCTCATATTCACCGATGTGACAATAGTATTTACACTACAGAAAACCCTAAAGTATATCGTTTATGTAATCACTTAACTCAGTGTATGGGATATACACGGGAGGATTGAGTTAGTGAAGATGTACTTAAAATACAATTAGCCCGTAGTGAAGTTAATGGAGAGTATCGGGTCTCTCCTTTAACGTGCTATTAATGCGCCCAGAACACAATATGTGTGATCGTCTTATCCGGACTTTCGGTTAAGAGAACCTAGTGGGGCATTTATATATGATAGATATATCATATAGGGCTAGACCGATTTGATTAGAGTTCACGATATAATTCCGTAATCGAGAAGTCTTATCGAATCAATAGATGATCATATTTATGGATATATCTTAATCCCGAGGTGATCACGATCCAACTGTTTGAATCGAGTATGAGGTTTGACTTGACGGTTAAGGATTACACCGAGTCCGTGATCTCGAATTACCCATCTTGGCATTGTCTTTGGATTGAGTGAGTAGTACGTATTATCACGAATCGGAATCCATTCCTTCCATTTCACGGAAGTAGATATGACGATTCCCTTATTTGATAATCCTAGAAACCGATCGATCCATGGAGTTCATATTACATCGATTAGCTCTTAGTGAGTTGTATGAATTAATTGATCACTAGGGGTTAATGGTAAATAAGGATAAGAGGTTCTAAAAGGGTTAACGGTAACTTCCCGATTTAGAATGAGCGAGTCTATGGAGGATTAATCCATATGTAATGATTATATCAATGGACGCTTATTATCATTCTCGTGAGGAGATAAATATAATCTTATAATCGGAGGAGTGCGATCACGGGATTATGGTGGCATATTCTGTGATTGATTTATCGAATATAATTATTACATTCTAGGATAATTATTTATTTGATTTATCGGAGCCTTTGATTATTAGTCCATGGTCCCCGACGTGCCTCCAATATAGCATAGCTATTCTCGGACGTCGAATCCTAATAATATTAATTTAGTTCTTATTAGAATTTAATTAAAACGATATGTGAATTAATTCTTTAGTGGACTATTAAATTAGTTGGGCTAAATAATTAAATATGTGAAATTTTTTTTTTTCATAATCTTGGCAAAATTAGTGTGTTATGGCAAAAAATAATATTGACTAGGTCAATATTCATTTTTTTCGGCCAAGACAAGTTTTTAGTCAACAAGAAATTGTTTTCTTGTGATTTAATAAGACATGTGCACAAAATATTTATTGGATAAATATTTATGGTAAGAAATAAAGATAAATATTATTCTAGATTTGTTCTAGAATATTATGGCATTATCTTTTATTTATTGGATTTATTTATTTGCAAAATAAAATCCTTGGAGGACACACACCAGTAATTTCGACTTCTACCTCTTTGAGAGGAGAAGGAAAATTTCGGCCAAGAGGGAGCAAGGGAAAATCTTGGAGGTTTTCCGGGTAGCATATCGGGAGGATTCGAGACGAGAATTTACTTCCACCGGGAGTTGCTTGGATCACACGTGCGGAAGATCGTGGTGCTCTTCACATCTTCGTTTGTTATTTCTATTGCGGCTCTTCTACTTGGATTTTGACATCCAAGAGGTATGTTCTACAACCCTCTTGTAGAGTAGATCTAGTTATTTTATTACGTGTAAATTATAGATCTAGATCCTTAAATCGCTTCCGTTGCGGATGATATTACTAACATAAGTCAACATAGGCCATTGCATTGTTCTCTAGAGAGATTCCAACTAAATCAAGCATAATCATTGATAACCTTCTACACCAACTATTAGATGAGAAGCATTTCAAACAATCGTCCTACTGTATATTAAGAACCATGTAGCAATTCTTGCAATGGTCATAACTAAAATGTTTTCTGCATCTCAGGGTGCTATTCACAAGGACCTAGTCTTACAATATACTCCTCTCCACATGAACACGTAATGCTCTGCTGAATTCCCTAAAAGAACACATGATATGAATCAGCGTGTATGACATGATACATTAGTGAACAAGAATCTGTGAATAAACTGATGCCATTCACTGCAACATTGTGCTCACTCTTATCATTTTAAACACTGTAATTGTGAAGTGTATTCAGATGTGGATCGAATGGGAAGTATTAAGAAAAAAGTTGACTATGTTCACCTTTAAATTCTCAATATATATCTGATAATTCAATCCGATAATGTTGCCAAATGAAACACATCTGATGGTTGATCTTAGGCCCCTCATAATCCTAACCTCAGGCCCCTCACCCCCCATCCATTCTCTTATGACACCTTTTGGGTAAGTGACCTTATAAAGGACAGCAGCTGGAATGAGACCAAAATCAAACAAGTCTTTTGGCCTGTTGACTTTCATCATATTTTATCATTACCTCTTAGCACCTGCAACACTAGGGATCACCTTTATTGGAAGCCATCAGCTAAGGGTAACTTCACCCTTAAAACAGCATATGCCTTTTTCTTTGAAAAACTAAATGCTGATCTTGACATGGATGGAGTCTCTAATAGGTCTCATTCTAGCTCTGGCTTGAATCCTAAATTTTGGAAGTACCTCTGGGCCCTTGCACTACCTAATAAAATTAAGCACTTCTTTTGGAAGTGTCTAAAAGGCATCATTCCTAGTAGAGCCAACATTAATGAAGGATCCTAATTGTCGATTCCCTCAAGTCGTAATTTTTGTGGTTTTAACTCTGAAACAACGGAGCATATTTTGTTTTTTTTTCCCAGCAGCTGTGGGCATCGGAATTTAATCCCAACCCCTTGGTCTCGATATTTTTCTTGTCTCTTTTGACCTAGTCTCATGGTGGGATGATATTACCAGGAAAGGTGATTTTAATTCGGCAAAGAAATCCATTGAACTCATAATTTTCATTTTCTGGAATATCTGGAAAGCAAGAAACGATTGGATCTACAAAAGAAACATTGATGATCCACAACATATCGTTTTTATGATAAATAAAGATTATAAGGATTATACCTATGCTTGTGCCAACACTGTTTCTGATATGTTTGGAACACACGAATTCAAAGCTCCTCACGTTTTGGCAGCTACTGTAAATACTATCCCATCCTTTCATTTTGATGAAGCTAATCCTCTACTTTTAATTTTATCCTCGCATACTGGATGCGACTTGGAATGGATCTTCTATACCGCCGGTGGTGGTGTAGCCATCTATGATAAAAACTATAATCTCGTTGAAATTTGGGGGCGCTCTTTTGTTAATTTTGACTCACCTCTAAGATCGGAAGCTGAAGTAGTTCGATGGGCTCTCAGATATGCAAAGGAACGAGGATGGCAAAAAATCTGGATCAAGACCGATTCTCAACTTCTTGTGTATATGGTCAAGGGTTCTGTCCTTTCATCTCCGGATCTTATGGTGATTATCCAAGACATTCAGCACCTTCTTCTACTTTTGTCTAGCAACATAAGTTTTATTAGCAGGAATTGTAATATTGTAAGTCACAAAGTTGCCTCTTTTTCAAAAAAACTTGTTAATCCAGCCTTTTGGACTGGATTGTTTCCTTCCTGGATCACTTGTGCGAGAAAGGAAGAGGAAGCAGCCAGACGAACTTTGTTGTAAATTTGACTTTTGTGACTAATCGATCTCTTTCGTTTCCCGAAAAAAAAAAATGGTTGATCTAAGTTTTATCTGTGACATACTAATAACTTTTCTCTAGACCTTGATGCTGGTAAGGGTCAAGAGAAAAAGCATCGGATGTTGAAAATAGGAAGGATGATGACTTAATGGGTAATGATTCAGTTGAAATCAAGCAAAAGAAGGATGATTCTGAGGAAATGATATGAATCCCTAAAATGATGGAAGGAAAGGCGGAATTGAGCATTTGGGGTTGAAAAATGATTTTAATTGTGATTTTAAGTGATTTAATATTAATGATGTTTACTTAAGTTAACTATAGTGTTCAAGGATGATTATTGCACAAATTGAAAAACTGGATTGAAAAATGACAAAGCTGCAGATTTTTATAAT
Source organism: Gentiana macrophylla (assembly GCA_026214975.1). Lineage (NCBI taxonomy): Eukaryota > Viridiplantae > Streptophyta > Magnoliopsida > Gentianales > Gentianaceae > Gentiana > Gentiana macrophylla. The sequence continues at coordinate 26,797,586 of CM047809.1, read as the reverse complement.
CGCTTTTATTGTAAAAATGGATCTGTGAAATCAGTTCGATTCCAGTTTTAATGAAATAAGTTGGTATTTAACCGAACCAGGACCGAATTATCCCTATTAAATAAAAATAATGTATATACAAATATGTATGTGTATCTATATATATATATATATATATATATATATATATATATATATATATATATATATATATATATATATATATATATTAGTTTTTTATTCCCCATATGAAAAACGTCTGATGGTTGAGCTTAGTTTTGATCTGTGACATGCTAATAACTTTTCCCGGACCTCATTTGCTATATAAATTAGATCTATAAATGAAATTATAAGTAGAAAAATTTATACTGAAATGTGGTAGAAATCAGGTAGAAAAAAGTAGAAACAACGTAGAAGTGGGTCGAAACAAAAAGAATTTGAATCTGATTTGGAACTTTATTTAGACTTGTTAAGAAACCCACAAAATAAACGTTATCAATTCAAATCAGCGAGGTCGGTCAATGGAGCCAACAGCGGAGCTCCACTTGTACGCTTGTTAGCTTTTGATCAGTTTTTGATTAGTAAGTTTTATTATGCAGAAAATATAAACATATTGTAACTAACTATTGCATCAGTTTTGCGATCAGTTTGAAGTTTTGAAGTTTAATGAAATATCTAGCATTTTGTTTTTATGTTTTATGTTTAAACTTTTTCTTTTATGGAGGATTTTGGCATCATTAAAAGGGCGAAATTGTTGGATAAAAAATTGTGTTTTGATGATATTTCGTCTATTTATTTGATTATTTTTTTTAACCCATTGATCGAGTGCGGGAACTAGATGTTATAGAGAAAAGCTAAAAGATGTCTAGAACTAAATGTATAGGTTTATTAGAGATGATTATTGTATAGGTTAAATCATACAAGCACTATAATAGATTGGTTTGAAAACTGAAAACAGATCCCAAGCAAAACTGAAACTGATCCTAATCAAAATTGAAGATCAGAGCTAATTAAAACTGAAGATCTGAGTTAATCTAAACTAAAGATCAGAGTTAATCAAAACTAAAGATGGAAATCAATCAATAACTGAAGACTAAAGAAGGAAAGGTCACTGAGGAACACACTCGGTTGGCATATTTATAAAAGCTGAAGGGTGAGGATCGACTCGATTAATGAAGGCAGGAAGAAGCGAGGATCAAACTCAGGTAATGAGGACAGAAGAACTGAGGGTTCAACTCAGTTGATGAAGACTAAAGCCGAGACTGTAAAGTTGTTAGGTGTAATGCCCGAAAGACAATTTTGTAATTGTTTTATTTAATAAATGAAATGATATTATTATTCATATTTATTATTATCATATTCACCGATGTGACAATAGTATTTACACTACAGAAAACCCTAAAGTATATCGTTTATGTAATCATTTAACTCAGTATATGGGATATACATGGGAGGATTGAGTTAGTGAAGATGTACTTAAAATACAACTAGCCCGTAGTGAAGTTAATCGAGAGTATCGGGTCTCTCCTTTAACGTGCTATTAATGCGCCCAGAACACAATAGGTGTGATTGTCTTATCCGGACTTTTGGTTAAGAGAACCTAATGGGGCATTTATATATGATAGATATATCATATAGAGTTGGACCGATTTGATTAGAGTTCGCAATATAATTCCGTAATCGAGAAGTCTTATCGAATCAATCGATGATCATATTTATGGATATATCTTAATCCTGAGGTGATCACAGTCAACTGCTTGAATCAGTTTAAAGTTTGACTTATTTATTTTATTTTAAAACAACTTTATTTTATTAACAAGGAAAAGAATAAAGTGCTACAAAGTCAATGCCACATCCCGGCCCGCCCCAAGTACGTGATAGAGTGCATAGCATGGCCTCCTTAAACCCTATGCGTGGCAAACCCAGTGTAGGAAAATCCAGCACATAGGGAAGAGTACACGCTCTATGCACCCCCAAAATCCCGGAACCATAAATATTTCAATCAAACACACCAAAATTATCCTCCACTCGATACTTGTCCTTGCTTAAGCATAGCAATCCCAAGGAAAAAATAGCCCGTGTATCCGACCAAGGTATGAGCCAAAGCCTCCAAACAAGCGCCTGAAGCACGAAAACGGTACCACTCCTTCTCCACCTTGACCTTGCTACTACAACCCAACGCATGGTTACACCTAGCACAGGAGAAAGATGATAATCCCAAAAATAGCTAAAGAAGATAATAACCCAAAAAAGAAACAAGGACACCTGGATTGCACCCCTAACAGGATGATAGGGGTGCCTCCAAAGTTGAATGCCAATCCCGGTCAAAAATACGTGACATAATTAGTGTGATTCTTTTTTTATTTATTTTTCTGAAACGAAAGGAAGGGGAGGGGATCGAACCCTGGACCTCCCGCTGGAGGCCAGGGTAAGCCCTAGTGGATTACACTGAGTCTGTGATCTGAATTACCCCATCTTGGCATTGTATTGGATTGAGTGAGTAGTCCGTGTTATCACAGATACGGAATCCATTCCTTCCATTTATGGAAGTAGATAAACGATTCCACTTATTTGTTGATCCTAGAAAGCGATCGATCGTGACGAGTTCATATTACAACGATTAGCTACCCGGTGAGTTGTATGAATTAATTGATCACTAGGGGATTAATGGTAAATAAGGATAAGAGGTTCTAAAAAGGGTTAACGGTAACTTCCGATTTAGAATGAGCGATCTATGGAGGATTAATCCATATGTAATGATTATATCAATGGACGCTTATTATCATTCTCGTGAGGAGATAAATATAATCTCATAATCGGAGGAGTGCGATCACGGGATTATGGTGGCATATTCTGTGATTGATTTATCGAATATAATTATTCTTCGTAAGATAATTATTTATTTGATTTATCGGAGCAGCTGATTATTAGTCCATGGTCCCGACGTGTCTCCAATATAGCATAGCTATTCTCGGACGTCGAATCCTAATAATATTAATTTAGTTCTTATTAGAATTTAATTAAAACGATATGTGAATTAATTGTTTAGTGGACTATTAAATTAGTTGGGCTAAATAATTAAATATGTGAAAAAGACATTTTTCATAATCTTGGCACAAATTTAGTGTGTTGATCGAAATTATTGTGACTAGGTCACAAACAATAATTTTCGGCCCCCCCCTCATGTTTTATGGAACAAGAAATTATTTTCTTGTGTATTAATAAGACATGTGCACAAAATATTTATGGTAAGAAATAAAGATAATGATTATTCTAGATTTGTTCTAAAATATTTTGGGATTATCTTTTATTTATTGGATTTATTTTATTTGCAAAATAAAATCCTTGGAGGACAAGGATTACTCTCCTATATAAAGAGAGTTCTCCAAGCCTAAAACACACACACAAATTTCGACTTCCATCTCTTAGAGAGATGAAGAAAAATTTCGGCCAAGGGTAAGTGGGGAAAAAATTGGAGTTTTTTTCCGGGTAGCATATCGGAAGGATTCGAGACGAGGATTTCCTTCCACCGGGAGTTGCTCGGATCAAATGTGCGGAAGATCGTGGTGCTCTTCACACCATCTTTTGTTTGCGGTTCTTCTACTTGGATTTTGAGATCCAAGAGGTATGATCTACAACCCCCTTGTAGATGTAGATCTAGTTATTTTATTACGTGTAATTTATAGATCTAGATACTAAAATCGCTTCCGTTGCGGATGATATTACAAACAGTGGTATCAGAGCCCTGGTGATTTATATTTATACGTATAAAATTTAGATCTAGGAGTGGAAAACATGTAGTTTTTTGTGTCCCAATTTTTTTTTTCTTGGGGCCGATGCATGCATTTTTTTTTATGTTGCGATTGTTGTGGTTTGAAGAGATGGATTGGGGTTCACTACAAGAAAAAAGGTTTTCAATGACGGGAATTTAATGACGGGCCAAAATTTCATCATTAAATGTTAGTTTTAATGAGGGGCGGATGATTTTGATGACGAACTTACATTTCCTATCATTGTTTATACAAAAATCCTCTTACTATTGGTATCAATAACAACATACCGTCATTATTCCATAAAATTCTTTTTTAATAATTTTTTTTTCCCTTAAATATACAAAAGGAATTTCCATAACAACCCCAACCATCCTAATATCTGTGAAAAATACCAAAACACCCCAGCCATATGCTTATCTTCCAAACCCTAATTGCAAAGATTGTCGCATTTCATATACTTCTCGCATTCTCTTTGCATCGCCTAGATGTGTAGATGGCAGCAACGAAGTGGAATTCTACCGGCGTCGCTCCTGCCTTCCGTCGCTCCTACCTGCCCTCGCTCCTGCCCGCCGTCGCTCCTGCTCGTCGACTATTTCCTCCAGAAGCCACCACACGCCGGAAATCTGTCAACCACCTATATTCGTGGTATTTGCCACCAAGAGGTCAAACGCGGCAAGGTCACCCACGAGTTCTGGTCAAAGCGAAAGAATCGATCTGTGAAAGGGAAAGGGACATCGCTCTCTCAATTTAAAGCCCAATCCCCATGCTGGAAGCCTTAATTCCTCTTCTCTGCAATTTATTCTCATGAAAACCCTAAACCCGGTACATATTTATTGTAATTTCACTCTTTTCATATGATTTACATGGCAGTTATGTTTTTTTATCCAGAAGTAATTATAAGTTTGATTTTGGGTTGGTAATTCTGCATAAAGGATTCCTGCTAAATGGAAGAATTCCTACATTTGTGAAGAAAATAAGTTATAAAGACTGAATCTTTTTGAGCTGTTGATGAAGTAACTCTCTTTTTGTTCATCTTTTTTCTTTGGTTGATATCTTAATTATCACAAGTTATAGTATCGATAAGATAAAAGAAGTTTAAGTTGATATTTGACAGTAATTCTGCATGATGGGTTACTGCTACATGGTAGAATCCATGTGTCTGTGAAGATATATGTTGATGGTAAAAGCTTGCTTTCTTTTTGTTAAGTTAATTTTTCCTTCATTGCCACAAATTATAAGCTCGGCTATGATAAAAGTTTAAGTTCATAATGGGACTGTATTCTGGATAAAGGTTTCCTGCTACATGGAAGAATTCATGTTCCCGTTAAGATTATGACTAAGAAAGATTGATTTTTTTTTTTGGCACTTTTGATGAAGCTTAGTTTGTTCTTGGTAATTGCTCGTTTGTTGTCAGACATCAAGGATCATTGGAACAGGGACATTTGGATGTGGAACTACGATTGTAGAAGGAGCGGATTTTATTGCTGAAAATAGTATTGCTGAAAAGGAGCGGACTGTAAGTGGATCCATTTTGATAGTATTACCATTTCTATACCCTCATTAAAGAGGTTGACAATGAGTGTAGAAAAATACAGCCTTTTTTTGATGATCATAATATTTGTTACATTACAATTGAATCTCCATACTGTTGTCCTTCAACTACCACCGGGTTTCTTGACCAACACTACTGTTTCACTAAGATATCATCATCATCAATCAAGGCTTACATTCATATAAGAAATTACCCCATTAATGAGGGAGTAAGGGCTCTACATCTTGTTAAGTTTTTTTTGAGTGCGGAAAACATGGTATCCTTGACGATATCTAATGAAAGCTGAGAGGTACTAATTAAGTGTCTATCTTTTCTCTTTTATGATTTTCCGTTTTTGATGATTCCGTGTAATCTGCGTACTAATCTTCTAATACTTGATTTTGATGTGCAGGAACTCTCACAAGTAGACACGGTTCCGGACCATTTTCCAATTTTTCACCATTTGAAATATTTGAATTTGAGTATGAAAGTGAAGTACCGTGTCTTAAGTGGGTTGCTAAAGTTCTTTTATTTCATGCCAAACTTGGGCACCATTGAATTTTCGGAGGTGAATTAATATTTTTTATATGAATTGAATGGTATCTGTGTTTAAATGTTTGGTGTTTCTTTCTAACCATTTAAATTCCTTCGTTTATTGTCTGTAGGGAGTTCATCAAGACATACGCATATATGGACTTATATGGATGCCAAAGGCTCTGCCTAATTGCTTCTTGTCTAGCCTAAAAGATTTGCGCCTTTATAAATTTCGTGGGGATCATCACGAATTCTATTTCTTGGCAAGTTTTCTACAAAAAGTTGTTTCTTTGCAGAGGATAAATATTACTACATACGGATATATAAACCGACAACAGCTGAGGAAGAAAGTGGAAATATCTCCACAAGATTCAAACATTGTGCAATCATTGTTGACTGAATCATCTCATCTCATGTAAGTAATTTTTATGGTAAAAAATTTCCTTGATTATTTAAGGATGTCTACTGCAAGCTAGCCTTATTCTGCTATTTTTTGTTTAGGATATATACTATTTGAAAAATAGTGATCACTCTCTGTGGACTTCTCTCCTCTTATCTTGCCTAATACTATGTTTCTATCGACTATCGGTAGTGTTTATATTGATTCCTTAGTGATTATATATATATTGAAGGTTTTCAAACATGAAGATGAATTAGGACTGTCGGTCGCCTCACCTCTACTTGTACGTTGTCGAGACGTGTCGGTTGTGTGTTATGCCCTTTGCTTATATTACAAAGCCGAGGTTTTGGAAGACAAGTTATGAGATTTTAGTGGTTTCTGCTTTTGCTTTTTATTTATCTACAACTAAAGAAATATCCTTTGGATTAGCTCCAATGATTGATTGGTTTAGTATTGTCGACATGTTTCGGAAATGCACAATCCGGTTTAGAAGAGATTCTTGGTGTTTAATTGTTTTGTTAATGATTTGGGGATATTGTACTTGCAAACTATATATATATATATATATATATATATATATATATATATATATAAAGTATAAACGACTATCTGAGATATTAAAGTGCGAATATAATATGGTTAGAGCACTCTTAACAAAATTCAATACTAAAGCGAATGCATCTTGTGCAGCTAAGATGCAACATATTCTTAATGTTTATAAACAAGTTTCAGGTCACTCTGTGTTTTTCCTGCTATAAGTTTATGTCCAAGTCTCAACTCGCAGTATTTAATCTGCATGCATATATATCTGGTTTGACCGAGTTTTTTTACTGATCCGCTTATAGGTTCCATTTAATTCAAGTATAAGTCTATGTTTCATCTGGCATTATATGAGTATTCCCTTGTTTTGTATGCTTTATGTCTGCTCTTTTAGTTGTCATAAACTTATTGACTGTTATGTCCCGTTCTTGTAGTCTGTTGTACAAGTGTTAAGACCTGTCTGTACTTGATTTTTGTTTGTTTTGCTATTTCTAGTTATGAGTATTTTGTTTCTAAGTCTCACAACATAGTTTGATCAAGTTTTTCTTCGGACCTGGTAGTTTCTGTTTTGAGTCATGGGTGTCATCTTCTTGGTTTTAATTCAAGAACTTGAATGCTTCTACCTAATCTGTTTGGTTATCTGAGTTTGTCCTAAGTTATAACCTGCTTTCGTATAACTTGTTTTTTATGTGTCTTGTGTCTGCCCAAGTTAGTCTTGCTAGCTTGGTTCTGTTTGATGAAGAGTTCTCAAATTTTTTTTGTCATCCTGCTATGTGTTTATCACACAGTTAGATAGCATGTCTATAATTATTTCTTTGATTCTATGTTGCTAGCTAGGTGGTTCATTTTCTTTTTATGCTACTGGACTTTCTCTCTTACTTTTTCAGATTGCTGCTAGCCATGATATCTATTTTTGCAGGTTTACATCAGTTGTTCAACAAATTTGCTGGAGGACGCCTTACAAAATTTGGCTAATTGTTTGGGCACTCTTGAAAGGAAAGGAACATAAGTTTGGCAGGCAATGTACACATGTGATGCTGCAATGTTCTGAAGATCCTGTGCTGCTTTCTTTACTTGTTAGAAACCCCTATAAAGATTGTCTGCATATGTATACCCTAGATAGGATGGTGGAGACATGTACCCCTGTATTTTCAGTCACTCCCCTAGTTGTTTATTTTGCATGTCCTTGGATATTAGTGTGAGTTTTCCAACACATGGGGGCCATACTCTTTCCTTAGCACCCGGATATTCCCACCCTAGGCTTGCCGGACTAAGGTTTTGAGGAGGTGGCAAACATGTTTTGATGAAGCTATTTTTCTGGAGTAGTCACGAGATGACACTTGTAAAACTTTGGTTTTTTGATTAATAAAATTCCGAGTTTTACAAAAAAAAAAACTCCCGATCATTATGTCTTTTGTTGATAATGGCCATAGCTAATTAATGAGTGGGTTTCCACATATTAATGACGGTAATATCCGTCATTAATGGGTAGAAACCAAATTTCTAACTTTAGTTCTAATGAGAGGCAAATCGTATAATAATGAGGAAATTACTCGTCACTAGAAATATTTTTAATGAGAGTCTGATCTTGTCATTAAATCCTTGATATTTTTAATGACGAGGCAGGTTTCTCGTCATTGAATGCTTTAACTAGAAGGGCAACTATGGGGGGGAATGAGGGGGATTTCTCGTCATTAAATACTTTTAATGACGAGAAAATGACATATAATGGCAGGAATTCCTGTCATTAAATCCTGTTTTTCTTGTTGTGGTTGGTACTGTTTACTCGTTAGATATATTGTAAGCTCTCTCGATTTAGATCGTTTGAGCATAGGATTGATGTAAAAATTATTGTTTTTATTTCTTTATTTTTTGGCAATTTATTATTTTTTTTGTAATTCCGGAAAAACGATTAAGAACAGGAGATGAAGACAGAACTCGAGGTATGAATAGGAGTCGGGGCGGAAAATTTTTGTTATTTTTTTTGGACCACACGGCTAGGGTTTGATTTTTTTTTTTTATAAAAAATCGGCAATTTTAAAAAAAAAACTTTTATTTTATTTATTTTCTGCAATAAAAATATGCTGTTTCCGATAAAAAAAAATCGAATTTTTTTTAATTTTATAAAATAAAGGCCCCTTCTCCTTTCGGGTCCGCGGTTCGTGGTTCAAGGTTCGAAGACATGAAGACAACAAGATTGTAATTTATTTTTTTCCTAGGATAGATTAGATACGGGGGTACCAACGATCCATCTCGGTGTTTAAATTTTTCGCAATTTATTTTTTATGTGTTTTATCATAAAATAGATATAAAATCGGAATTGCCATGACATGCGTCATATCATAAATCCACTCCATGCATACATGTAGAATTTTAATTTTGGTAATTAAAATAGACATGTATACAAACTCGTGTAATTAGTTGAAATTTAATTAATACGTGGTAATTAATAAATTTAGTAACTAATTAAAGATCCAAGGACGGGTTATGAAATCGTTAAGCCTTTTCGGTGTGTGTTCTCGGTGAACCGCCTTAAAAGCCCAAACGAGATCACGTTTTCGATTCGTAGTGTCTACGAGATTGAATGATGGTAAAAGAACAATAAATCTTGGATAAAAGCGGTTCGCTTTATAGGTTGGGTGGTCAAGCGAGCTTCGGCTCGACCGACTTAACCCTCCTAGTGTGATGTATGCACGGGGTCGGCAAGACTAAGCTACACCGAGCGGAGGGTGATTCTTCTTATCTCAATGGAAATTTGTCTTGACCCGATTTCGTCCGATCATCACATATGTTCCAACGAATAGGGACGGGTAGACTTGCCTACGTTACCGACACCATTCGGAATCCTTGATTTGATGTCCTTTTATGTTAACATCAAAAGGCGTGGTTAGTTAACCCACCACCACTTCCAAAATATTGAGTGGGAGCGGGGAGGCGACACCAACCCCACGGCCTCTACTATAGATACAAGTAAGTGAGAGAAGGGTGGCGCCTCGCGGCGCTTTGATTTCGTCCCCCCTACGGATGGTGTTCACCCCTATCAACATTCATGGCTTGGTCTCAGAAAGGATAGGATTTCCGGGTACTCGTTGGGTCACTGACCTATCCTACGACGGCACACTCAGGGCGTACCTAAGAGATCCGGTATAGTAGGTCACACTCATCAAGGGTATTCTTGATAATACCTAGGCTAAAAAAGGAAGGTAGTCAATGAATAAAGGGATGTTCGATTCTCACAAGTTATTCATTGATGAGATTGTCTCGATTTAACCGTCATCTCATTGACCTACCCTACGGCGGAACTGAGATGCGAGGTTAAAACCTTGGAATGGTAGAGTACACTTAATTTTAGTTTACAATTCCTAAAATAAACTTATATAGTAGTGTTAAACTTGAATTAATATATGTCATTTTATTTTCAGCAAAAAATATCTGCTCAAATTTATGCTTTACTGTCTGAAAAATTATCGGGAAACAACTTTAAGAAATGGAAGAGTAATCTAAACGTGGTACTCACATACGAGAATGTGCAATATGTACTCACTTCTGAATGCCCTACGGTGGCGATCCAAAAACCCAGAAAAGCTGAGATCGAGCAGCGTAATCGCTGGATCGAGTCAGATAACCAGGCTCGTGGGATCATCCTGGCGGCAGTGTCGGAGGTTATTAGGGCCCAGATTGAAGAGTTTAAGACTGCACGAGATATCATGCAGAAACTTACTTCGATGTTTGGATCACTTAGCAACCAAGCAAGACACGATGCCATCAGGATGGCTGTTAACACGAAATTGAAGAAAGGTCAAGCAGTGAATGGTCATGTTCTAAATATGATCAGTTACTTCAATGACGCCGGTATTCATGGATCAATGTTCGATGAAGCAACTCAAGTGTCAATGATTTTGGAATCGTTGACTCCTGAGTTTATCCCGTTCAAAACTCAGTATCTGATGGGAAAACATGAGTTGACCATGACACAGATGCTTAATGAACTGACAATCTACGAGGGCCTACTATCGAAAGATAAGGTCCAAGTAGGGGATAAGAAAGCTGAAGCAAATATGGCCGAAGCTAAGCCATCAAACAAGCCTAAGGCCAAACCAAAGAAGAAGGGTAGTGTTGCACCTGTGCCCAAGCCAATGAAGAAAAAGAAAGCCAAGAAAGTTGACGAGGCCAAGCCCAAAGGCAAATGCTTTTACTGTAAGGAGGTAGGACATTGGAAACGCCATTGTCCGGATTATCTTCGTGATGTAAAAGATGGCAAAGCCAAGGCTGTTACTGGGAAAGATAAGAAAGGTAATTTGGAATTACTATTCTTGGAATCTTTTAATGTATCTAGAGATGTGTCCACTTGGATACTTGATACTGGAGCTACTAACCATGTATGTTCTTCATTGCAGATTCTTAGTTAAATGCGAGGAGTGGAAGAGGTTCTCAATCGATGCGAGTAGGCCTTTGGGCTTCATTTCGGATAAAGCAGTGGGAGCTGTGGAATTACATTTTAATAATAATAGAATTTTACATTTAAAGAATGTTTATTTTATTCCAAATTTCAGGATAAATTTAATTTCTCATTCTGCCTTAGTTGAACAATCATTTTCTGTTTCAAATTTGAATGGTGAATTTGTTATTTCGAAGAATGGCTTTGAATTGTGTTCAACTACGAATGAAAATGGTTTATATTTTGTAAGACCACATAAAGCTCCCCTACTTAATACTGAAATGTTTAAAACTGCTCATCAAAGATCTGCTAAAAGGCAGAAAGTTTCTCAAGTAAAAGAAGATAAAACATACTTGTGGCATCTGAGGCTCGGCCATATTTCCTTGGAAAGACTCAAAAGACTAGAAAAGGTTCATGCCTTAGGTGAGTCATCTGTTGACACACTGCCTGTCTGCGTGTGTTGACTGGAGGGAAAAATGACCAAGCGTCCCTTCTCATCAAAGGGTAATAGGGCCACGGGAACTCTAGACTTAGTGTATTCAGACCTTTGTGGTCCGATGAACGTACAAGCTAGAGGCGGATACGAGTACTTTGTGACTTTCATTGATGACTACTCGAGATTCGGTTATGTTTATCTCTTTGCATAGGAAGTCCGAGGCTTTTGGTAAGTTCAAGGAATTCCAAGCGAGAGCCGAAGGCAACTAGGCAAGTCATTGAAATGCCTTCGCTCGGATCATGGAGGTGAGTATTTAGATCATCGAGTTTATTGACTACTTGGTGAAAAGGAATTTGTTTCCAACGTTCGGCGCCAAAGAAACGGAGTTCTTTGAGAGGAGAAACAGACATTGATTAACATGGTTAGATCAATGAAGAGCTACGCCTCACTACCTATATCCTTTTGGGGTTATGCTTTAGAAGCATCGGTCTACATTTTGAATGCAGTACCGTCAAAGTCATCGAAAAGACACTGTAGAGATGTGGTCGGATGTCACGAAAGCATTCGTCACTTCCGCATATGGGTTGTCCTGCACATGTGCTGATGGACAAGACTACCAAGCTACAATCACGTATGAAAGTATGTTTGTTTGTAGGCTATCCAAAAGGTTCACGTGGTGGTCAATTTTACGATCCGGATGATAACAAAGTGCTAGTCTCGACTAACGCTACGTTTTTGGAGGAAAGTTATATGAAAGACCACAGACCTCGAAATAAAATAGTACTAGAGGAATTACTCTCCGATGATATTAGGCCTATTGTGGCTGTTGATGTTCCTGTAAACAACACTAATAATACAACAGTCACTTCCGAAATTCCTGTTCCACCTAGACGTACTGCGAGAGTGGTTCGGCCACCAGCTCGGTACGGCAAGGATTTAGAGACGAACATAGTCGCCTCTGATGGGGTGGAAGATGATCCTCCGACCTATAAGAAGGCCTTACTGGATCACGATAAGGATAAATGGATTGACGCAATGAATCAAGAGATGGAGTCTATGTACTCTAAACTCGATCTGAAACTTGTAGAACTTCCTCAGGGTGAAAGGCCCATTGGATGTAAATGGCTCTACAAGCAAAAGAGAGGAGTAGATAGGAAGGTCGAAACCTTCAAAGCACGGCTGGTAGCCAAAGGTTACAAACAGCGAGAGGGTATATACTACGAGGAAACCTTCTCACCTGTGGCCATGATGAAAACCATCCGCATCCTCCTTACGATTCTTTGCATGTACGGATTATGAAATCGGCAAATGGATGTTAAGACAGCGTTTTAAAGCGGCTTTCTCGACGAGAAAATCTATATGCGACAAGAAGGATTCATTGATTCATTCGAAGGTCGAGCACATGGTGTGCAAGTTGCTCGAGATCCATTTATGGGTTGAAGCAAGCATCTCGTTCTGGTATCATAGATTTGATCACACGATCAAGTCTTATGATTTCGAACAACACTTAATCACATGCTTTCGTGCAAGTGGGAGATTGTTAGGTGTAATGCCCGAAAGACAATTTTGTAATTGTTTTATTTAATAAATGAAATGATATTATTATTCATATTTATTATTCTCATATTCACTGATGTGACAATAGTATTTACACTACAGAAAACCCTAAAGTATATCGTTTATGTAATCACTTAACTCAGTGTATGGGATATACATGGGAGGATTGAGTTAGTGAAGATGTACTTAAAATACAATTAGCCCGTAGTGAAGTTAATGGAGAGTATCGGGTCTCTCCTTTAACGTGCTATTAATGCACCCAGAACACAATAGGTGTGATAGTCTTATCCGGACTTTCGGTTAAAGAGAACCTAGTGGGGCATTTATATATGATAGATATATCATATAGAAATTTGGACCGATTTGATTAGAGTGCGCGATATAATTCCGTAATCGAGAAGTCTTATCGAATCAATAGATGATCATATTTATGGATATATCTTAATCTCGAGGTGATCACGATCAACCTGCTTGAATCGGTATGAGGTTTGACTTGACGGTTAAGGATTACACCGAGTCTGTGATCCGAATTACCCCATCTTGGCATTGTCTTTGGATTGAGTGAGTAGTCGTGTGTTATCACAGATCACGGAATCCATTCCTTCCATTTATGGAAGTAGATAAGCGATTCCACTTATTTGTTAATCCTATAAAGCGATCGATCGTGCGAGTTCATATTACAGCGATTAGCTACCGGTGAGTTGTATGAATTAATTGATCACTAGGGGTTAATGGTAAATAAGGATAAGAGGTTCTAAAAAGGGTTAACGGTAACTTCCCAATTTAGAATGAGCAGTCTATGGAGGATTAATCCATATGTAATGATTATATCAATGGACGTTATTATCATTCTCGTGAAGAGATAAATATAATCTCATAATCGGAGGAGTGTAGTCACGGGATTATGGTGGCATATTCCTGTGATTAATTTATCGAATATAATTATTCTGTTCGTAAGATAATTATTTATTTGATTTATCGGAGCAGCTGATTATTAGTCCATGGTCCGTGACGTGCCTCCAATATAGCATAGCTATTCTCGGATGTCGAATCCTAATAATATTAATTTAGTTCTTATTAGAATTTAATTAAAATGATATGTGAATTAATTATTTAGTGACTATTAAATTAGTTGGGCTAAATAATTAAATATATGTGAAAAAGACATTTTTCATAATCTTGGCCCAAATTTAGTGTGTTGGTCGAAATTATTGTGACTAGGTCACAAACAATAATTTTCGGCCCCCCTCATGTTTTATGGAACAAGAAATTGTTTTCTTGTGTATTAATAAGACACGTGCATAAAATATTTATTGGATAAATATTTAAGGTAAGAAATAAAGATAAAGATTATTCTAGATTTGTTCTAGAATATTTTGGGATTATCTTTTATTTAGTGGATTTATTTTATTTGCAAAATAAAATCCTTGGAGGACAAGGATTACTCTCCCATATAAAGAGAGTTCTCCCAAGCCTAAAACACACACACAAATTTCGACTTCCATCTCTTAGAGAGAGGAAGAAAAATTTTGGCCAAGGGGAAGTGAGGAAAATCTTGGAGTTTTTTCCGGGTAGCATATCGGAAGGATTCAAGATGAGGATTTCCTTCCACCGGGAGTTGCTCGGATCACACGTGCGGAAGATCATAATGCTCTTCACACCATCTTTTGTTTGCGGTTCTTCTACTTGGATTTTTAGATCCAAGAGGTATGATCTACAACCCCCTTGTAGATGTAGATCTAGTTATTTTATTACGTGTAATTTATAGATCTAGATCCTAAAATCACTTCCGTTGCGGATGGTATTACAAACAAAAGTTAGAATTCAGGTAAGTCTATGGTGGCCTAAACTGACCTTGTAGATCTTGTATGAAGACCTAAGATACATAAGGACAATGATGTCTTAGTTGTTATATGATGAAGATGGTGTACTCTGATCAAATCAATTATGATCAGATGAATACAGAGTAATCAGTTTTGAAGAAGAGTAAAAACTAAGTTAATGCTCTGGCGAGTATAAGCTAAAAGCGATATATACCAAATTTGTAACCGACATACCCCAAAAACTCAGTTCAAGCTGAATTCATCCAAGGAAGAAACTGAAGAAGAATCAGAACGTTGGAAATCATGCATTCCAATTGGATGAAAGTCTGATATGTTAGAAGGACACTGACATTTCTAACAGATGATAGCATATTCTCTGGAATCCAATGTAACGTTTGAAAATTCAAATAAGATGACCATTGGATTCAAGCCTACAAATACATGAATTTGAAACATGGATCAAACACACAAGTGACCGAATTATCAAGTAATTTAGCTTAAGTCCTGCAAGTCTAAATACTCAAGCTATCATTTCGTGCTTGCAAGTTATCGATCCAAAAATCTTCTAACTGTTCAAGATACAAAGGCTCATCAAGTTATCAACACTTTGAAGACCCACAAGCAAGAATCACTTTACTTGATTCTAAGCCCAACTTTGATTTTATCAAAGGTTGAGACTGTGAAGCAATCTGGTCTAGGATTTGCCAATGACAGTTGTATTTGCAGTCTGGGTGACTATGTTTGTGGTGGAGCTAAAGAAGAGGCAATCAAACCTCTAAGGACTAGTGTTTGTAGTTGAAGAGCAGCCATTCAACCTGTTCTTTAGTTGTGTAGATAGTGAAGCTAGGGATTAGTCAATGACTATCAGATTAGGACTTTTGTAACCAATATACCTCAAGAGTTCTAGTGTATTTTACCTCCTACATCACAGGGGAAGAGAGGACTTAAAAGATTACACCACCTGGAACCTCTATAATTTTTTGACTTATTTTCTTTACGCAATTTACTTACAGTATTTAATTTACTGTGATTGTTAAGCATTGTTCGTCCAAGCATACAAACTAATTGAAACTCACACAAAACACAAACTGACGTTCACCAGAACTCAGTTCAGCATTCAAGCTTTTTCATAGATACAACAAGATCACATAAAGGTTAAAACTAATTAATTACTGCTGCCGCTTAACTCAGTTTGAGCGAAAGTCAATTGAGCTTTACTCAGCTCAGTTAGCTTAGCTCCACACAAGTTTTAACTGGAACCTAATTTGCTTCAACTTTATATTTTTGGTGACAAGTTTATTCACCCCCTCTAAACTTGTATCTAGCCTTTCTAAAAGACCAACAGAGAGAAACGCTCACAAGGACAATATTACATTTCGAATAGTCATTAAAGACAAACATATTGTGGTAAGACAACAAGGACAAAAAAATAAACTGATCGGACGTTTTTACCTTCCCCATAGAAAATTAACCTCAATCTCCTTTTAATCTAGTTCTCATTTTCAATTAGAAAAATTTTAAATCTCTGGGTGAACCGATACTCCATGGCTGATGCCGCAATGAAATCCTTCGAATTTTATGGCCAATTCCGACTGGCCTATGACAACTCCAGTTGATCCAGCCTGAACTCCTGCCAATTTGAGCCCCTTGTGAAGGTCACTGCGCCTCCCACAGTTGTATCCCCAGACTACGTGTCATTACCACATGTAAAATCCCGACTATTCAAAAAAGGGTAGACGTGTCTTTTTGCGAAATATGGAATATTATATTTAATATTCATGGAAATAAAGTATAAAAGAATAAAGGAAATAATAAGTGATGGAAGTTTATTTTGGAGAAAAGGGAATTAAAGGGAATTTAATTCTTGGAATTAGTAGGATTATTAGCTAATAACCACTTGGAGGTTATTTCCTGCAAAGTAAAACCACCCATCATCCATGGGAATAGTCAGAAGTTAAAAAGAAAATAGAGAGTTCGAATTTGGTGTTTTGAGAGCAAAAGATACATCTCTAAAATTCTCACAAAAGACTCAACGGTTTTCAGAATTAACTGCGGAAACGAAATCAACAGGAGAAGAGCATCGTGTTGATACAAGAAAGATGGAGTTTTGAGAAAGGTTAGTTCTGTCCTAGTTTGACATCATCAAGTTTAGTTGTTATAAATCTCTTGAATTCACAGTCTTGTTTGCCTAGAAACCTTGATCAAAATTAATTATAGTTTAATTGTTGATCAATATAGGTTTTAGGTTGAGGCTTGAGGAAGTGAAGCAGATTTCCTTCAAGTTTTGGATGTGGTTTTGCTTTGATCAGGTAAGAGGATCTTCCTAATGAGTTATTATGGTTTTACAATGCTAAGACTGAGTTTTAGTGTTGAATTGAAGTAAATATTCATCTTTATGTGTCATTGAAATGCTATGTTATGCTATAGTATGATTAGAACATGTTTTGCTATTGTTTTGTTGTGTATTTTGATGTTGATCATGTTGGATTGGAGATTGTAAAGTACAAAAAAGCATGCTTTAGGTTCGTTTTTGTGTGAATGCACGCGTATAACGTTTAGTGCATGCGCATTACGGGATCAGAAAGTGGGAAAATAGGTACTGGGGCAGTTGTGTGCGGGCATTCAGGAACATTCGCAAGCATTGTTGATCCTGAATGCTTAATGTGTGCGCATTGAGCTGAATTTGCTCACATTGGGCCCTGTTTTTGTGAAATGTTCTGTTTTAATCCCTGAGTCCAGTTTCAAATGTTGTTTCTTGATATAATAACATTAAATGAACATGAACAAGACATGATTAAGCTTCTAACGCATTTAGTTCCGGCACCGAATGATTATTCCTAAGAGTTGAAGTTCGGGACCATCAGAAGAGTATGATTGGCTTGTGCTTTGATGGATTAGAATCCATCAATGTCTGTGTATGTTCCGTGTCTAGTGGTCTATAAAAGAGAGTAGCAGTTGTGAGGGAGCTTTCCTTGAAAACACTTAGGTGGCTAGTTAACAATTAATAACAAACATATCTGTGTAGCTAAAAGACTAAATATCATGTCATTCTCGGTCAGCCATGAGGTCACATCGTGATGTGTGGGCTGTCAGACAAAGCGAATAATAACTATGCTGGCTTTTGAAAGGCACCGGGAGTATAGGGACTTCGTGAATGAACAACTCTACTGGCATCGAAGGGGCACTCGGAGTAAAGGGACTTCACCGAAAATGTACACTACCGGGTTCATCTCGTGGCTATCGGTGTGATCCATGAAGGATGCAGGTTCTTAGATCTAAGCGAGTTAGATCTACGCGCAGCGGATGGAT
The DNA here is from genome assembly GCA_026214975.1 of Gentiana macrophylla. Lineage (NCBI taxonomy): Eukaryota > Viridiplantae > Streptophyta > Magnoliopsida > Gentianales > Gentianaceae > Gentiana > Gentiana macrophylla. The sequence goes on along the minus strand of CM047809.1, from coordinate 26,779,266 downwards.
TACGACTTATATATCACAATACATAATTAAAGGACTTAAACTACTACAAGGGGGTTAAGATCATGTTACCAATAGTAGGAAGAGAAGCCAAGATCTTCCGATGTGTTCTCCAAACGGCGGTTGGTGGACACCCTTCTTGATACACGAACCTCCTCGATATGCAACACCAAGAAAAACTTGTAGTTTTTCTTCTTCTAAAACCCAAGATGAGAAAACTAATTTTTTTTTTCTCTCTTTTTAATGATGATGGCCGAAAATTCTTAGTGTGATTTACACTTGGAATAACTCTCCTTTTATAGGAGAGTAAATCCTTGGTCTCCAAGTTTTAATTAATTAAATAAATAATTAATTAAACAAAATAAAAAGATATTTTCCTTTTTGAATAATTGTGACACATTATTGACCAATAGGAAACCAAATAACATGTCATACAACCAATCACATAACAAGAATATCTTTTATTTTCCATAACACAAGAAATTAATTCTTGTGCTAATTAAGACCATAATGGCGCCACCCCTAGGGTTTAAAAGCCCACATAAAATGTCTTTTTTGTGTATTATATTGTTTAGCCCAACTAAATAATATCCATGCATATCAATTAATTAGCCCAACCAATTAATTATCACTGAGGCCCAAATAACAAGATTATTAGTCCGAATTACGAAGCCACATCGGGGACCATGGACCTATAACCCGAGTAGCTCAATAATTAATTATTCATCAAAGCAGAATAAGTACATTTATTATTAATGCGGGATTACACCACCATAAACCCGGCCCGAACTCTACCAATTATAGAAATGTACTTACACTCAACCCATGAGTAGATAAGCGTCCATTGATATAATCACTACATACTGGATTAACCCTCCAGAGAGTGTCCATTACGAGTGGGAAGTCTCCGTGAACCCGACTCGAGAATATCTTATCATTATTTACCATTAACCCACGATGATCAATTAGTTCACATATCGACCGGTGATCAATTAGTCTAATATGAACTCCCGGGATCGATCACTTTCTTAAGGCTAACAAATAAAGGGATCGTCTCTACTTCCCGCGAGGAAGGAATGGATTCCATGTCTGTGAAAATCGAACTACTCACTCATGCGGAGATAGTGCCTATGAGAAGTGGCTTGGAACACATATTTAAGTGAACCGTAAGTAACACATCAAACACTACCCGGGACAAGCGGCACCACTCGTGATCACCCCAGGATTAAGGTTGATCCATATATGATCATCTAATGATTTAATAAGTTTCCTCGATTCACGGAATTACATCGAGAAATACTGATTAAATCGGTCGATCCTATATGAATGCCATCATATATAAATGCCCCACGTAGGTACCCTCTACCGGCAGTCCGGATAAGACTATCACACCCTAAGGTGTTCAGGCGCATTATTGGTGTTTTAATCAAGAGACCTAAACTCGATTAAGTTCACCACGGACTAACAGATTTAAGCATATCTCCACTAACTCAATCCTCACGTGTAATCCATACACCGAGTTAAGTGGTTACATCTGAGATATACTTAGGGTTTGCGGCGATGTATTACTTTACAAGCACAAAGCAAGTAACAAGGTGAGATAAATTCTATCATTCATTATTAAAAACAATTACACAAATTGTCTTTCGGGCACTACACCTAACAATCCACTGATAGGTTGCAAAGTTATATCTTGTGGTGGATATACAACATGCGTAGTGCCCTTGAGTGAGGATGTAACAAAGTTAAGGTAAGCTAGAAACCAATAGTCACGACATGTTGATGAGAATGAAGTGAATCCTATAGTTGTGTCAGTCACATAAAGATAACTTAATAATTAATAATATGAACCTTTTCATTGTAAATCTTTAATTATATATACATTAGCTTCTTACTCTTGATAAGTACCTACATACTTACCTTCTTTGCATGTTTGTTTTGTACGCATTGTGGGGTGAGAAGACAATCATGTTGATCTTGAGCTCGATGAGGAGTTTGAGGATTCTATGTGATGATGATGTTGATGCTTCATTAATGTTTCAATTTCCTTCATTTGTTCATGAAATAGACTATGTTGTATTTAATTTCCAAGAACATGTTGTATCTTTTATTTCTAGTTTGTAATACGAGTTTGTTGTATCTTTCTTAAGTCATCAGTTGTTGTAAGCTTTATTTTGCTGTTGTAAGAAACCATTCTATCTTTAGTTTAGTTTGTGATCTATTCTTAGTGAACATTTATGGGTGTACCCGAGTCTTTTCGATTTCTGTTTGCTTTTTCTTGATACGACGATGTAGAGGCTGGCGTATAATAATAAATTTATTTAATGCTATACGCGGCGAACGTTCCTTTCTGGATAAGGACTCGGTATCCGGGAATGGGACGTTACAGTTGGTATCAGAGAGAAGAGTCATTTTGGCTTTCATCCTTGAGATAAGACTTCTTTAGATCCTTAAGTAACATTCTGATCTTCCTTCATCTTTCAGAATGGAAGAAGCCCGTAGATGTTCTAGTGGTTTTGGTAACAGTGGTCTAGGAAGTTCTAAGGCTCAGTATGAAGTGAGTGGTTTGGTTCAAGAACCCGGTCAAGCAGTTATGGGTTAGTTGGAACTTGTTGATCAGCGGGACATCATCAAAATCAGGTACCCCGCCTCAGTTTTAACAAGAACAGGCTCAAGGATTCCTTGGACGTAATAACATCCTTTGGATAAGAGTAATCAAGGTTATTAGGACGTTTCTACAAGTTGAGGTCAAGTCGGAATCTATCGTTGAAAAATGGAACTAAAGTTTTGGATACTACGGATTTTGTTATTATTCTTGGTATAGGTTGGCTATCCAAGAATTTTGTCTACTTGGACTATAAAAATAAGGAAGTATCTTCCGGTGATGTATGCACCGAGTAGAAGATTGATTTGTGCGGTTTTCGAGGTTCAAGATGTATTTGATCAGTTTAGGGTTGAGATTGTGAGGTTTGAACAGTGTGGGAATCAGTGGTGTTTAACTCCAAGGTTAACAAGATTAGAATCGGTTAGTTGTTGTCCTTGGGAAACAATGAAGCTTAAGTTTTGTTTGTGTTGAAGAGTAAGTGCTAAGGAAGGTTTACAGTTTGAGCATATTCAAGTTTCGAGTACGAAGCTCCTCTTAAGGGATGAGGAATGTAATATCCCAACTTTTCAAAAAAAGGGCAGACGTGTTTTTTTTACGAAATACAGAATATTATATTTAATAATCATGGAAATATAGTATAAAAGAAAATTGAAATAATAATTGATGGGAGTTTATTTTGGAGAAAAAGAATTAAATGGAATTGAATTTTTGGAATTAATAGGATTAATTAGCTAATAACCACTTGCAAGTTATTTCTACAAAGTAAAACCTCCCGTCATCCAGGGAATTGTCGTTGAAGTTGAAAAGACAATAGAGAGTTCGAACTTGGTGTTTTGAGAGCAAAAGATACATCTCTAAAATTCTCACAAAAGACTCAACGATTTTCAGAATTAACTGCAGAAACAAAATCAACAGGAGAAGAGGATCATGTTGATACAAGAAATATGGTGTTTTGAGAAAGGTTAGTTCTGCCTTAGTTTGAGGTCATCAAGTTCTGTTAATCTAAATCTCCTGAATTCGTAGTTGTTTGCCTAGAAACCTTGATAACAATAAATAATAGTTTAATTGTTGATGAATATATGTTTTGGGTTGAGGCTTGAGGAAGTGCTATAGATTTCCTTCAAGTTTTGGCTGTGGTTTTGCTTTGATCAGGTAAGAGGCTCTTTATAATGAGTAATTACGGTTTTACAATGCTAAGGTTGAGTTTAAGTGTTGAATTGTAGTAAGAATTCATATTTATGTGTTATTGCTATGCTATGTTATGCTATAGTATGATTAGAACATGTTTTGCTGCTATTTTGTTGTGTATTTTGATGTTGATCATGTTGGGAAAGGACCGGAGATCGTAAAGTACATAAAAGCATGTTTTAGGTTCGTTTCTACCTGAATGTGCGCGCATTATGAGACCACAAAGTTGGAAAACAGGCACTGGTGCAGTTGTGCGCTTGCATTCACGAACATTCATGAGCATTGTTGATCCTGAATGCTCAATGCGTGCGCATTGAGCTGAATGTGCGCGCATTGGGCCCTGTTTTTGTGAAATGTTGTGTTTTAGGTCCCGAGTCCTGTTTTAAATGTTGTTTCTTGATATAATAACTAAAAATTAACATGAACAAGCCACGATTAAGCTACTGATGCGTTTAGTTCCGGCACCGAATGGATTCTTCCTAAGATTTGAGTTCTGGACCGTGGGAAGAGTATGATTGGCCGGTGCTTTGATGGGTTAGTATCCATCAATGTATGTGTATGTGCTAGGCCTTGTCTGTGTCTAGTGGTCTAAAAAAGAGAGTAGTAGATGTGATGGAGTTTTCCTTGAAAACACTTTGGTGGCTAGTTAACAATTAATAACAAACGTAACCGTGTAGTTAAGAGACTGAACATCATGTCATTATCTGTTAGGCACGAGGTCATATCGTGATGTGTGGGTGGTCAGACAAAGCGAATAACTATGCTGGCCTTTGAAAGGCACCGGGAGTAGAGGGACTTCGTGAATGAACAACTCTACTAGCATCGAAGGGGCACTCGGAATAAAGGGACTTCACGGAATGTGTACAGTATTGGGTTCATCCTGCGGCTATCGGTGTGATCCACTGATATGTTGCAAAGTTATATCTCGTGGTGGATATACACCATGCGTAGTGCCATTGAGTGCGGATGTAACAAAGATAAGCTAAGCTAGAAACCAATACTCACGACATGTTGATGAGCATGAAGTGAACCTTAGAGTTGTGTCGGTCACATAAAGATAACTTAATAATTAATAATTTGAACATTTTCGTTGTAAAACTTTAATTATACATTAGCTTCTTACTCTTGCTAAGTACCTATGTACTTACCTCCTTTGCATGTTAGTTTTGTTTGCATTGTGGGGTGAGAAGACGAACATGTTGATCTTGAGCTCGATGAGGAGTGTGAGGATAATATGTGATGATGATGTTGATGCTTCGTTGACGTTTCAGTTTCCTTTATTTGTTCATGAAATAGACTATGTTGTCTTTAATTTCCAAGAACATGTTGTATCTTTTATTTCTAGTTTGTAAGACGAGTTTGTTGTATCTTTCTTTAAGTCATCGTATGTTGTAAGCTTTGTTTCGTTGTTGTAAGAAACCTTTCTATCTTTAGTTTAGTTTGTGATCTATTCTTAGTGAGCATTTATGGGTGTGCCTGAGTCTTTTCGGTTTCTGTTTGCTTTTATTTGATACAACGACGTAGAGGCTGAAATATAATATTAAATTTATTTGATTCTATACGTGTCGAACGTTCCTTTCCGGATAAGGACTCAGTATCCGGGAACGGAGCGTTATATCACCTGATAATTATCAATGATTCATCCTACAGAGCATGTTTGGGGCAGGTTGATACACATTTTCTATTTCGATGTATAAGTTATTTATATAGCATTTGATCTTGTTGATGTGATTTTTTAGCTTGCTGGAAAGTAGAGCAATCAGCACCATACCTTTATCTTGCTCGATCTTTTGCTCTTGTTGAGGGAGAAAGAGGAGGGAATAAAGTCACGTCCATCTTATGCAACATGTTTAGGATATATACTTACCGGAGCAACTTTTGAGTTTGTTTGACTTTGTACTATATGAACCAATCTAGCTTCCTTCGTTGTCTACACATAAATTTTCTTGTTTTGGTTAAAAAATGATTTTTGTTTTGGTTCTTTAATTTGGCTTGCTTAAATCAATCAAACTGTTGGACATATTTTAAGTTTTAGTGATGAGTGTCAGACTAGCTGTTATAGAGAAAAGGCAAAAAGTTGTCTAAATCATATGTATAGGCTTATTAGAGTTTGATCCTTGTATAGGTTTGATCAAACAAGCATTGTAAAAGGTCAGTAAGGTACCTAAGTAAGTAGACTAGTTTAGGAACCTGCTGAGGACTGAAGGCTGAGGGCTCAAACTCAGTTATTGAAGGCTAAGGGATCAAACTTAGTATTTAAAGTCAAGGATATGGAATCAGAATTTAGGGAAGTCTGTGATGACCTAAACTGATTACATATACCTTATGTTCAAGGTCTAAGTTCCACAAGTTTAGTGGTGATTGGAACTTAGTTATGTTCAAAATGGTGTAATCTAACTTCACAATCATAAGTTAGATAAAAGATAGTCAGCTGAAGTGTTTTATGAACATAGCAAACTTCAGACAGCTGACTGACAAGTATTTCAGCAGACTTACATACACTGGAACCTGCTGAATACATATTTCGATTTAACTAAATGTTACATTGGAAGATTACAAGGATAAGGACATATAACAAATTTTGATTTTGTCAACAAATTAATGGTTAAGATTAAAGAGACGTTGGAAAGATTCAGAGCTTTAGCCAATGGATACGAGTCAAAGGTAGGCAATCGAAAAGCGTCAAAAAGTAAATCAGCGATTGTCGATTACTATGTCTGACGACAGAAAGCAAGTCAAGATGGGGACAAATCTGAAATGGCTATGTTTTGAATTTCAAATATAAGTCACAAGGATTCTCACCTATAAATAGAAGACCCCTGATACAGAAACGAAGGATGAATTTTGAAGAAAAACAACAATCAATCTTGAGCTATCAGATTCTCATCAAGAAATCACCCTGCCGTCGTTATTGAACTTAAAGCTACTAATTTAGAAGATTCTTCAAGTGTAACCTGCTATCAAGCTACATCAAGTTCACTCACTTGAAGACATCAAGTTGCTGATCATCATCCAGATCAAGCTGCTGAAAGCTGAATCACTTACTTGATTCAAACTTTCTTTTACAAGAAACCTGCGGAAGACAGAGAAGCACTTAGGTGTCAAGAACTGTTGTTTGTGGTTGAGCTGGTGAAGAGGCAATTCTACCCTTCAAGGACCAGTGGAAGACTTTGGAGCATCAAACCTACCTGTTCCAAGTGTTCAGTTTGTGAAGCCATAGTTATTGGTGAAGGACAGACAACTTAGGGATTTTTGTAACTGCAACCTCAAAGATCTCTAGTGAATTACCTCCAACATCATAAGAGAAGAGTGGACTGACAGGATTACACCACCTGGAACCACTATAAAAATTGCCTACTTGATTTCTGCATTTACTTTCTGCATTTAGTATATTAAGCACATCAACCTACTGAAACTAGCAACTGAATCACACACTCACACTACTGAGTATCTAATACTTGGTATCATAGTTTAACAACAAGTAATAAGGCTCAACTTGAATATATTCCACTGCAACAAATTCAATAAAATCAACGATCAAGAGACTCATGAGCAATCAAGAGAGCTATCGAGCCTGGTGAGTTTGTTAACTCCAAAAGTTTTAAGTGTTAAGTTTATTCACCCCCTCCCCCTCTAAACTTAACCAAAGCCTTTTTAAGGGACAAACAATTGGTATCGGAGCAGTGCTTCTGTTCTGAAGTAATCCTACTTGTTGTGTTTGAGAAAAGTTTCTGATTTTCAAAGCTTTGCATCATGGATAACAACCAGTATGCTAAAACTATGTTGATGTGTTCTTTAGATCGTTTTGATGAATATAAACGTCGTATGCAGGCCTTTCTAGCTGCAACACATAATGGGATGATGGATGTGTTGACAGATGGACCACTGGAGATCACCAAGTCAGTAACAGTGGGAACTGAAACTCAGTACATTCTAAAACCAAAAAGAGAATGGAATGCTGAAGATAGAAAAAGAGCAAACCTCAACAATATTGCTATTGATATCATATACAGAATCTTGGATAGCAATATGTACATGAAAGTGAAAGATTGCAAGACTGCAAAGGAACTTTGGGATAAGTTCCAATTAATTTGTGAATGCAATCAAGAAGAACAAAATCAGTGTGGCAAAGAAGAAGTTCCAAGATTTCAAAATGAAACCAAATGAAACCATTGAACTAATGGAATCAAGATTCAATGCCATCATGGATGAACTCACCCTACTGAGTGTAAACTACTCAAAAGAAGAAATTAACTCTAAAATCTTAGAAGCATTACCTGCAAAAGAAGTTTGGGAAATGAAGATGACTGCCATAGAAGAAATGAGAAATCTACATGAAGAGGACACCTTCAAATTAGTTTTAGATCTCAAGGCTTATGAATTCAGCAAGAAACTTGTACCTGAGACTGAAAAAGAAGAACCAAAGACCACTGCATTGGCTACTACACACCAAGAAGAAACATCAGGAGCTCAAGATGACCTACTGGATGAGATGCAAGAGCAAATTGCCCTACTGAGCAAGAAAATCAGAATGATGAAAACTGGAAGGGGTTCTCCAAGGAATTTCACAAAGAAATCTAGTGAAAAGAAGAAGGATGAATCCAAGAAAGGCAATGATTACTTGTTCTTTCAATGCAAGAAACCAGGACACTTCAAACCTGACTGTCATGAACTAAAATAGAAAAAGGAACCTGATTATCTGTGCTTCAATTGCAAAAAGCCTGGACATTTTAGACCTGATTTCCCAGACCTACTGAAGAGCAAAATTCAGTAAAGAAGATCTGGCAAGAAAGCTATGATTGCTGAAGATGAATAAGGATATGAAGTTGAATCAGAAAAGGGAAATGAATCTGATGATACTGCACTTGTTGCTGATATGGATGATTATGCTCTAATGGCAAATATGGATGAAACTGGGGAGGTATAAAATTATGTATCTATAAACACTCCTGCTGAAAGTGATTGTGAATCAACTTGTGGTTCAAATCCTAAAAATTCTGACAATGAAGAAACATTGGATGCCATCCTTAATCAAATGAGGATAATACAATCTGGTTATGAGATTGTGAAGGCTGAAAAAGAAGCTCTTCAAATAGAAGTTGAAAGGTTAAAAGCTGAATCAAGAATTCTCAAGGGAAAAGAAAAGAGGTTGGACAGAATCAGCATAAGCCTGCTGTACATTCAGTAGCTACTGAATCTGCTGAACAATCTAGTTCCACTACTGCATTCAAATCTGGAAAGCCTTATGGTGATAGAACAGGCCTTGGATTTAGAACTCAACAATCCAATAAGAGTGGATCCAGCAAGGTTACTGAACCTAGTACCAGAATTGGTCCTAAGTTTGTACCTGCACAAGATCCAACTCCCAAAAAGGTTGCTGAGGCAGTGAAGCCTACTGAGAACACTTCAAAGAGGCAAAATTAGAAGTCAAAAAGGACATCAGTACCTAATAAAAGGAATAAATCCAAAAGAAGGACTGCTGCACCTTCTAGACCTACTGATAGCAGACCTGCTACCAAGTCTGTTGGATCACAAAAGGGCAAAAATCAGAAATATTCCAAGGATAAGAATCCTAAACCTAAGAATGTCAATCATTCTAGGGATACTTATCGCAGGGGGGAAAGGTAGATTATTCCCTACTGATGATGATTGGAATATTCCTGCACCTACTACTAGAAACAATAGATATAACCATTTTGCTTGGGTAAAACCTCAGTAGAGGACTCAGCAGAGGACTTATACAAGACCTCAGCAAGGACCTCAGTAGACTCCATATTACAGGGCTGTTCCTAACAGACAGCAAACCTAGGGTTATACTAGTGCCTCTAACAATAGAAATCACTCCAAACAACATTACATACCAAAAGGCCGGAAAGCATATGTGAGTTCTACACAACCAAATGTTAGACCTTATGGATGTGTAGAATACATGTATGAACAAAAGTATAACACTTTTCAAAGAAGACCTTATGGAACTTTGCCAAGGGTCATGCTTACCACTGACCACTATGGACCCAAACAGTTTTGGGTACCTAAAATACATTAACTTTGTTTTGTAGGGTGTCTAGTACTTTGACAGTGGATGTTCCAGACATATGAAAAAGAATAAGCACTGTTTGACAAACTATGTGGCAAAGGATGGTCCAAGAGTGAATTTTGGCAACAAGAACACCCCAGGATACACAAGAGGATATGGCACACTTGTGAGAAATGGATTAACTATCAAGAATGTTGCATTTGTGGAAGGACTAGACTACAACCTACTGAGCACTGGACAGTTTTGTGACATAGGTTACAATGTCACTTTTGACAAAGGCACATGTATTGTCATTAGTGAAAGAGGTGATCAAGTTGTGCTGGCTGGAAAAAGACAACAAAACATGTATGTTGTGGAATGGTCTACTGTTGTTCCAGAAACATGCCTGATTGTGCATACCAAGTCAGAACTTAATTGGTTATGGCATAAGAAGTTGAATCATCTAAATTTTGATGATATCAATCAGTTGGTGAAGAAGAAACTAGTGATTGGTTTACCTGAGATCACATTCAAAAAGGATGCTATATGTGATGCTTGTCAACAAGGTAAACAAACAAAATCAAGCTTCAAGTCAAAGACTAAGCAACCAACAAAAAGAGTTTTGGAGCTGATGCACATTGATCTATTTGGACCAGTAACACCAACAAGTGTGACAGGAAAGAAGTACCCTCTAGTATTTGTGGATGATTATTCAAGATACACTTGGGTAGTATTCATGAACAAGAAAAAGTGAAACACTTCAAAAGATGCCTGAACTTTTGTAGAGATTTAAAAATGAGAAAAGTTTGACAGTAGTGAAAATCAGATCAGACAAGGGTATTGAATTTCTCAATAAAGTTATAAGAGAATCTTGTGAAGCGAGAATGGTGTCTTTGCATCAGGTCATTGCTTCTTTGGTACACCTCAGCGAAATAGGGTTGCTGAGAGAAGAAACAGGACTTTGAAAGAAGCAGGAAGGACCATGATTTGTGAAGTTCTATTACCTGAAAGATATTGGGCTGAAGCAGTCAATACAGCATGCTATACCCAAAATAGGACCTCAGTGAACAAGAAGATGCTGAAGACACCTTATGAGATTTCGAATGGAAGGAAGCCTAATATATCATATTTCCATCCATTTGGAAGCAAATGTTTTATATTAAATCATAAGGAGCAACTGAAGACTTTCCAACCAAAAATCAGATGAAGGAATCTTTTTGGGATATTCTTCTATCAGCAAGGCATTCAGGATACTGAATAAAAGAACAATGAAACATGAAGAAACAATACATGTTGTATTTGATGAACCTAAGTTCACTGGAATGGAAGATGAAGCTTCAGAACCTGCTGAGAATCAACAAGTCATTGATCCAGAATGTGTTAATGTTTTGGAAAGGATAAATGATTTAAAGATTTCTGACTCTGCCCCTGCTGGTAACACTACTGATTCAACAACTGAGGTTGTTCAAGGATCTGTTGAACCCCTTGCTGAAGCAACAACAGAACCTACTGAAGATGATGCTCCTGAAAATCAAACTAACCAAAATCCACAATGGTTAAGGGATCACCCTGCTGAGCAAGTTATTGGAAATATTCAGCAAGGTGTGAGGACTAGAAGACAACTAGAAGCAATGTTTACTTGTTTTTTTAATCTCAAATGGAGCCTAAAGTTGTTGAAGAAGCAATATCAGATCCAGATTGCATAATTTCTATGCAAGAGGAATTGAATGAATTTGAAAGAAATCAAGTTTTGACACTAGTGGAAAGGCCTAATCATGCAAATACAATTGGAACCAAATGGGTATACAGAAACAAATTGGACGAATCTGGTACCATTGTAAGGAATAAGGCTAGACTAGTAGCAAAATGCTATTCTCAAGCAGAAGGAATAGACTTTCATGAGACATATGCCCCGGTTGTAATATTGGAAGCTATAAGATTATTCTTGGCATATGCTTCTTACAAAAACTTCAAAAGTATACCAGATGGATGTCAAGAGTGTATTTCTGAATGGCATTCTGGAAGAAGAGGTTTATGTTCAGCAACCTCCTGGTTTTGAAGTTAAAGATCAAGAAGATAAAGTGTACAGACTCAATAAGGCACTTTATGGTTTGAAACAAGCACCAAGAGCATGTTATGAAACCCTATCTCAATTCTTAGTGGACAATGGTTTTACCAAAGGAACCATTGACAAGACTCTTTTCAGAATCAATGAAAGAGACAGCACCCTGCTGGTACAGATTTATGTTGTTGACATAATTTTTGGCTCTGAAAATGAATTGCAATGTGAAAAGTTTGCTAACCTGATGAAAAGTAAATTCCAAATGAGTATGATGGGAGAAATGAACTATTTCTTGGGATTACAAGTCAAACAAATGAAAGATGGAATCTTCATTCATCAAACCAAGTACACCAAGGAGCTACTGAAGAAATTTGGTATGGAATATAGCACCAAGGTATCAACTCCTATGAGTACAAACATTAGATTGGATGAAGACAAGGAAGGGAAAGATGTTGATCAGACCTTATACAGAATGATGATAGGCGATGATCTGTGCCTTCTTGCTGCCAAACAGACTGATATATCCTTTCTTTGTAAGTGTTTGTGCAAGGTTTCAATCTAAACCAAAAGAAAGTCATTTAGCTGCAGTCAAAAGAGTTCTCAAGTATCTAAAAGAGACTTTGGGAGTAGGGATATGGTATTCAAAAGATGGAAGCTTCAAGGTTATAACCTACTCAGATTCTGATTATGCAGGATGTAAGGTTGATAGAAAATGCACCACAGGAACTTGTCAATTGATGGGGAATAGACTAGTTTCCTGGTTTAGCAAGAAACAGAACTCTATATCAACTTCTACTGCTGAATCTGAATATATAGCTGCTGGAAGTTGTTGTGCACAAATATTATGGTTAAGACAACAGTTAAGGGATTATGGAATTAAAGAAAGAGAAATTCTTATAATGTGTGACAACTCAAGTGCAATTGCAATCACAGAAAATCCTGTTTTGCTCTCAAGAACCAAGAATATTGATGTGAGACATCACTTTATAAGAGATCATGTTGAAAAGAAAGATGTGGTGGTTCTTTACATCCCTACTGAAGATTAACTTGCTGATATTTTTACTAAACCATTGGATAGTGAAAGATTTGCTAAGAAAACTGAACTTGGAATTATAAAAGTTGACTGATACACATTTGATCAGCAATGTACTGGAATTCACCAAGGGGATTAGTCTTTGCTATGTTGGGTGAGCTCACTTAGCAGACTAGTCATTGGTATCAACAATTCCATGTACTTATTTATGTTTGGACAATTGAGCAAATGAAGTTGCCTAGGGGATTGGTCTTTGTCATATTGGGTGAGCTCACTTGACAGATCAGACATTGGTGTTAAACTTCATCTTGTATTATCAGTTGGACAAAACAAGAGGAATTGAAGATCAGCAGAGATACTTTCTCAGTAGGCTGCTGAGTCATTCTTTATCAGCAGACTGCTGATCCAAGTCTACTGAACACCAAGGTTGCTGAACTATACATTACAAGACAGTCAAACTTAAATGAAGTCAACAGTAATTGGATATTATTCCTATCCTTTATAACCGCAGTTACAAATATCCAATGAATACAACTATCATGGATTCAACTAGTGGGACACATGGCAAAATCTCATTTATTCCAACTTTAATCGTGGTTAATGCTACAGTGCACATACAGCACTTTATCTGACAGTTACCATCCACTACTTTCTCTTTATATACAGATATATACACAGAGACATTACATACAACTCTCAGATCGATATTTCTCTGCAAACACATTGTGTGAACACATATTTGAAAACCTTCTTCTTCATCTTTTTCATTTCTAATGGCGGACAAGAATGATATTCACATTGGAACAAGCCAAAGTGTCAGAGGATTTGTTGTTGATGCTAACATAACCGAGTTGGCTATCAATGTTGGTAGAAGAATCAGACGATACGAAGGACTGGAAGATGTTCTTAATCTGAGATTGGAAAGCATCTCCTACACGAATGTTGTAATCTTCTGGAGAAACATTGTGATAAGAGATAATAGAGAGGCATTTACTACCACAGTAAATGGCCAAGAGATTGAAGTTTCCTCAAACCTGTTGAGGGAAACATTTGGTTTTGGACCTGGAAATAATACTCCAACCAATCCTGAAGATATGGGGCTGTCAAGATTGGATTTTGTTGATAAAATAAAGACCAACAATACCATCAAATCATTGATTTCTGATTTGATTATGGCTTTAACAACCAATTTGTGTTGCAGATTTGACGACAACGGTTCATCTGCCTTAACTTAGTCATTGATGGCTGTAAAAGTATGGCCGTAAAAGATCTGAACAGTCATCAGAGCTTTTCTTGTTCAATCATTTCCAGACTGAATATCTCATCCTTCCAGGTAAATCCAACCCGACTTATATGCCGTGTTGGCTCAGGTATGGTGGGATTAGAACAAATTTTTCTATTTAGTAGCAAAAGGAACTTTTTAATTCTATGACTTTTTAAATATTACGTCCCGAGTCTAATCTCATTTCATTTATTTTTAATTCTATTGTCAGTTGGAAGTTATTTACTCGAAAATATAATATAGGGCAGCATAAGAAAACATCATATCCCTTCTTCAGTGTGTATTGTTCTATATAGTATCTATGCGTTGATTTTCTGTTGCCTTTAGTATTATGGGATTAAACCACCTTCGATGCACATATGTCTGTTAAATAGAAAAAGGGATTTTTTTTTTTGTGCTGCTTTTAGAAAGAAAATCTTGCGGAATGTTCTTAATTCCATACTTTTTAAAGATGTTAGCTAATGAAGTATCCTTAAACCAATGCAGTGAAGTAACACAATGCTTACTTAATGTAGTGGTGTGATGTTGTGAATTAGTTTTTGCAGGAGTATAATGCTGATGTTACTTGGAAATATACAGCAGAAGCAGCAAATCAGCACGATTAATTTATGTGGATTTTTTCACTGAAATACCAATGGTGTAAGTAAGCAACGTACCTGAGTATAATGCTGATGGTTTTGATTAAAATGTTCATTTTTTATAATGCTCATTTTTTATTCACACGATTAATTTATGTGGATTTTTCTTTGAAATACCAATCTTTGTAAGTAAGCAATGTACGAAATCGTGTTACAACGATGAAGCGAAGCGAAAGGAAGTACCAATCTTTGTAAGTAACCAATCTGTTTATGAAATTTGTTGTACTCCTCTGGCTGGAAGCGAAATAGTCGGACATTGATGAAAAGCAAAGCGAATCTTGAAAGGGATGATAAAATACTTACGTGAACTTGTGATATTGTAATGATGGTGGTGAACTTGTTGGAATTTTAGTAATGGATAGTAGTTGTGATCATGGAGGAGGTGGATAGTGAAAGCGTGGTGGGTTAATTTTGGAATGCTGATTAATTTTTGTAGGATTTACGTTGTGGTGCGTGGGTTACATCGTGGTGTAGTTAATTTTTTAGGAGTAATGCGTGGGTATTGTATTTCTTTTTGGAATATTTATTTTTGGCTTTATTGGAGGATAGTGGGAGGGTGGTGCAGTTTTTGTTTGTTTGTGAGTAATGTGTGGGTTGTGATTTTTTTTTGTTGGGAATATTTGTTTTTGTTGCTAAATTGGAGTTTTTTTTTTATTTTTTTTTGTGGAGGAAAACCGGGTTTGGAATGGTCATTTCCCAAATGCTGGTCGATTGGAAGTTATTTTACTCGAAAATATAATATAAGATAACATCACAATAATATAATGCACACATATTTTTTTCTGTATGTATGAATGTATGTAGATATATGTGTATGGAAATGTGTATATATATATATATATATATATATATATATATATATATATATATATATACATATGTAACTATGTGTGTACTGACATTAATTGTGACGCTTGCGTCCCTGAGGATCAGAGTCACTTATCCAGGAAAATAACGTCCGCACGCATATAATTAAATTTTAATCTAATTATACGTGTAAGCGCTTACGTAGCAGACATCGAGAGAAACAATGAAAAGACAAAAAAGATCGACTCGGGTAACTAAAACAACTAATAAGCGATCGAAAGTAACACAGTGCGATCGATACATAATCAAAGACTTATTATAATCATCAAATACAAATGTATCCGTTACTAAACGTTAACCATAAATTCAAACAATTGATCTCCATCGTTACAAAGTACAAGAGAATCTATACCCAAAAGTAAACTGAAAGTAAAGATAGTAGACATCATCTGCATCATCTCCGGGTCACTCCTCAGTGGCCTCAAAAACGGCCTACAAAAACACCACCTTCTCGGGGTGGGGATAAGAGAGAAGAGGAAGTAAGTACATACGTACTTAGTAATGGGTAGAAGAAACGGTTACAATTAAAGGCAATACATACAATAATAGAACATGAAAATCTTCTACAATCACTACTACATAAAGGTTGTAGTGATAGAAGCTCACTCACCTCTACTATCTCCGTAGTAGTCACATCCTTGCACAAGTAAGGTTTTTACACCAATACCAAAGGACACTACGCAAGGTGAACAATCGCTGACCGCAACACGAGAAGCACCTCGAGGGCACGGGCTTAGGTCCCGTGTGAGAGTCACACGCGCCCCGCGGCATCGGACCGTGTAGAAGATTGTAATAGCCCCATGCTAAGAAGAATAGACGCGTGTCTCACCAATGATATTGACGTTTTGGGCTTTTAGGCATCCACATATGTATTACGAGTAAAGTTCTAACCACATGGTTCATTCACATAAAGGCTGGCCAGGACTTCAGTCACCAGGCATCTAATTACACTATGTGAAGACGTTGTAAAAGAATGGGTGACTACGAAGTCAATGTCCCACAAGCCTAAACAAAGCCTTCCGGTGCTCCCACATTCTACCCGCAGAGGGTTTCAGTTGTGGTTTGAGCGAGCGCTACACAAGTCGATGTTAGGCAGTGCAAATTAACATAAAATGTCCCATAAAGCATGCATGTAAATAAAATATAACATATCTGACACAAATAATACCCAAACAAGATGAATATTATCGCATATAATAATATTTATAAACATCAACACCACCTTGTATTTTTATTTTATTTTATTATTATTTTTTTTTTGCTGGGAAACGAAAGGCCTAATAACTACGGGGGTAGGGATCGAACCCGGGTCTCCCCACACGGGAGCCCGGGTAGACCCTAGTGACGTACTACTAGGGAAGTACCTTTGTACACACCACCTTGTATATTATTTTTATAATAATAATTATTATTATTACAATCTGGAAACAACATATAATATATCCATTTTTTTAAATACAGTACCTATGGTTTATTCCCCCTTTTTTTTCCTGGGAATACATCTACAATACAAATTAATATAATAAAATAATAATTTAAACAAAAGACATTCATATGTCAATAGCATGCCTTCTGCTGGGGCCGCCGACATGACATCTGGGAATTCAACCCAGGACCGTTCCCAACCAAGTAAAATATAATAACATTGACATTCATTAATATATGCTTACATCACATTAAAACAGATGCTATAAGCATTCCATTGGAATATAAATTACCCTAGTGACGACTACCCAGGACTGTTTGTTTTCGTTAGCTTTTTTTTAGAGTTTTTATATCCACTTCACCTATCATATCTTATAATTTATTATCAATCGTTTTTCAACAACAAATAAAAAAATATTAAATTATCTCTTATCGTTTCACTTTATCAACTTTATAACCTTTTTACCATTATTTTATTTATTATACTACTTTATTTCACCAATTAAATCACAATCTACACAAATTTCAAAATAAACATCTTAATTTTCTAATCCTTATTTCAATCATTTTATCTAAAACAACCCCAAAAAAAACTCCAAAAAAACTACAACCCAAAACAAACGGAGGTCGGAGTTTTTTTGGGAGTTTTTTTTACTTCACATCATCAATTATTTATTACAATTCTCCCCACCAATCAAATCTTCAACAATAAATAAAAAAGTATTAAATCATCTCTCATCATTTCACTTTATCAACTTTATTATCTTTTTTACCATTATTTTATTCATTATTATACTTTATTTCACCAGTCATTTCATAATCTACATCAATCATTATTCTACTTTATTTTACCCCATCAACTTTCTAATCATTAATTTACTCACTTTATCTATAAAAAAACTCCAAAAAAACTCCCAAAAACTTTTGCCAAAAAAGCAACGCAACCAATTGAAAAATACTCATTTATCTTAATATTTTCAAAAGCGATTGAAAGCAAAAGCGGGTAGTAAAGAACTTCAATCCTCGATTCCAACAACCTACGAATCACCTACGATAATTGACCATTACACTACGATTAGGCAACCTTCTAATTCACCAAAGCTCGATTTTTCTCAAGAACATACAGAATCTAGATTTAGGGCTAAAAATGAAAACTTACGGAAAAAAGACCGACTAGTATCAAAACGATCGTCTCTCATATGATTTATCAATTTCATCTCTCTGTGAAGTCCGCACGAAAATCAACCGTTAAACCCGAATATGAAAAGCAGCGTTCGAACTTTTTTTTTCCTTTGTACAGCGTCTCGTCAATTTTGCAGATAAATTGCTGTGTACAAAACTAATAGGTAGTTTAGGTAATGGTTCCTTTTATACCCATTAATTAAAATCCATTAAAATAAATCCTTTTAATTAAATTCTTTTAATTAAATAAACAGTTAAATAATAATTAGGTCATATAGTACACATACCCAATTACCATTTTACCATTTACGAAATTTCAGGGAGTTACATCCTCCCACCTTAAAACAAGTTTCGTCCTCAAAATCGAACATATCCTGGGAGTACTTGAACTCTGGAACTTCACAAAATGCCTCGTCTTTTATCACTCATGTTGCCTCTGTCGATGTGACCACTTCACTGACCTCAGACTAGTTGTATGTCTTCCTTCTTAATTTTCTTCGTCTTCCACTCTAAAGTGCACCTGATTCTTCCGCGTAAGTCAAGATCTCCTTAACCATTTACAGGTCGAAACTTGCTTCACGTCAACATCGGTTAACCATTTCCTTATCATTGACACATGAAGAACGTCATACACCCGTGAAGGGATTTTGTTAACTCCACTTGGATAAGCTAAAGGTCCAAATTTAGCCACAATCACGTAAGAGCCTTTATATCCATGGCTTATCTTGCATATGTCCGCCAAGCCATCTTGCTCCTCTTGTTGAGGGCGCGCTTTGGTTGCCTTATCTCCAACTTCAAACTATACTGTCTTCTTCTTATTCCATCTTCCCAACTCTTACGCATGTCTCGAGTCCTCTCGAGGTTGCGATGGTCCACTTCGAAGATTCTCCATGGCTCATTGTATCCACTACGGTCTTGTAGATTGTTACCGTTCCATTTCATCCCGGATGGATAGCATTCTAAACTTCCTTCCATCAGGGCTTCAAGCGGTGATTTACGGATCTTTGGCGTGTTAAGCGGTGTTATAGGAAACTCTGCTATCTCTATCTTCACGAAGAAGGTGGCGGCGATGCCGTTTCAACTCTCCACACGTCCTGGTTTCTACGGGTGAAGCGCAATTACTATTGTGTAGGATTCATCCACCACTGTCTTCTTGGATCTTCCACAT
This sequence comes from Gentiana macrophylla, assembly GCA_026214975.1. NCBI lineage: Eukaryota > Viridiplantae > Streptophyta > Magnoliopsida > Gentianales > Gentianaceae > Gentiana > Gentiana macrophylla. Next base: position 26,759,803 of record CM047809.1, on the reverse strand, counting down.
CGAAACATGAAGCCAATCTTTGGCGCCATCGGTTTGGTTTGATCCCGACCACTAAACATAATCGACAACAACCGCATCTTCATTTTGTTTCTTTGCGATCTCATCGACAACCCCAAATCTTGCACCCAACAAAATAACAAACTTTACTTGCTATTGATGACCCATGTCATGAATGCTTGAGCTTCCCGACTAACCCACAACTACTGGCATACTTGACTTCTTTTGATCTCAACCTCCACCACTGCGCAACACAAGTTTCTTTGAAGAAGCGCAAGGATCCCGGTGAATGGCTTCATAAACTTTTCGAGAAAGAAGGAGCATGCATTCTCCATTCCTTATCCCTGACGGCCCGACCCAATCCCTATACCACAGTGAGGAAGATATAAAATATCTTATACAAGATCCGAAGGTGAAACCGATGTGGAAACAATAAGGGCCGAAATGTGGTGCAAACCACACAAAGAGAGATGAGCGTGTTTTTTTTTGGGGGGGAGGCCAAAGATATTGAAAAGTGACAAGTTGAGCACCAGGTGGTAGGTCAACTTGGTAAGCCAAAGAAGGAATAATGCACACGAAACATGTTTGGTTCAAAGTTGAAGCAAGGGCATAGTATGTTGATGCAAAGGATAGCCACCAGAAGGTAGAACAAAAGAATATCTTGCAGGTGAGATTCTTTTAGGAAGGTGTAATTCCGCAAGATACGGCGGTCTGCGAAGGAACTCGAACCGTTTGAAAGAAAGGTAATGAGCTTTCACATAAGCTTTTAGAAAGTGTAGACATTAAGAGAAACATCCCGTGGTGGACCAGGGACATTTACATCAAGAAAAAGAAATATTGGATTCGAGAAAGTTTGGCAGGTGACCTTTTGTATTAATTATTTTGATCAATATAATGGATATTGGCGAATTAAGAGGGTTCTCAATTATCATAAATGTTGTAGAGTAATCATCCCACAATAGAAGAAAAAAAAAACACAGCAAAAGTGCAAGGTCGAGCACCTGAAAGACTAAACAGTTGAGAAGTCCAAAAAGGATAAAGATCTCAACCTGAAGAAGTTACGGGGCCAAAACGAGCATACCAAAAGGTCTTCGGAAAGGGTGAAACTTGTCACGATGTGTCCAAGTTTGCATCAAAGGAAGGTTATTTCAAGATTGATTTATGGTAGAAAATTCCTCAAGGTTATGTAAAAAGGAATTTTAAAGTTTTGGAAAAAAGGGTCTACGATAAAGAAATGCCGGATAAAGTTTGATTCCATAGAGTTTATTCAAACTTTCAAAGAAGTTTAGAAGATCATTGATGATCCAAATCAAAGGTTTATGGCACCTTTGCTCGAGATGGGTAGTACGATTGCTAAATAATGAATGCTCGAGTTATCCCTTATGGGGAGGCGAAAAGGGCCAAAATAAAATAGACATTTCAACCGGTGTAACAAAATTGTTATAGAAACACCAAGATAGAAGAGGAATGTCAAAAGGTGTGTATACAGTAGTTCATAGTTCTAAATGGCACGAAATAGATTTAAAAGCCGAAAGATACAAGGTGCATTCCCTGAATTGAAATTAATAAAATTTAGGGAGTTCAAATGATGGTTGGCTAGATAGGTTCAGAAGGCACCTGGCAAGCGGCTACCTACATGCGAAATTTGTTTAGCATAAAATGTCAGAAGGTTGATGGTAAGTAACTGTAAAGGGTGTAAATGTAGGTTTAAAGATCTGACTGGCAAAAAGATGATATGCATACCATGAAAGAACATGCAGCATTAATAGAGAAAGTTACAACTAAGAAGAATGTTCTGACATTAGAAAGTTTAATCAATTATGGATTTGAAAGGAAGGGTAGGAGTGCAACAATGCAAAGTCAGAGGGGACTTGCTTCATTAATTTAAAGGTAAAAAGGTGTGAACTTGTTTGGAAAAAAGACTTAAGAAGATATGCTTCTGAGGTAACTCATGGCACAAGATGGTGAGTAGTGCTGAAAAGGATCTTGACTAAGGAATCAAATGGGAAGTAGTTTACTAGAAAACACATGATTGAAAAAAAAGGCATAAAAGGATTTGAACTTCAAACATGGCATACCGGAAGGTAACGTCTTGGTACTTGGTTATACCTACAAAAGAAACCATAATGTTAGCCTCACAAACACCCTTCTAAAAGACTTGACTCAGGAGGAGATCAAACTCCAGGGATCAATTTCCAAAACATAATAGTCATAACTTATCACTCTCTTAGCCTTGCCTTAAGTCATGAGGTGAAGGTTCTTTTTAGGCGGTTGGAGTTGATATTTACTCCGGATCTGTCTTCATCGACTCGTACAGCCCCAAAGAAAAGTAATTTTAGCACGATCAAAAGAGAAAAGATTTAGGTACTGGAGTTTTCCAAGTGATAGCAAAAGGTTAGAATTTTTGGATGTCAATAAGTCGGTCAAAAACAATTATTGTTGCCGAGGGCAGAAGCTGTCAGAATTTCCAGATTTGTCAATGATGATGTGAATTGCAGATTGAGATTAAACAAAAAGGAATTTGAACTTGATTCCAAGAGGACAATTATAGATAAAGGTGTTGTCTGCAACATATAAAAAATTCAGGTCAATTGAAGGCATTTAACCTTTTCAAAACAGAAGAAGAAATGAAAGTGCTGCTGCAGATTTTCTGGACAAAGTGTCCGGCATCAAAATGGATTTTCTGAACCATCCACAATGATTATCGAGTTGAGGTATAAAGAGAAATTATAGACAAAACAGTGATCCAATATTCTTGAAATTTTCAGAATTTTTGGAGCAATAGAAACTGTTTTACATGAAAGGCAAACACAGGAACAAAAGCACTCGATTGTGTTGGATAAAGTTAACTCCAAGGACGATGAAAACCATGTATTAAAGCAATAAACCTTTAACACCGGTGGTTGAATTGAATAAGAAGCACTTGGAAAAGATATAATTGTATATGGAGTTCATGTGGAACCCATATCAAGCAAAGCAGGGTCATAGGATTTATAGAAGTCGAGTAAGATACCATACCCTACAAAGGTTGGCCAAGTCAAAAGTAGACTTTGATATTGATGTGTAAATGAAAGTGGAAAGATCACGATGTATATGAAAGTGGAAAGATCACGACAGGGAGTGTAAGGAAGATTCAACCAAGAGAACCTCAACTTGAAGGTGTAGGCATAAGACTCCGATCCTAAAGTTTTATTAAAGAGTTTCACTTGATTCTAGGTAACATGGTTTGGTTTAAAGGCTTCGACCTTATAGGGTTCCTTGCTTAGCGGGCTAACTTAAGAGGTTCGACACATAAAAGATCTGACTCCAAGATTCCCAACTCACATACCTAACACGGCTAGACCAACTCTTCTTAGTTTAAATCCTATGCAGCGGTGTTACTTGCCTCCCTGATACCAACCGTGACGCCCCTGTCCCGGATACCGAGTCCCTATCCGGAAAAGAACGTCCGGCACGCATATAATTATATTTTAATCTAATTATATGCGGAAGCATTACGTAAGCAGACATCAGAGAACAAGCAGAAGACAAAAAGACTGACTCGGGTAACTAAAACAACTAATAAATGTTCAAAAGTAACACAGGCTGCGACTAATACATCATCAAAGACTTATTATAATTATCAAATACAAATGTATCCGTTACTAAACGTTAACCAAAAACTCAAACAATTGATCTTCATCGTTACAAAGGACAAGAGAATCTATACCCAAAAGTAAACTGAAAGTAAAGACAGTAGACGTCATCTGCATCATCTCCGGGTCACTCCTCAGTGGCCTCAAAAACGACCTACAAAAACACTACCTTCTCGGGGTGGGGACAAGAGAGAAGAGGGGGTAAGTACATATGTACTTACTAAGGGGTAGAATAAACGGTTACAATTAAAGGCAACACGTACATTTATATAACATGAAAATCTTCTACAATCACTACCACATAGGTTGTAACAGTATAGCTCACTCACCCTCTACTAGCTCTGTAGTACATCCTTGCACAAGTAAGGTTTGTTACATCAATACCAAAGGACACTACGCATGGTGAACAATTTGCACCGCATAGCAGTGGAAGCACCTCGAGGGGCACAGGCTTAGGTCTCGTGTGGGAGTCACACATGTCCCTTGGCATCAGACCAAGTAAATGAGTGTAATAGTCCAATGCTAAGAAGAATAGACGTGCCTCATATTGACGTTTTAGCTTTTAGACATCCACATATGTATTTACGAGTTAAGTTCTAACCACCTGGTTCATTCACATAAAGGCTTCCTAAGGACTTCTTGTCCTAGACATCTAATTAATTATTTCAAAGCGTGTTGTAAAAGAATCATTGATTGACTACTAAGTCAATGTCGCACAAGGCCTAAACAATGCCTTCCGGTGCTCCCACCTTCTCCATGCAGAGGCCGGTTGTGGTGTAGAACAAGAAATTTATCGTCAAGTCGATGTTAGGCATTGCAAATTAACATATGATGTCCCACAAAGATATACATATGAAACCATAACACATTGTACACAAATAATACCCAAACAAGATGAATATTATCTCATATAATAATATTTAGGAACATCAACACCACCATGTATATTATTTTTATAATAACTATTATTATTACAATCTGGAAATAACATATAATATATCCCTTTTTTTTTTTTCCCTAAATACAGTGCCTATGGTTTATTCCCTTTTTTTCTTAGGAATACACATCTACAGAACAAATTAATGTAATAATATAATAATTTAAACAAAAGACATTCATATGTCAATAGCATACCTTCTGCTTGGGCCACCGACATGACATCTGGGAATTTAACCCAGGACCATTCCCAACCAAGTAAAATATAATAACATTGACATTCATTAATATATGCTTACATCACATTAAAACAGCCATCGGAATATTAATTACAAATAAATATGCACAGCACATTACGACTGCAATATATTCGGAATATAACAAAAACACAGATGAAAACGGCACTTCCTTGCCATGATTCCAGCGAATGAACGAAAGCGTAAGCGGATAGTAAAAAACGATTACCGATTAAGCGAAACCTACGAATCACCTACGATAAATAACAATTCTGTTACGATTAGACAACTTTCTAATTCACCAAAGCTTAGATTTTTCTCAAGAACATACGGAATCTAGATTTAGGGCTAAAAAGGAAAACTTAGAAAAAGAGCAATTTAGTATCGAAACGATCGCTCAAATCACGGAGATTAATTTTTCTTCTAGTATGGTCTACACCGAAAATCAACCGTTAAACCCCGAATTTGAAAACCAACATTCGAATTTTTCGTTTTACTTTGTACCAATTGGAGATAGAATTTTCGTGTACAAAACTAATACATAGGTAGGTTAGGTAATGGTTCTTTTATACCCGTTAATTAAAATCCATTAAAATAAAACCTTTTAATTAAATAAATATGTTAAATAATAATTTAGTCATGTAGTAGCATCACAATTATCATTTTACCCTTCTACGAATTTTAGGGTGTTACATTAATATGTAACTTTCATATATATATTTTCGGTTTTTATATCTTGAAGTGTTGTAAAAATTTGAAATAATAATTTAAGATTGAGTTATCAAACGATCTAATTATTTTTGATTTGATAAATTAACGATTGAGGCTTTGATTTCAAACTTCAAACTTTAGATTTAACGAGCAGTCGCTACTTTTTCTTGACTAATGAGGTGTATGAAGATATAAATTCTCATGATCAACCGCATTGTAACTTAACTCTTGAATTACTCTTTGACTAGTATACTTCCGTATTCTTTCTTTCGTTTTCGTTGTATTTCACAACATCAACAAAGAGAGCCAAAATCAACGACCCATTCCCCACCCACCAACATAGCCCCCGAACCAAAAGGTCTCTACCCTCTAAAAGGCTCCGCCGAAGGAAGGACAACTTGGTCCCAAACCCTGCATCTAGGATGTTCCCATTATTGAAATACTTTGCATGAAAAATACACATCTCACCAGTGAGGTTGGCAACTTTACAACCCTTCACACCTGCTTGGCTAGAAGACCCAGATTGAAGCTGTTAAGATCGCGAAACCCAAGTCCGCCATGATCCATTGGCATCAAGATTCGTTTCAAGTTATAAGTTTACGGTTTCACATAGTTTTAAAAAAATGAAAGATCGTGATAAATTATATAAAAAAAGTCTAAAATATTTTTTGTATTTGTTAAATTCACAAGTTAGTAGGCTAAATGATTATTCCTATTATTACGTACCAAAAACAACTGGTCAACTATTGTATATGATTTTTTTTTTTTGGGACACGAAAAATTCACACATACACCATTTGCCACAAACGGGATTCGAACCCTGATCTCTATCAGGTTATCACCTAATTTAAACCACTAAGCCGATACCCTATTGGTATATATGAATTAAATTTAAAAAAAGCTACTATATACGAATTAATGACTTAAGGTGATTTTACTATATATATAATAAAACATGGATTACGAAGTAAACGATTCCCGGAGAATAAACACCTTGCGATAATCCAAGGTCAAAATATCTTTAAAATCAAACCATTCTCCCTCTCTAGTTACTTAACCGGTCAACACGATTGGACAAGTTTCTATGTCATTTACCAACACAAATAAAGTAATAAAATAAAATAAAATGACAACATATAGGACTGAACTCTTGGGTCTACAAAGCCGACCGCAACGTGACGTCCCTAAATCTAGTAAGCAAATGATTAAAAAATAAAAACTTAAAACTTGAAGTATGACAATATTGTTTTATTTAGATTGAGTGTAATAATTAAATACTGTTTCTCTAAATGCATCCTACTTCATTTTTGTGATTCTTTTGTTTGCTGATGTGCTCTTGTTTTCGGTCATTTTTGGCATGCTTAGGGGTTGTTTGTTAAAAATATTAAGTATTTATTATAAAAAAAATTAAGTGATAATTAATTAAGATATGTTTGTTAATGTTTTTTCCCGTCTCTTATTAAATTCAGAACATTTGAAATTCGTTCCATTTTACGCTATTACTTTTCAGCGTATTCTGGGCCGCTTAACGGTGAATTGCATTAAGAAGAACGTGCCATATTTATGGTTTTTATCTTTTAAGAGCATAAGTAATGGCCGATTGCAAAAATGGTATCGAAAAAGGTTTATGGCCCACAACATATTAGTTATCGAGGAGATTTAGAAAAGCAGTTAAAGCACTAATCGTAAGGCTCCTCACCCGCGATCCTCTGAGGAATGAGATGAGAGGTTAATCGAGTAGCACAAGTAGCTCCAACATACACGCCTGCAGTCGACGACTGCTACTGGCTGAAGGGTGTTATCGATCGGAAATAAATCCCATTACGAGAATCGAACCGTGACCTCCAGAATTTATAGTCAGGACAGTCATCACTCACAACACCCACCTTGCTGGCTAAGTAGCCATATCAGGAGATCGAGAAGATAGAAAAATGAAGGGTAGTGGCTTTTGAGTGAATTGGATTAATTTATTATTGGGTAATGGTATGTCTTACTTCTGGCATTTATATAGTGTACATACCACTACATGATTCAAATCCATTCATTAAAGTAATGAATTCTTTAATGTGATAGGTCACCAAAAAATGTGTGGTGTTGAATGTGTTGTGTTGAAAGGAATAGTTGATGTATCACTACTCTTAATTATTCTGAAAAAATGTTTGAAAGAAAGATAAAATGAGAAAACAAAAAAGTTACCATAGCAGCCTTTTTTGTCTTTATTTTATTGGCTGCAATATGATTTTATAGTTTTTTAATTCAGTACGAGAGAGTTTTAACTTCCGCCAAGGCTTCTGCAGATCGAAGGGCTTCGAGAAGCTTGGGAGTTGGGACATGAAACGGAGAAAATTAAAAGCCACTACCCAATATTTTTTTGTTAAAAGAACTTCTATCTTCCTGACGTGTCAATGAAAGGCTTGAAAACAAAAGCCATTACGTTTGCTCTAACTTCTCTATTTTTTTAAACATGCATCGGAAAACATTTTTAGAGCACAGTTATTTGTCATATCATACTCCTGTTTTTTTTTTTGCCGAAAAATAGTTTGCATGTCTCCCATCTCAATTTTCTTTTTTTTTTTTTTTGAAGACGATCTCAATTTTTCTTATCATCTATGGGAATATTAGGTTTTAGTCCACTTTTCACCCTGTAAATAAATTTTAATCCACATTCATTTTTTTTTTATTGATTTAAAGACAAAACATTTTCCTTCGGACTAAATTACCCCTAATATAACCTAGCCAATAATATTAACGCCGGGCTGAGAAAAATGAAAGAAGAGAGGAATCAATAAAATCGACTCCTCTAGCTTCAACGAAGTAGGATCGAGCTCGAGTGCTGTTGCTATGGATCCAAGCTTCTGCTTCCAATCCCATTGCTTCTCAGCTAAAGAAGAAGCAACATGTTTTTGGGCGGCGGATTTGGAGGCGGAATGGTGGCCGGTTCATCCTCTTCTCCGAAGATGTTTCAGTCGGATGCTCATAGTAAGCATTTTCTTAGCTTTCGGTTAATTTTTTTCTTTAATTTTGTATTAATTTGATTATTTTGTACATTTGAGAAGCGATTGTTCCAAATTTGTTGGACTAGAATTTATACGGTTGCCTTTTGTTTATGTTCTGCATATACATCAAGTTTGATTTTAGATTATATATACGGCCAGGAACCATCGTTCATTTAATTAGCTGTGGTCTATATTGAAACCCCATATATTTTTCTTATTTTTGCTAATATGGCTGCACTTTTGACATTGATTTTCAATTGTGAATCACTGAATTGGCTTAAATAAGAAAAAAAGATAGCAGGTTTGGTAAAAGAAGTATGAAGGTCTAAGAATTGGGAATCTTTGGCTTCATTTTCATCATGTTTGTATTTGTCATAAATTGTTAAGCTGATCGGATTCCTATTAGCCGTCACGCCGCCGACAACTCTTCTTCCGTCGTCTCCGGCACCATCGCTTGCTGCTCGTTCCTTCACTTCACAACCTTGTAAGCATCTGATGCTGCTTCATTTTCCACCTGTTTCTGTTTTATAATTCGATTACTGTTGTGCACTTCCTTTAATCAAGTTTATATTTTGTTTCAGTGCCGTTACCTTGTGCTGCATTCGCTCTGTTTTCTGAAATTTTGACATTCAAAATTTGCTTTTATCAAGTGTCATTTACTAAATTTTGCTCTAGCATATTCATACCAATCTGGATTGGGAATTGGAATTTGACCTAGACTCAAAGGATGTGTTACTGTGTTGATCAAAAGCAAGTTTTGGCTGATGGTAATCAAAATTTAATTGCCTCTGTTAATGAAGAAAGCTTATAAAGGTTTTCCCCCCTTTTTTTAGGGGTTCGTTGTGTCCCTATTGCTTCAATTTGGTTTGTTTTTGTTTATATTCAATCAATGATTCAAACACAAACAAGAAGCTACACAAATATTCCACTTGAAATTAAGATGTAAGTGCAAAAGGTTTGTGTTTAAATGTACCAAAACCTTTTTCTTCTGTCATATTCAGAAGCTTTATTTGACAGTTATGGTTGTTGGATTCGATCAAACAGATTAGAATAAAAATTACATGCAGCTTATTTAGGTTAGTTTAGTACTGCTAGGAAATTTGTTGTCCATTAACGCATAAGGTCAACCACTTTAAACTAAATTTCACAGAGAAGTACAAGTAAAATGGTTTCACGTTGCTGGGAAAAAAAAAGAGTTTTGGGTTAAGCATTTCCCAATAATTCAAGGTCGTTTACACATTCATTATGGAATATTGTTCTAATGAGCAAATTTCGAATCTTTCTTCTCCTATTCGTTTTTTTGGGCTGCTACTTGAAGCTTTCATTTTTTTTTTCATTGCTACATACTTCTTTTCATTCAATCTAAATTCCCTATAAATACTGGATTTCACACTCTTAATTCATCAATCAAACTGCAAATTAAGCATTCAAATTTAAGTTGATTATTTCGATTTTCGACAATGCATTGATTCCAAGCTTCTTTGAAAACAAATTGAGCGACGTTTTCGACCCATTTTCAACATCCGGAATCCCTTCCAAAAATGTCCATTCGCGTATTGAGAACAAAAATAGACTATTGTGTTACTTTGTTGGTGTGTTAATTTGTTGAGAACAAAAATAGACTAGCGTGTTACTTTGTTGGTGTGTTACTTTGTTGAGAACAAAAATAGACTAGTGTGTAACTTTGTTGGTGTGTTACTGTGTTACTGTGTTGTTAATGTGTTACTGTGTTACTTTGTTGGTGTGTTACTTTATTGAGAACAAAAATAGACTAGTGTGTTATTTTGTTGGTGTGTTACTTTGTTGAGAACAAAAATAGACTAGTGTGTTACTTTGTTGGTGTGTTACTTTGTTGAGAACAAAAATCGACTAGTGTGTTACTTTGTTGGTGTGTTACTTTGTTGAGTACAAAAATAGACTAGTGTGTTACTTTGTTGAGAACAAAAAAAGACTGTTGTGTTACTTTGTTGAGAACAAAAATAGACTAGTGTGTTACTTTGTTGGTGTGTCACTTTGTTGAGAACAAAAATAGACTGGTGTGTTATTTTGTTGGTATGTTACTTTGTTGATTCAAATGGTTATGTTTATGTTTTTGTCTTTAGAAAATTGGAGGGCTAGATTCTCTATTGATGAAGCCGAGCCGATCTATTTGATGCATTTTTACGCCATACATCTTTCATGGAGTTTGATGTGGTGCGGGTTTGAAGGATGAAGGTCCATAGATGGTAAAAGCAATCGCTTTTGTCTTCAAGAACTTGAAGAATGTTTTAGTTTCATTAATATACTTTTTGATTACATCCAATAGTATTAGGTTTTTATTATCTTGATTACCCCGGAGTTGCATCTCCATAATACTTTCATAGATTGCTTCATTAGGATATGAAGCATTTTTTTTGATAGATTGTTTTATTATGCAATGTTAATGATGATATTTTGGATGTTAATAAAGCGTCATCCTTTATTCTTTGTGTCCGCATTCTTTGTATTCTTGTGTCATCTTTATTCTTGTATTCTTGTGTCATTTGTGTGTCATTTGTGTCATTTTATTCTTTGTATTCTTGTATTCTTTATTCTTGTATTCTTGTATTCTTATTCTTTATTCTTGTATTCGCGTATGCGTATTCTTGTGTTCTTGTATAGTTGCGATAAAATTCGAACTTTTCAAATACTATGTCGAAAATGTATCAAACGTGGTCTCAAATTGAAGATAAAAAAATATGAATTTTGGTGAAGCAATTTCGATGATCGGTGTTACAAATAAAAAATTACGATCGTTTATAATAAAAAGCGCATTTCAAGTTAACATAAATGTTTTTAAATCTTTCAAAATATACGTCGGAAGGGTATCGTGTTTGGGAACAAATTGAAGAGAAAGAAAAATATGAATTTTGGTGAAAACATTTCGATGATCGAAGTTCTAAATCAAAAGTTACGAGTGTTTGAAAAAAAAAAAAAAAAAAACAAAACAAAACAAAGATGAAGGAGGTCAAGCAGCGGACCAACCTGAAACATATGTATATGATGTGTGCGGCGCGTCCCTTTTATTAAAAAGGGTATTTTTATCCGTCTGAAATTTTTTTGTCCTTTTTGCAACTAAAAAAAAGAGTGTGTCTTATTTATTCATTTTGTAAATATTTTTGTCCTTTTCCCTCAATCCCTCTTTTAGTATACACATAATAAACATAATTCTTATATATGTAATAAACATTAATCACCTTATCTAAAAATATATATATGAAAAAAAATATTGTATAATGACACATGTTGATATATGCAATGACAAACTTATTAAATAAATCATTTTCAGATTTCATATCCATGCCATTATCAAACAATCTAGCAGGTTTATTGACTTAACCAATTCGATGGCTTAAAGTATTTAGTTTTGATTTGAATCAGATTTCACAATCTACTTTAGTAAAAAAAAAAGATCGTTCATACAACAGGGAAAAAAAGAATCATAATAAGAAATTTCAATGCTCTCATTGTGGCAGGGTGATGACAGTTAAATTGGTATATCTTACGGCATCAACATTACACCTATCATGAGCTAAAATTAGTTGTTCGGCCGATAAATATGAGTCATTTGTGTTGAATGCTATCTATGAGGTTCGTGCGTTGAGAATTTGTGTTTTTAATAATTATCCCCGAATATGGTATTACCGTGTATGTTTGGATTATTTTAGGAAATGAAGTGGGCCGATTGTCAAGGAAAAAGATATGGAGCGGATCCGTTGTAGAATCAGGCCTAGGGCAATCCAGAAGATTCCCAGATAAGTCGGCAGAAGAAAAAGTACAAAATTGCCCTCAATGAGGCGATGGCCGCCCTCAAAGCATCGAAAGCTTCGAGAACCGAGTTTACGTGTTTTCTTGGATGCCAAGTAAATTCTTCAAGTGTAACCTGCTTTCAAGTTACATCAAATTCACACACTTGAAGATTCTAAGCTGCTGATCATTTCATCCTGATCATGCTGCTGAAAGCTGAATCACTTACTTGATTCAAACTTTCTTTTACAAGAAACCTGCTGAAGACAGTGAAGCATCTTTGGGTGTCAAGGACTGTTGTTTGTGGTGGAGCTGGTGAAGAGGCAATCCTACCCTTCAAGGACCAATGGAATACTTTGGAGCAGCAATCCCACCTGTTTCAATTGTTTAGTTTGTGAAGTCATAGTTATTGGTGAAGGACAGACAACTTAGGGATTTTTGTAACTGGAACCTCAAAGATCTCTAGTGAATTACCTCCAACATCACGGGAGAAGTGTGGACTGACAGGATTACACCACCAGGAACCCCTATAAAATCTGCCTACTTACTTTCTACATTTACTTTCTGTATTTAGCATATTGAGCACATCAACCTACTGAAACAACAACTGAATCACACACTTACACTACTGAGTATTTAATACTTGGTATCATATTTTCACAATAAGTAATAAGGCTTAACTTGAATATATTATACTACAACAAATTGATAAAATCAACGATCAATGAGACTGCGGCGATTAGCGAGCTCACGAACTCTTTGAGTTTGTTAACTCCAAAAGTTTTAAGTGTTAAGTTTATTCACCCGGGGCTAAACTTAACCAAAGCATTTTCAAGGGACCAACGGGTGGTTTGAAGCTCCATTTGTCCATATACCACGCGGGATCACCAACAGACTGAGAGCTAGCCAGCTAGGTGGACACTTGCTTAGGTCCATTGTTGTTATTGTTGTTGGGAGGAACCAAATCTTCCTCAAACATGTGTCAACAGGATGTCACGATGTGACCACTCTTCCCACACAATTGACAAACCATTTTTGTTTCTGCATATCCAGAATTTCTACCACTTCTCCTGCCTCTGCCTCTGCCACCCTACCTCTTCCTCTTCTGGAATTAGGGTTCTAATATGGTGGCATGTTGTTGTTCCTAGGCAGAGACCCTTGAGCAAGATTTGCGGTAGTATTCATCAAACCAAAGATTGGTGTAGGGTTTAGTCTTTCAATCGTCTCTCATGTGTCATTAATTGTGACTACACATCTTGCCGGTGAGAGATCCAACTCTGGAGGTGATATTCACTATAATGATTCATAATCTCGATCTAGACCTCCTAGAGTTGCGAATAAGTTGAGACTTAGTAATTGGGTACCCAGCTGCAGTTAAATTATCTGAGAATGATTTCATTTGAGCTAGGCAATCCGACATAGATTTGGAGCCTTTTGAAGCTTTAGCAAGTGCATCTTTGTACTCTAGCATCCGAGAATCAGATCTACTATTGAACAAGTTTTCCAGGGTTGTCCACACTTCATAGGCAACACTGCAACCTACAACCTCTGATAAGGCCTGCTATGTCATGGAACTTAGTAACCATCCCAAGAGAAGATGATCCTTGGTTGCCCATTTTTCACTAACTTAGCTTAGGGAAGGATTGGGAAGTGTAGATCGAGAAAAGTGATCATTCAGGACCGGAGCAGGACTAAGTAGATGATCATCTAACTTATGACCATAAACAATAGGCAAAATAGTATACCTCCACAGTAAATAGTTACTCCGATCCAACTTAACGGTACACGCTTGATTTAAATTACAAGAGAAGGGTGGCCCAAGCAGAGATGAAGAAGTGTGTGGACTTACAGATCCCAGAAATGGTTGATTCAGACCTCCGGGACGGAAACCAGGCAGAGGTGAGTGATTTTCCAAAATTAGACTACTTCATGCATGCTCCACTAGGCTCGGGGGATATAGCTTAGTTGGTAGAGCTCCGCTCTTGCAATTGGGTCGTTGCTATTATGGGTTGGATGTCTAATTCTCCAGGCGGTAATGATATTATCTTATACTTGAACCGGTGGCTCACTTTTTCTAAGTAATGTGGAAGAGGACCGAAACATGCCACTGAAAGAATCTACTAAGACAAAGATAGGCTGTCAAGAACGTATGCGAAGAACTTTGCTTGGAGAAATAGAAGGAACATGTATCACACGTCCAGCTAAGGATGGTGTGGGTGGAAAAGCTAAAGAGATCATACTGTGAACCGGTATTCCGGTGACAACTCCATCTGAGAAAGAAAAGGGAAGAGCTCGGTGAAGAAACCAAAGATACAGCGGGTGTGTCGGACCACGCTGCGTTAAAACAGTAGTGGAGAATGGGTCTCCACCTGTGGGAGTTGCTGCTGTGTCAATAGTGGATGTTGGAGTCCCGCCGGTGGCCATGAACGCCGGACCGGTCTAGCTCTGATACCAAGAAAGTTTTAACAGAAGAAAACAATCCAAGCAGATAATCTTTCACTGGATTTTCTTAGTCATATTACACGGCCGTTGGGAATAATTAATAGAGTACCAACACCTAGCTAGTAGTTACACACACTAAACAAAGTGTCCACACAATTGTATGCCAAGTGTCATAACACACGGTAAACCACATGTAACAACTATTTCTGAACACTGCCGATCCCGACAATATCCCAGAGGAGGTAAGAGTCCTCTCATCACCAGTCATGGCTACCGTCGAACTATTAATTTTAATTAAGGATTATAAAAATATAACTCTGATACCGTACATGAATTTATGGAATGGTATATTCTTATTATTTCAACAAAGCAAAGTAAATAGGTTGCATTAAGCAACATACGCCTAGACCGACTTCCATATAAGGTTAAAGGTCGTAAAGAACATGTTTTAATCTAAAATTGTTAAGTTGGACAAACATGTAGTAACACGTGTACAAAAATGTAGTAACACATATAGTGACTGTCCTTCTCAACCATTTAAGTTTAAAACTTGTCCTTATGAACTATGACCCCCATATAAGGCTTGGTGCATATGAAACACTTTATTTTACATGATAAAGGATAATAACAGTAAAATGGAGTCGGAGAACCACATATCGTCCGACACACCAACTAGGATTTGGATCAGGACCATAATATAATTTGCCTAAAAACTAATTACCTATCCTAAAACATCAAAAAATATGAAACACTTTATTTTACATGATAAAGGATAATAACGGTAAAATAGAGTCGGAGAACCACACATTGTCTGACACACCAACTAGGATTTGGATCAGGACCACAATATAATTTGCCTAAAAACTAATTACCTATCCTAAAACATAAAATAAAAAAAAACAAAAAAAAAACAAAAAAATTACTTTATACTTCCCACATATTTTCCTAGTCATATTCTTTCTCATATACTGTTATAATTTCTTTCACGCATCCTTATAGTCAAATTACCTAGAAGTTTCGTCCTCGAGCTACTTAAGATCCAAGAATATAATACCGTCCATCAGCTGTACTGCTATATCCTACTTCCTAAATTACTTTGTAATCACATTGCAATTCTCAAACACATCTTCTTATGGTGATCACATCTCCTGGATAACATATATAGATAGGCGTAGCCAAATGAGTTTTGAGAATTTCTTTTCTATATATCAAAACAGGTTAAGGAAAAATGAAATATCATTCTTGCCCTCACTGGGCTCTTCAATTTTCTTGGGTGCCTCCGCTTGGTTGTTGGAGAACCCCCATGATTTGTTGTCATAAAGCTTTTTATTTGATTTTATTTATCGTCTAAGAATCACATATATTGTTGGTTATAGAATTATAGATAAAAGATGGGAGGCAGGTGGTTAAGTGGTTTGAAGAATGCTGTAAATAAAATCAGATTCATTTTGATTTCTTATGTTGAGGAGATAATCCAAACTTCATATGTACGGTGGAGGGTGAGCTTTATTGACAAACCCGGATTGGGAGGAGGATTCGTGGATGATCATCTGGAAGATGATGTTGTTGCAGATGTGGAAGACGACATTGATTTCGAGGAAGATGTTGTTGCTGATGTGGAAGACGACACTGGTATCAAGGAAGATGTTGTTGCTGATGTGGAAGACGACATTGATATCGACAAAGATGTTGTTGCTGAAGTGGAAGACGACATTGATATCGAGGAAGATGATCTTAATGAGAGAGCAGAAAAGTTCATAGCAGATTTCTATGAAAATCTTCGGCTTGAAAGGCAGCTTGATTTGGAGAGACAACGACTTGTGGATTTCTATGAAAATCTTCGACTTCAAAGGGAGCTGCTTGATTTGGAGAGACAAAGACGACACTGATTCTCTATCTCCATGACGTGCCCGTATCATTACTCTACGTACAACTGTTTGATACGGAGGAAAAAAAGGTAATACGTACATGTATATATGTTGATGATCTTCATCATCAAGCAAGCATTTTTTTTTTTTTTTTTTTTTTTTTTTTTTTTGAGATCTGAAGGAGGGTGGGGGATTGAGCCCTGCCTCCACCACTTGGAGACAGGTCTTTACCACTAGGGTAATGGGCCTTGCCCATCAAGCATGGTTTGAACTTTAAATTTTATTTCTGATATATATATATATATATATATATATATATATATATATATATATATATATATATATATATATATGGGTGTGGTTTATGGTATATCATATATGTATCTTTTCAGTACACCACTTGGTGTAGAGTGTTTAAGCGTAACATATTATTTTCTCATTATTTTCCTTGTAATCAAGTTGTTCATATAATAAGGATGTTGCGAGTAAATCGAAATTTCTATGTTTTTCCTGCGGTATTTCTATACCTTTGGTTGCGTCAATAATACAACCCGTATATTTATATCATAGACAATTTTTTTTCCACCGAAATTATTTTATTCACAGAACTATAAAGCACACGTGTACATCGTGAGATTTGAACCCACAACTTCTTAATCACGAAGCCTAACAATTGAAATAAGTCTAATTGGCTTATACAACGCATGCAGTTAAATCTGGGTTGAGAATTTGCAGAAATAGAAAAAGAAAAAGTATTTAATTACCTCCGTAAAACAAAGGGTGTGTTGAGAGACATTGACATGAATTTTCTAAAAAACTCCGTCTTTAATTTGCAAATTAGCCTAAAATTAATGCTACCCGTTAAAATTTGTATCAACCTCAAGCGAGTGGCGGGCCTACATCTGATATAAGGAGAGCATGAATCGCCTTCTTAATCGAAAAAAATGCACTAAAATTTGTAAGATACATATAGTTTGGCTTCTTAAATTTTTTATTCGCTTTTAAAATTTTTATTGCTTCTTACCCAGAGATCTGCGTCGCGCCCGACCTCAAGTCTAAGCAGATTGTACTGGGGTGGCTCCACCAAATTAAAGTGGACAACCGACCCGTTAAAATAAATATAATTATGAATTAATTTTTTATATACAAGTATATACGTAAAATTGACCCCGTAATTGATCCAATGATCAATAATAAACTGTAATGTAGAAGCTTAAATAGAAAATATAAATGAGAGTATCTTTTCATACAACACACGTTATTCTGACTAATTAAGCACAATTCACTACAAGAAAACAGGTTTAAAGGGACGACATTTTGTCGTCCCTTTAAAAGCATTATCGTTCCAATAAATGTTTAAAGGGACGACACGTCGTCCCTATATATCATTCCCTTCTACTTTGTCCCTTTAAACAACTGACATATTTTAAGGGACGACAAAATCGTCCCTTTAAAAGAAGGCTGACGTGACACGAATTTTTCTAAAAAAATTCAACGTGCTTACATGACATTATTTGAAATGACGACAATGTCGTCCCTATACACATGATTTATTTAATTTCACAAAAAAAATTATTATTAGGTAAAAAATTTAATTTTTTTAAAAATGTTTTTTGGGACGACAATGTCGTCCCTTAAAAGATTATATATATTTAATTTTCATAATAAAACTTAACACGAAAAAAATAAAAGTTTTATAAAAATGTTTTTTGGGACGACAGTGTCGTCCTTTTAAAGATTATATATTTAATTTTGATAAAAAAAATTTAATACGAAAAAACAAATTTTTTTTAAATTTTTTTTTTTGTTTTCGCATGGCCTCCCATGCTATTTACATAAATCCAATACTGTTTTTCCAAAATAAATGACATATGTGTTTATAAGCGGGGATTCATAACAAAAGAAATGCATAAACAAAAAATGTTACGTAAAATATATACAAAGTTGTGCAATGTTTCCAAAAGTAAGAATAGTTTCCTCTAGAATGTCTACGCATCATCAACAAGATCAACTTGAGAATCATATTCATAATCGTCTTCATATTCATCGGAAGATGATGAGGTAACCTCTATTTGCATATCCGGTTCCTTAGGCTTAAGATTAGTCTTCAACAATTTGAGAAGAGCCCCTTGTTTTTTGTTTCTCATCTCTTGTTTTTTGGTTAACTTCACCAACTGATCATGAGACTTTCTAAGTTCTTCAATCTGCATATTGCATTCTTGGTGGTAAGAAGATGACGATGCTGAAGACTGGGCCGATTGTGATGGATTGGATATGGAGGAAGATTGCGTAGGGCCAATCAAATAATCTCGCCTAGTTCCTAAGGTGCCCTGAAAGATTGACTCCTCATCTTCAAAAGTCATCGATCGACCTGGTGCAATCATAGCACGCCATTCCTCCAGCCTCCTCTAAACACAACATATACCGTTGGCAGTTAAGATAAGGAAAAGGAAAATGTGAACGTATTGAATTGAAATATATACAACGTATATCACTTACGTAGGCAGCCTCTGCATCACTGTTGAGAAACGAACCGTCAGCATTCTTATGCTTGATCGCCCATACATGGATAGGATCCAGCCCTAAAGGATCTTCACTCAGACTCACATTACCCTTGAAAAAAATGAAAGTATTAGTTATGAAAATTCAAAAAATGAAGTAATAGGGATTTATTTCCTAATACTTACACTTCTTAACCTATCCCATCGAACTACGGCCATAGGCGTTCATCCTTGGCGGCCTACAAATTTACTCCCGGCGCGATTCTTCTTATTCTGATCAGATCTTTTCTGCAAAAAAATAGTATTTTTGTATTATATATAAGCAGTAACAAGTAATAATAATCGAATCTACGTAACACATGTAATGGAATACAAGCTTTACCTTAAAAGCAGCACTACTAAGGTGGCGGAGAAACACTTCCCATTGTTGCTGTGAAAACACATCCCTGGGTCGGGGACATGGCCCTGGCAACCCCTTGTTGTTGTGTTCATCTACATCCTCCGTTAGTCTAGCCTTCCATTTTCTGAATGAAATACCGGCGCTTTTCAGCACAGCATCGCGGTGAATAGGCTCAAGGGGTTGGAACAATGCCTGAAAACACAAGAAATGAAACGATTGGTTTCTAAATTAATATAATGAAACTTACAATTTGAAAGTGTTAACAATTTGATTAGCTATGTACCCGAAGTTCTTCCCAAATTAATTGTATAAGTCGGTCTTCCACCTTTCGCCAGGTCAAGACGTAACAAGGAACATGGGACCTCACGACTTTCCCTGTCTCGGACTCAAAATCCATCGTGTATCTTCCCAATACCTTTTGAACTTTGGGAAATCTAGGATCCCATATAAGAGGAATCAAGCCCCCTAACTTTCTCTTGAGGGCTTGGACGGTGAAATCTTTTGCAGGTCCACGTTCACCCTGCTTCTTTTTCGGGGATGGAGGTGATGGTATGAATTCCTCATACTCATTATCTGATATATGATCTGTAGTATCGGTGTCAAGTTCATTCAACGAAATAAGAATAATCATACTAGACAAAAAAATGAAAGTTAATTAATTACCGTCCTTGCATTGGCCCGGTAGCCTAAATGGATGCTCGTGCGGTGGTTGAGAACCACCTGCCGATCTCGCACAAGCCATTCGCCTATATGATCAAGTATTTGAATATAATAAAAAATTGATATAAAGAACACATTTATGTTGATGTAGTATAAGTAAAGCACTAGTATTATATAATTTTTAAATTCAAGTATATTTGAATGAACTTACTAAAAGAATATTAGATTTATAGCATCATTCACCATTACTTGCATCGTTTTGTGGGATCAAGTCGTATATGTCATCATCTACACAGTTATTATCATCATCACAATCCGTTGAAGCATGCTCGTTGCGGTCATCCTTTTCATTTTGATCGTGTTCGTTTTCATCATTTTCATCAACATCTATTTCTACATCATTTGCACTCATGTAGGGCGGTTCTATCGGTGGCAGTTCAACTACAAGTCGGAATTTCCGTGGGTTGTTTCGTCGATTACCAAATCATCAACAACCACATCACCATTAATATTTGGTGCATCTATGATATGACGGTGTTGTTAATGCTCAACAACTTTCCAGTCACATCCGTTATACAAATCATCTATGTAGAACACTTCTTCTGCTTGTGAAGCAAGAATGAATGGATCATGTCCGTACCAGGTGTTTGTAGTGCGTATACTTGTTGTATTCTTATATACACGGACACCCTTCTTAGCTGGACTAGTATCGAACCATGTACATTTGAAAAAAACAATAGTGTTATCATTTGGCTAGCTTACGACATATATGTCTTCTAAGACTCCATACCATGTAGTGCCTTCGGTCCCTTTGACAGCAACCCCACTGTTTTGAGTTGTGCGTGTGCGATCCTGTATTTGTGCATTGAATATGACACCGTTCATCTCACAACTCTGATAGGATTTGACCGTTGTAAAAGATCTGGTGGAAAGTGCTAACAATTGGTCATTCAAGTCTGATGGGTTCTGTTTACTCAATACAATCATCTGCATAATGTACCATACATAAGTATTTATGTAACGCTCATAAATGTGCATAATAAGTGTATGAAGCTTTATTTTGTACCTTCTAATTAAACCAATCAATAAATTCTTGACGGTATACTTTGTCCAGGTTCTGTTTCGTGCAATAACTTGACAGTTTTGTATGATGTTCACTGCTCAATGTGTATAATACTAGTTAGCTTTAATGGAATTATAAAAAACAAAAGAATTAAGTTTGGATTGCTTACTACATGAGGTATTCATCGATCTCATGGCAGTTTTGCAAGACATACCACTGAACCTTCTTTCTCAAAGTAGTATTGAATGTCAAGCATTTCATCGATCCCATTGATCGAAAAGGAGTCTTGAATACTGATATACGGTTCTTGATTGTATCTTTGTTCTCAACCCAGTTCCTTTCGGGCCTATTGAACTTTGTCTCATTTCTCGAAAAATACAACGAGCAAAACATCAAGGTCTCGTTAGCCACGTATGCCTCGGTGATGGATCCTTCCGGCCTGGCCCAATTTCTAATATACCTCTTTAACTTACCTAGAAAACGTTCAATCGGATACATCCATCTCAAACGAACAGGTCCACCCCTAATCGCTTCTTCAGGCAAGTGCATTATCACATGTATCAAAATATCAAAGAATGCCGGTGGGAATATCGTTTCTAGTTTACACAAGATTTCCAAAACCTTCTCTTTTGCATTCTCTAAATCACTAACCCTCAACGTGCGCAAGCAAATCAATCTGAAAAAATTGCTTAAATCAATGATAGTATCAGAAATTTCCTTTTTCAAGAATTTTCATACCCCAACTGGTAAAAGACTCTGTAGTATGATATGAAAATAATGAGATTTTAGCCCGCTAAATTTGTCTTTACCAGTCAAATTCTTTCTTAGGTTTCCTGCAAAACCATCTGGAAACCGAACATTTGTTAAGAAATCATAGAATTTTGTCCGATCTTCTGGTGCCAACGTGAACAAGGCACGCGGTTTTAAGGTCTTATTGCCTTGTTTAATCACATGTAGTTCCTTTCTCACTATCATGTTTGCTAGATCCTTACGTGCCTTGATAGTGTCTTTGGTCTTACCATCAATATTCAATACCGTAGACAATAAGCTATCACACACCTTCTTGTCAATGTGCATAACATCTAGATTGTACTTGAGTTTTTTCGGCATCCAATTAATAAGGCAATCTATTTAGTATGGTGTTTTTATTCCAACTCAAACAAGATTCTGGACGCTTATGAGTTTTACCACCGTACTCTTTGTGTTTCCCCGGCAATTATTTGGGTAGGTTACTAATTTGTTGAAGAATTTCCTCCGTGGTTTTCTCAACTGGAGGGCTTAATGTTTCGATTTTACCGTTAAACCCCTTATTCTTTCGCATCGGGTGGTCCACCCGCAGCCATCTACGATGTCCGACGTATCCAGTCTTACTCTATAACCGTACCGAAGATGTATCATCATTGCAAGTTTGACATGCTTTATATCCTTGACCAGTCCAACCTGAGAGATAACTACGAGCGGGAAAATCGTTCACCGTAAACATAACTGCAACTCGTATTCTAAAGGTAGTATTTGTAGCAGCATCAAGCAAAACTACCCCTTGTGACCACAATTCTTCCAACTCATCAATCAATGGCCTCAAATAAACGTCCAAGTCCTTGCATGGGGATTCTGGTCCTGGGATAAGTAAACACATGTGTTTTTACAATTCATTGTTGCAAACCCATGGTGCTGGATTCAACACTTGTGTTTGAACAGGCCACATGCTGTATGTTTGACTCGTAGTACCAAACGGGCAAAAACCATCTGTAGCCAGACTGAGACGTACATTTCTAGGTTCGATAGCGAAGTCCGGGTGTTGATCGTCGAATTCTTTCCATTCTTTACCAGCGGTTGGATGCCTTATCACATTCTCATCCGCAGAATGCCCCGTCTTATTCCATGTCATTGCCTGAGCTGTGTGACGGGAAGCATACAAACGTCTCAAACGATGCTTTAACGGAAAATAATGTAGCACTTTCTGAGCTACCTTTTTTCCTTTAGACTCCTTATAACGGCTCGTTTTGCACACTGGACATGATTGTAAGTCAACAGTCTTGATAAGCGGATTTTCTAGGTCCGGTCGATCAAGTAAAAACTCGAAACCTTAGCAAAATCTACTTTCTAACCGGCAGTGGACCGGGTCGATTGTAGGATAGTGCTTGAGGAGTCCGAGGTCGAACCCACAGAGATTGGTTTTTGAGTACCACAGTTGACTTAGCACTCGATTGAGTCAAGCAGATAGATATGAAGTTATACTATTGCATAAAAGAAAGATTACACTACTCGAAATTCTAAACAATTAAAAGAAGTATGGCGAACTACGATCCAACGGATTACTTTACCCTTAAAAGCATTACCCGGAGTGTGCCTTACCTTACTTCACCGTCTAACGATAACTCATAGGTGTCGAGTCCTAATTCTAGTGTTATTCACACCCTACGCGAAGCTCGTCAATCCTCCCTTTAGAAGACCGACTCACCTAACGTGATTAAGCTCTAGACTCGCTCGAACAACCGATACAAACCCCGTATTAGAACTGGACTTGATGACTAGGGCGTCAATCTAGTACACGGGTAGGTGTCAAACTACTTTTCAAGTCCAAAATCTCTATGGTCCCGAAACCCCGTTTCCACACGTCGCCGCAACATACATTTATAAGCTAAGTGTGTGCAATGGTGAACTAGGTGATCAATCTAGCTCAAAAACGATTCAAACAAGTTTCGAGATACGGATTATCAATTAGAACGTTTATTTACGCACTACACTACCTCCCGGTTCATCAATCTAACGGCGCTTCACCCGCCTTCACATAGTTCAACCATACGAGGAATCTAGCTACTCATAATCGAATCTAAGCAAAAAAAATAGAAGAAAAACATCACAACAACAATAAAATAACAAAAGAACATACTTACTTTACTCAACTTGAAGGAGGTCCCAAATGTGCTTACAAAAGATCGAATTTTTGTCAAGTGAAAAGTTACGGATCGAAGCTAAAAGTTAGTAGATCAAAGAGAGGATTGAATGAGGATTCTAATGATATAAAATACTTAGTCCAACTCTAAAAGACGAAGAAAATCGCCCAAAATCTCCAAAAAAGCTAAAAAGTGGAAACTTGCTATCTACTTCTTCAACTCATCTGCGTGCGTGTGTGTGAAATGAGCGAGCTTTATATAGAAAGTCTTCGTCATCGCACGGATATCCGCCATGTCCGGCCGGACTGTTCTTGATTTTTCAGTGTCCGGACGGATGCATAGATGTCCGTCCGGATGAAATGCTCTTGTCCGTCCGGATCGCGGGCTCATCTCGTCCGGACGAATTCGTCATCAACGTTTTCCCAATTTCCAGAGAGTTAGCCGTCCGGACACAACACCTTGTCCGTCCGGACAAACTTTTGCAGCCAAGAATCCATTTTCCAGAGAGTTAGCCGTCCGGATGAGAGGTTTTTGTCCGTCCGGACAGCCACTGAACGCACGTCCAAGGTGTCCAGACGGGCGTCCGGACCCATGTGACCCAAAATCTTCACTTTTTTCACCTTCAACCTCCGTGTTTCGCCTCGGGCACTTCTAAACTCCATAATTCTCGCCTTTCGGGCCCTCGAGACACCCTAGTCCTGCATCCATATGAAAACAACAAGCAAACGCATAACCCCGCAAACTACGGGTGCTCGGGAAAAATGAGTATAAAATGCTAAAATAAGGTCGAGTTTACGGAAAACCGACAGTCACTCGCCGTGCAATAAAACCTCATTTAATACTCAAAATAGGGTCTAAACTCACCCGAAACATGCCAGAAATGTGATAATCGTAAATTGAATCGCATGTAAATGTCTTGTAAAGTTGGTTTCTATCACCACCCCGACTTAGCCTTTACTCGTCCTCGAGTAAATTAGGCGTTCAAACAATACCAAGGAATCAACTTTACGGTACATGCATGCATTTCAAAATATCGAGGTGAAAAGAACTTAGTTAAGTGAATGCATTACTTTGACTCTACTGGATCATGACACGGAGTGAGTGTGTGTTGAATGACGACGACTTATGCTTAATACGATTTGGGCTTGGAATACTGGACAAATGACTTTACACAATCCCGCCGCCTTCCTAGAATCTCCACTAATCGGGTTAAACACGGTCCAAAGGACTTGAATGGTTATAACGTTAGGCTAGGGTAAATTCAAGTTAATCGAAAGGGTAATTTGGAAAAGCGAGAAAAGAAGTACGAGTGAACATAATCCAAACACGTACCACGTCTTCTTTAGCAAACAAACCCACCAAACTCCTTTTTGATCATTTTCAACACTTTGGGAACTATAGGACACTAAAATACCCGAACTCATTGCCAAACTCGACTATGTTTCAAGTGTCGTGAGGTGAGCTCGAATACTTAGTACCTATCTGACTATCCCAACCCTAACATCATCATTGCTTTAAGCTCATTGCCTTTTTCAACCCTTTATTTCTATATACAACACAATTATTTGATTTGAAATTTTTTTTTTGAAATGAAACCCGAGCATCCAGCCCCACTGAGCTCCTCCTCTCATTATAGCTCTAAAACTGAGGAAACAACAACCCGACTCAAAAACAACATCTCCCCCCACCCCACACTTGCCTTGGCAAGTGTGGTTTAACAAGAGACTAAGTCCACTCGTAGGGTCAAATGAAGGAAATGTGACCAAAATAAGGCTCAAAGGTAGGTTTCGACTAAATAATGAAAACGGCTATAAAGCGAATGGTGGTCGGACCATTCTATCAAGGCTGAGAGAGGCTACGAAGGTCAAACATTCGGCTCAGGCTTATTTGGCTAAAGTAGGGTCAAAAAGAACGCCAAAACTGTCATCCCGTGTTCCTACCAAGGCCAATCCTTCTATTTCGCCTCGAAACTAGGGGTACAGGTGTGTAAAGTAATCGTGATAAGCATAACCGCCGTCAAACGTGTACTAAAAATGTTCCGTATCATGACAATATAGACTCACTGTGAGACATTCACAAAACTAAAGACCTTTCACCACTCAATTGTGAACAACAATGAAAAAACCGGGGTTTAAAATCTTGGAAAATTTTGAAAAACGGCCTAAAAATCGACTCGGAAACGAGTAAAACCAAGTTTATCACATCACAAAGATAATACTTTTAAGAACAAGTGAATAAGCTAAGTCTCCCCCCACTTAAGTGAAGCACCGTCCTCGGTGTGTGAACGAGAAGGAAAAAGAAAGACTTAGCTTATGAGCCCGGCAAAACGGCGCGATCAAGTCTCGTAACGGTCGTGAAAGTAGTCCATCCCGAATCCCTAGTCATTGAAAAACATCCAAGAAATACATGCACGGGACATGGTCCGCGTGCCAAAGCATATAATATGGTGAGAATCCGGGGGTGATAAAAATAAATGACCTCGTCACGTCAGAAGACTTGAACATATGGCATAGAGATAGTCAAAATACGAATCAACCATACAATAAACAACCAACACGTTTAAACGTGCTCAAAATAAAATCTTAACCCAAGTCAAATCCAAGGCATAGTCACAGAAGGCATGAAAAGGTGAAAAAGTACGCGCCTTACGGCTTACAACCACGGATCAAGAGCAAAGTAGCAACAAAGTCATCTAAAAACAAACCAGAAAGATAAGGGACATGTCCAACAAAAACAAGAAGTGACAATCTAAGGAACGACGTAAAAAGGAACAGCATAAACTCTACGTGCTCGTCTGATCCTCAGATGTAGGTGGTATCGTGCCTGCAGCATCTGTAGACGTAGTAGGAGGAGTCTCGTGAAGTAAACTGGAATGGCACGAGATGTCGAGCTGGAGCAGAGTCGGAGCCGAACGGTCTGAGAGGGGCCAGCCTCATCCACTGGAGCAGACGCAGCAGCTCTAAAAGCTGTCTTAACCGCATCCTCCTCGACACAAAGTGCTATGGCCTCCTCAAGAACTGGTGCAAAGTCAACCCACTTCCGCTTTATCAGATTGTCCCTGAAACTCTTCTCAACCTTTTCCATACCGACCTCCCTTTCTAGGATCTCTCTACCTTTAAACCTCATCCTAAAAGCCAGTTCCGCATCATCATTAACGAACCTCTCTCGATAAGGCACAACTCCCCCAGGTGCCTTCCTAGCCGCAGCTTTCAGATCTGAAACTCGAACCCTCTCGGGGGTCACCACTTGACCTCCCGGGGCTGTCCTAACCTCACTAGGCTGCCCAACTGGTACACTTGCACCCGCAGTCGGTTCAATCGTACGAGACTTGGCCTGTCTCGGGTCTACCAAAGGTTCCTCCTCATCATCAGAATCAGCGTCTGAATCCCTATCAGTCTCATCTACCAGATCTCCATACAAGGGCCTTTTCCTAGCCTCTCTAACAGGTCTACTTTCCCTGTCTCCACCTATGACTAGGGGCCTGTTTAACGAATCAACCGGAATGTCCTCAAGCCTTAACTTTTTCTGAGGGGGTTCTACAACTTTCCCCTTGCCCTTTCCAGTCGTAAACCTGACTTTAGGACTCATTCTCACACAAACTGAACCAAAACAAACAACCACAATCAACACACCAACACAATCAACCCCAAACCGCACCCAAAACCGTAATCCAAAAACCCAAAACAAACAACCAAACCAGCCCAAAACATCCATGCAGACGTACCCACAACACCCAACACCGCCAAAAACAACAGTAAAACAACAAAAACGAGAAAAAGAACAAAATCAGTAAAAGCTCGATCGAGGCTCGACTCGAAAATCGACCCCGAGAAAAAGTTGAAAAAACTCAAAAAGGTTTGTTGTTACTTACCAAAATCGGTGTTAGGAGTGCAGTGGTGCAGTCGGAATCCCCGAACGATCCACGAATGGGCCAAAAATTGGATTTTTTTGTAACGGAGCAAAATGAAGGTGAAATCTCCGATTCTCCAAAATGAGTGTTTGTTTGATGATTTTGGTTGGAGAATCGAAGAGAGGAGGTAGCAAGGTGGTTATAGCAACGAGAATCGATGAAAACGATGAAGAAATAAGAAATTGGTGTTTTGGGGAGAGGAGGGGTCGGTTGCGGTTCTTGTGTTTTGAGAGAGGAATGAAGAAGATGGTGAAGAAAATCGGTGGTTATAGGGATTTTTGAGTGTGTCCGGACGGACAGGTTTCTATCCGGACGGACAAGGGATGAACCGTCCAGATGGATGGAATTGATGTCCGGACGGACAGGTGTCTGCCAAGCCAATGTAAAAACCAGTGATATATCCGGACGGATGGGTATGTTTGTCCGTCCGGACAAGTGAATGCCAAGATCATTGTAAAAACCAGAGATCCATCCGGACGGATGGGTGTGTGTGTACGTCCGGACAAGGATAAAAACAGAGGAAAATTGAATTTTAAGCATGAAGGCCCCTCGGGATCATCCGGATTCAATCCTCAACACCAAAACACAGCAAAACGAATTCAAAACCAGCAAAAACACAGGAAATGATGGGTTGCCTCCCACCGAGCACCTTTGTTTTATGTCGTTGGCTCGACATAGTGACTTATACTATATCGGTTTTTTTTTTTCAAGATTATACTACCGATACGAGTGAGGAGGACGAGGTGTAGAAAGAAAACGAACGGTGAGTTATAAGGTTAAGATGTCATGCATTGGAGTCCATGACGGGACTAAAAAATTGGCTTCCTCTATCTTAGGATCCTCCAAAATCACCACTTCGAGAGCTTCATCAAACGGCAAATTTTCATATTTCTTCAAACGAAGGCCATTTGTGATTGAAGTCCCATGCTTGGGGTGCTTTATCTCTGCAGCCCCGAGTCAAAAATCCTCTCAACTGTGTAAGGTCCCGACCATCGAGACTTCAACTTTCCCGGAAAAAGATGCAAACGAGTATCATACAACAGAACCTCATCTCCTACCTCAATCATCTTAGGCTTTATCAATTGATCGTGCAGGAGCTTGGTTTTCTCTTTGTATCTTGCCGAACAATCATAGGCTCGTAGTCGAAACTCCTCCAATTCAACTAATTGTTCCATCCTTCTCTCTCCACTAAGAGTCTCATCCATATTTAACTCTTTAATAGCCCAATGCGCTCTATGCTCAACCTTCACTGGTAAGTGACACGTTTTTCCAAAGACAATCATGTACGGCGACATACCAATTGGAGTCTTAAATGCGGTTCTGTGAGCCCAAAGAGCGTCATCCAACTTTTTGGACCAACTCTTAGAATTTTTATCAATAGTTCGTTCAAGAATCCTTTTAATACCTCGGTTTGAAACCTCCACTTGGCCACTCGTTTGAGGGTGATAAGCCGTTCCCAACTTATGAGTCACCCCATACTTAAGGAGTAGCTTATCTAAATCTCTATTCACAAAACGAGTGTCATTGTCAGAAATGATAGTTCTAGGTACTCTGAATCGTGTGAAAATGAACTTTTTAGAAACTTAATGACCACGTGTCGTCATTAGTGGGGATGCAATCGCTTCCACCCACTTCGAGACGTAATCACAAGCTACCAAAATGAACTTGTCGCCAAAAGAAGAAGGGTAGGGTCCCACAAAGTCAATTCCCAAACGTCGAAGACCTCACAAACAATGATAGGTCGTTGAGGCATCTCATTTTTCCTAGAAATTCTCCCCGAACGTTGACACGCGTCACGTGTTTTTACATAGCGTAGGCATCCTTAAAAATTGTCGGCCAATATAGCCCGCTTTGCAAAACCTTCAATGCGGTCCTTTGTCACGAAATGGCCCTCGCCTCTCTATCATGGCAAAAGGATAACACGCTCAATCTCTCGCCCTCAGTTATACATCTTCTCACAACGCCATCAGCACACAATCGAAACAAGTAGGGATCCTCCCAAACGAAGTATCTAGCCTCACTCACTAACTTCCTCCTCTGATTCTCATCTAACTCCGACTCGATAAATCCACTTTCCAGGTAATTCACTATCGGTGCAAACCACGGAGCTCCCTCCTTTCCTTTCTTCAGAAAATTCCCTCGTTTTTCCGGTAACATAGTGTCTACAACAAAAAGTCGCTCATCCGGAAACGAGTCATCTATTTCAACCCTTTCTGATTCATCACCCTCAACTGGCTCAATCCGACTAAGGTGATCGGCTACCACATTCTCACAACCTTTACGGTTTTTAATTTCCACATCAAACTCTTGAAGGAGCAAAATCCATCTCAACAAACGCGGTTTCGCATCCTTCTTAGCGAACAAATATTGCAATGCGGAATGGTCCGTATGGACAATCACTTTAAACCCCACGAGATAGGATCTAAACTTGTCGAAAGCAAAACTACCGCCAACAATTCTTTCTCGATCGTAGTGTAGTTCATTGGGCGGATTCAAGGTGTGATCGCATAATAAATCGTTCGAAACAACTTATCCACCTTTTTTCCTAACACTGCTCCTACCGCCAAATCGCTAGCATCGCACATAACCTCAAACTCTTGCTCCCAATTTGGAGCTATCAAAATAGGAGCCTCAGTCAAAAGCCTCTTAATCTCCTCGAAAGCTTCCACACACTCATCATCAAAAGTCACATTTACTCCCTTCTTCAATCTAGAGGTAAGAGGTGTAGCCTTTTGGGCAAACTTAAGGATAAATCTACGATAAAACCCCGCATGTCCCAAGAAAGATCTTAACGTTTTCAAACTAGTAGGCATAGACAACCTAGAAATAGCATCTACCTTAGCCCTATCAACCTCTATCCCCTCAGCTGAGACCTTATGACCTAGGACAATTCCCTCAGTCACCATAAAATGACACTTCCCCCAGTTCAAAATCAAATCGGTCTCCTCGCACCTAGCGAGCACCCTATCTATATTAGTCAAGCATGCATCAAAACTGTCCCCAAAAACTGTAAAATCATCCATAAACACCGCCATACACTTATCCATCAAATCAGCAAAAATGGCAAGCATGCATCTCTGAAATGTCGTGGGTGCGTTACACAACCCGAAAGGCATTCTTCGAAATGCAAAGGTGCCATGTTCGGTAAAAACAAGTTTTACAATTTATAACCGAAACACCCCAAGTATAAGGTTCGTAGTAAAGGATGTTAACGGGTCGTCCTAAGGGAGTGGAATGTTTATCGGATCAAGGAACAATTATCTTATCGATTATGTCACGACTATTAACTAAGATTTAAACTAATTATGAATTAATGAACAGTATGATGAACAGTAAAAACGATGATGAACAGTAACTTTGATGAATAGTAAATTTGCAGAAAATTAACAATCAACTAGAATTTAAAACAACTAACTTAGCAATCAACGATTTATACTAATGATTCGATTTATCAAGTAATTAAAACAACGGCAAGGCAACGGGAATCCACCGATCAATCAACCCAACCCCAACTAGACGGCAAGTTAAAGATATGATTTTTAGTAATGATCTATCACGAATTCGATTAAATTTCTCTAAACGAATTCTAGGGTTTCGTTTTCTTTTTCAAATAAAACAAAACGACATGCAAAACAAGATCACGAGATTATTTCTAATACTCTTACTCAATTAACTATAAACGATCTCTCGAATTATAATTAATCGCATCAATTAAAAGATCACAACTTGAACAATATTTTCATATAAATTCAAAGCATAAAAGATGGTTTCATCGATCTCTCGATTCAAATAAAACGTAAACGATAAATAACAAATTCTAATTGATGAAAACGATAACTTTACTCACTAAAAGTACGGCTAAAAAAATCTCTAGTTGGTGTTGATGTTGATCGGTTTCATCCGTTGTCCCACCGCGATGTGCTTAGCCAACAACCATGATGTTGATCATGATCATTTGGGTGGAAGAAATCATCTTCTTTTTTTTTTTGATACAGCTCGGCTGCTCCTCTAAATTTTGTGTGAATGAATTATATTCATTAGGGTTTGGAAATAGCTGTATATATAAGGGAGTAAGTCGGCTGAATCACTTATGCGTATGTCGGTGGTGCTGAATGAATGGCGGTGGTGAACGGACGCTGGATGCTAGTCTATTTTTGGACTCAAACTTCTAAAATTCATATCTTGAGTTGTAGACCTCCAAAATTATGATCCGAACGTCATAATTAAGCTCTCGGAAAACTCTACAACTTTCATTAAGGACTCTTCTTCAGAAAACGCCTTTTGATTAGCCCGTCGTATCCCGAGTCGTTTACGGGATTTTCCACTTACCGAAATTGATTACCCACTTGACCACCATTTGAGTTGTAGAAGTCCGATTGACGTAATTCAAAGTGCGTTGGAAAGCTCCTTCAATGATCTACAATTTTCATGAAGAAGTCCTCCCTGAAAATGCCTCTAAGCTGGGTCAAATCTCCGTCGAAAATTTGTAACGATTTAAGTACTTAGGAAAATTTGCTCCGTTGAACTCGTAAACTTGTGGCATCTTCTTCTAACCCTCTAAACACCTCTTTTAGACCGAAGATATGCATCTACAAGATATCCAAAATATTGCAAAGTGTAACAACATCCAAATAAACATAAAACCAACGATAAAAACACATAAATCAGCCACTTTTGCAATTTATTATCTTTAAAACTCATTTGCTCAATTTATCCTTTTGGCGAGTGATTTTCTATAAAAATCACTAAAACACGGGAGATAATGTTACGAAATAACTCGATAAAACCATAAAATTAGTCGTAAACAACTCCCCCACACTTAGACTTTTGCTTGTCCCGAGCAAAACAATTAAAACTAGCTCACTTTATATGCAATCCAAATAGATTCCTAACTCACGTAACAAAAGATACAACAACTATAGCAAACAATACTATCACAGAGATAGATTCAGTGTATGTGTGACATGCCCTTTTCAAATTTAACAAGCCTTCCAAAGAAATATCCTCTCAAAATTTCAATGACTATCCTAGATATAGCAAAGTAATAGCTCCACTCAAAGCCTTCCCACGCACTCAGTAGGATAATCCCTACAAAGATATCATGCGGTTTATACTAGGTATAAGAGTAACGATAACCAAGTCTTTAATTTTTCCACTTTCTCTTTTTTTCCTTTTCTTTGACGCACATCGAATGAGCTCTTACCCGTCATAGTAGAATAGGATGTTTCGTGATAACACCCTACCTTACTCAAATCATAGGGTAGCTTCTTCTAATCTGCCGTGAGTTTTTGGTCATCATAGTGGTATAGGACATACGTGGTATACCCTACCTCACTCAAATCATTAACCAGCTTTCGACAAACGTATTTATTCACTAATTATTTATTCATTCACTTTTTAAAGACATAAGTTACATCTCACTTATCACATTCAAACTTTATGATATTCACAGCACACATTTTAACTAAGGTGTTACTATACTGACCTTCCTAAGATAACTCATCAAAATAATGAAAGGATATAGTTCAAAAATCTTGCTTCAATGTCAAAGGCTTTCGTGAGAAACGAATTCTATCTCCATAACAGTAAAGACATGCTATAATTATCTCACTAAGTCACATACTATCATCGTCAGGAAACTACAACTAGCAAGCATTTGTTCCAATTACATGCTCAAGATTTACAATTATCCAAGATTTACAAGATTTACCATATCGAAAATCTTTAAAATTTATCAAGGATCACAAATATCTACTCATATTGTCGAAATAAAGCACGAATTGCACCCCCCCACACTTAAATCACATTATGTCCTCAGAATGTGCAAATAAAAGAAAAGAATACTTAGCTGGTTATGAAGTGGTTGTCGGCTGTAGGTTGGCAGTGGTCAGGCCGTAGCATGAATAAACCGTTGCACTCGTATCGTGATGCATAATACTAAAGGAATAGCTGGCAACAACCGCCAACAAGATTCTGCACACTCGACATAACATATAATCTCGGGTATATGAGTAAACATGTAGGCACATAAAGCATTCACAAATAGGACAAGGATAACCAACACACAACTCACCAAGGTTTTATTCCTAATAACCTAAAAACTTAACTAAAAAGAAATACTTAAAAGACTAGGCTGCCTCCAGGAGCGCTTCTTTTATGTCATTAGCTTGATGAGAGAGAAACCAAGTCAACCTGGATCAAGCCACTTGGGTTTAAGGCTAACCACTTCTCTGTCGACTGTAATGACTAGAACGGAAATGGTTTTCGCCACAACAACAAGTCAAGTGCGCGATAAGATCATGAAATTTTTCTCTCCGCATAACATCGACTCTTTTCTTCTTGTTCTTGTTTCTCGATTCGGCCGAGGTATGCAAACAAGCTCAGAGCATTGATGTAAGGATCTCGCAAGGTTAGGGGTAATAATGTCATCATCCACTCCAAAGAAGTCGGATGGAATCTCTTCACAAATAAACGACTCTACCGTTTCATTTCTCTTTTGAAAGTATAGTACTTCAGGCTTTCCTTGGGTTGCCCAAAGTACTTCTTAATCCGTGACCATTGACTTTGAACGGTTGATCGCCGCATTCTTTCAACGTAATGGCTCCACCAGGATGAACATCAAGAATCTCAAAGGGCCGGACCATCTAGATTTAAGCTTACCAAAGAAAAGATGGAGCCTGGTGTTATACAAACAAAGCCATGTCTCCCACTTTGAATTCCCGATCTTTAATCTTAGCATCGTGGAGCGCCTTCGTTCTTTCCTTGCTCAGCTTGGCGTTCTCATAGGCCCTGAGTCTGAATTCTTCGAGCTCATGTAGTTGCAATAATCTTTTCTCCCCACAGAGTTGGCTATCGAAGTTTAAGAATTTAATAGCCCGAAGAAGCTCGTGCTCTCACTGATCGGGTAGATGGCAAGCCTTGCCATAAACCATTTGGAAGGGTGACGTACCCATAGGGTCTTGAACGCGTGCGATAAGCCCAAAGTGCGTCGTCCAACTTCAGACTCCAGTTGGATCTATTGGAATTCACCGTTTTCTCCAAAATCCGTTTAAGACTTCTGTTGCTCACCTCGACTTGGCCACTGGTTTGGGGGTGGTATGGTGTACCAATTCTATGCTTGACACCATACTTCTCAAGAATTTTATCCGGTGGTGCATTATGTAAATGCGAACCTTCATCACCGATAAGGGCTCTAGATGAGCCAAATCTAGTAAAGATATTCTTTTGCAAGAATTTCTTAACAACTTTGTGATCATTGGTTTGGGTGGCTATGGCCTCTACCCATTTGGAAACATAGTCTACATGGACTGAGAATATATTTGTTAGAGCATGATGATGGGAACGGTCCCATAAAATCAATGCCCCAGACGTCAAAGACCTCACATTCCAAGATAGGCCTCAAAGGCATCTCCATCCTATTACTGAGTCTCCCTACTCTTTGGCATCTATCACAGCCCTTGCAAAAGGCTTCAGCATCTTTAAACAGAGTAGGCCAGTAAAAACCAGCTTGAAGGATTTTTGTGACTGTCTTAGGTGCTCCGTAGTGCCCACCAGCGGGACCACTATGACATTGCTCCAAGATATCCAATTGTTCATGCTCCGGAACGCACCTTCTAAGCAACCCGCCCTGCGGACTTTAAACGAGATATGGATCCTCCCATACGAGATACTTTAAGTCATTTGAAAAATTTCTTCTTTTCCACGACACGTCATCTCTTCTAAGTGTCCACTTGCTAAGTAGTTGGCGAATCAAGATACCACGGCCTCCCGGTCTCTAGCTTCATTAATTGCTCACCGGAAAGTCAATGCCTATCTCCTTAGGGATTTCGCTACCCTCGCTTACTAGGCGAGATAAGTGGTCACCACAACATTATCACTACCTTTCTTGTCCTTAATTTCAAGGTCAAATTCTCGTAGTATCGTAATCCATCCGAGTAACCTTGGTTTAGCGTCTGCTTTTCCCATAAGGTAGCGTAGTGTCGCGTGATCTCGCCCACACCACCACTTTGGACCCTAAAAGATAACTTCGAATTTGTCAATAGCAAAACGATCGCCAAGAATTCCTTCTCGGTAGTGGCGTAATTGCATTGAGTCGGGTTCAAAGTGCGGCTAGCATAGTAAATCGGCCTGAACTTTTTGTCAATTCTTCGCTTCTAGAAGCTGCGCCCGCTGCGTAGTAGTTAGAGGCATCGCACATTAATTCAAAAGGTTGAGTCCGGGCCGGGCGCGATTAAAATGGGGGCTTTGGTTAGCTTATCCTTTAAGCTATTAAAAGCTTTCTTACACCCATCATCAAACAAGAACTCCACTTCCTCTTTCAACAAAGTTGGATAAAGGCTTTGCTATCGTCGAAAAATCTTTAATGAAACGCCGATAGAAGCCCACATGTCCTAGAAATCCTCGCACCTCCTTCTTTGCCTTCGGTACGACATTTTCTCGATGGCTTCTACCTTAGCCTTATCCACCTGAATACCATCATTGGACACCTTGTGTCCCAAAACAATCCTTCTTCTACTAGAAAGTGGCATTTCTCCCAGTTAAGCACTAGATTTTTCTCAACGCAACGTTGGAGTACCATATCGAGATTCTTTAAAATTTATCAAGGATCACAAATATGTCAGACTGGTAATCCAGTATGACCCAGTCAGTTGGAAAAACTAGATGTTTAACATAGATAAGGACGTTGTTAACACAACCAGTGCTAAACGGCTAGATTGGTCCACCAATCAAGAGAGACGGGACGCCTTTAGCCTTTTGTCCAGCCCGAGACTCTTGCACGTTCAATGGCATCACATTAACAGAGGCCCTGAATCGCATAAAACATTGTGGAACGTGTGGCCTTCAATCGCACGGAGATTGAAGGTCGTCCGGGTCACTCGCTTGATTGCAACGCTCTGTGAAACCGTTGAACACTCTTCTCTTAGCACTTCCTCGCCATTTCCTTTAGCTTCTTTTTACTTCCACAGCATCCTTAAGATACTTACAAGACTTAGGCATCTCGCTTAATACCTCAAAGCAAGTGGCATAGTCACCATAGTATCTCTAAGCATCTTCCTCACTCCGTCATACTGTTTGTCAGAGTTTAGGGTATTCTCTCTTTTCTTTGCCGGATAAGGAAGGGTTTTCGAATGATTAATCATAGGTTGACTTTTAATGGCTTCGTCCTCCTTATCCTTCCATCTGACAAACTTCTCAGTTTTCTTTTTAGTCAGGGGTTCAGCTACCTGACTTCCCTTCTCAGCATCCTCATCACTATCCCCCGAAAAATCATCATCACTCAGCTCTTCCTCACTGTTACCTTCTTTGGAATTTAATTTCTGATTGCCCCCTCCTGAACTCATGGCGTCAGGAGGGGCTACTCGTTTCCCGACATCTTTTCGGGTCCAGTCGTCTTACCGCTTCTGAGGGTGACTGCATTCAACTCCTCATCTCCATACTCCCATTGAGGTGTGATGGCAAAGGCAAGCATTGATATCTCCGCCTTAGGGTTTTTTTCTCGTATAACTCGGCGGTCTTCCTTGAGGTCTCGCTTGCTTGTTGATCACCATCGACCAATCTGTCTCTCCATCGTCTTTTGACCGGTGGCTAGTGTTTTCACCATGTCAACTAGCTCATCAAATTTCTTCCGAGAGACGAGGTGGGCTGTTGATTTTGCGTTGGGGCCCGATTACCTTGGGGTCTTGGGTTATTGGATGCACCAGCGGTGTATAATAACTATTCCGCGGATTTTAAAAGTTGCGGGTTTGAGTTTGACTTGATTGACCGTAATTTTGACCAAGCCTCAAAGGTTGATTCGGTTCTCCATGGCTTGTACTTCCTCATTCATCGTATTCCCGGCCCTGTATGCCCGAGTGATTAACATCTCTTTGGCCCTTCTTGTCGCTTCATTTGCATGTTGGCTAGTTGTTTGTTCATTATTTCCATTTGAGCAACAAGCGCTTTGTCTCTCGAGTCACTTGAAGCGACCTCTCTTTTTGCTTCCGCTAACACTGGTCTTCTTTTGAGTTGCCCACATGTTATTCTTAGCTATCGTTTCGCTACCCTCAGAGGCAAAGATCATCTCCTCCTCCTAAAAACGATCCATGAGTTGTGGAATCCAAGTAATCTCTATTGGGTTGAGTAACACCCGATAGAATAATTCTAGAAGTTCATGTCGAGTGTATCCATGGTTAGGGCATTTTCTCATTAATGATTCAACCTCTCCCAAGCCTTTCCACACTCTCTCCTTCTAGTTGCTCGAAGGTAGCTATATCTCTATTTCGTTCCATTATCGTTCCAGGTGAAACGAATTTCAGAGCAAAGGCTCTTTTAACATCAGCCCAGTTATGAAGAGAGTGATGGGGTAAGGACTTAAACCATCGATTTGCTTCACCCCTCAAAGCAAACGGGAAAAGTTTCAATTTAACAACTTCAGTAGAACGCCAGGGTAGTGACTCGCTTCATGATTTGCACAAAAGTAGACAAGAAGTCATGTGGGTCTTCATGGCGGTGCCATGGAATGAACTATTTTGGACCATCCCCACAACTCCATTCTTAAGATCAAAATGCATTCCTCCCATCTCTGGAGGCCGAATTGGTCTATGCCCTTCCAAGAAGTCTTGATCAAGATATGGCGCGTAAGGGTCTTCATTCAGATAACAACTACCAAATTACTGGGGCTGTTGATTTTGAACATTCGATGTATCTTGATGTGCAATCGGTGCCTGGGTCGTTGCCGCTTGAGCATTCTTGTTGTTGATGCATCTATTTGGTTCATCCAGCTTGTCATTATTCTTTGGTTCTCGCAACATTTGCATCGTAATTTGGTTTAATTTGAGGGATCCATGCCAGGAGGATTTTGGTTATTATTCCCTTGGTCCTCCTGCTCGTGATCGCTTTGGAACCGTGTTCGCCATGTTGTCGGGATTTGGGAATGGTCTTCTCTTGACAATGTCTCGCTCAGGTTCGTGATGATGTAGTAACGTGCTCTTTTCTTGCTCCTGGTTTGCATAAACCGGGGAGCAAAAAGAATGAAATCAACCTTAGGGTTGATGAGAACGAGTTAGAGAAGATTAGAGGGTTTAGAAGTTTTTAAAGAGAAAAGAGAAGAGAAGAGTGAAGATTGAAGAACTCGAACGCTCGCTCGGGAGAGTTGGACGCTCGTCGCTTCTCGAATCAAGCGTTCGTAAGATGAACGGGGGTAAACGGGCGTTTAAAGGCTGACGACAGCGTTTGGAAATCCAGGACGCCGTCCGATCAACTTAAACGATGCAGAGAAGAAATTTCGAATGCACGAGCGTCCGAAAGGATGGGCGCCCGTTTAGACTCATAAAACTAAAATCTAAGGTGAATTAAAATAAAGAAAGCAGTAAAAAAAAAAATAAGTAAGGTAAAATAAATAAGAGCTATAAAAAAATCTATGAAATCTAAAAAAACTTAGGCAAGCCTAAATAAAATAAAAGTTAAATTATGAAATCTACGGCAAAAATCTTAATTAAACAAACTTAATGAAATAAACTAAAAATAAAAATCTACACATCTAAAAATAAAAATAAAATAAAACGTAACTATTATATTATCACATAAAAAAATTATTAGTATCGAAACAAAAATTGCACCTTTAAGAATCCGACAACCGTTATCGATCGCAACGGCGCTAAAAACTTGTTCGGTAAAACGAGTTTTACAATTTATAACCGAAACACCCCAAGTATAAGGTTCAGTAGTAAAGGATGTTAACGGGTCGTCCCAAGGAGTGGAATGTTTATCGGATCAAGGAACAATTATCTTATCGATTATGTCACGACTATTAACTAAGATTTAAACTAATTATGAATTAATGAACAGTATGATGAGCAGTAAAACGATGATGAATAAGTAACTTTGATGAATAGTAAATTTGCGTAAAATTAACAATCAACTAGAATTTAAAACAACTAACTTAGCAATCAACGATTTATACTAATGATTCGATTTATCAAGTAATTAAAACAACGGCAAGGCAACGGGAATCCACCGATCAATCAACCCAACCCCAACTAGACGGCAAGTTAAAGATATGATTTTTAGTAATGATCTATCACGAATTCGATTAAATTTCTCTAAACGAATTCTAGGGTTTCGATTTTCTTTTTCAAATAAAACAAAACGACATGCAAAACAAGATCACGAGATTATTTCTAATACTCTTACTCAATTAACTATAAACGATCTCTCGAATTATAATTAATCGCATCAATTAAAAGATCACAACTTGAACAATATTTTCATATAAATTCAAAGCATAAAAGATGGTTTCATCGATCTCTCGATTCAAATAAAACGTAAACGATAAATAACAAATTCTAATTGATGAAAAACGATAACTTTACTCACTAAAAGTACGGCTAAAAATCTCTCTAGTTGGTGTTGATGTTGATCGGTTTCATCCGTTGTCCCCACCGATGATGTGCTTAGCCAACAACCATGATGTTGATCATGATCATTTGGGTGGAAGAAATCATCTTCTTTTTTTTTTGATACAGCTCGGCTGCTCCTCTAAATTTTGTGTGAATGAATTATATTCATTAGGGTTTGGAAATAGCTGTATATATAAGGGAGTAAGTCGGCTGAATCACTTATGCGTATGTCGGTGGTGCTGAATGAATGGCGGTGGTGAACGGACGCTGGATGCTAGTCTATTTTGGACTCAAACTTCTAAAATTCATATCTTGAGTTGTAGACCTCCAAAAATTATGATCCGAACGTCATAATTAAGCTCTCGGAAAACTCTACAACTTTCATTAAGGACTCTTCTTCAGAAAACGCCTTTTGATTAGCCCGTCGTATCCCGAGTCGTTTACGGGATTTTCCACTTACCGAAATTGATTACCCACTTGACCACCATTTGAGTTGTAGAAGTCCGATTGACGTAATTCAAAGTGCGTTGGAAAGCTCTTTCAATGATCTACAATTTTCATGAAGAAGTCCTCCCTGAAAATGCCTCTAAGCTGGGTCAAATCTCCGTCGAAAATTTGTAACGATTTAAGTACTTAGGAAAATTTGTCCGTTGAACTCGTAAACTTGTGGCATCTTCTTCTAACCCTCTAAACACCTCTTTTAGACCGAAGATATGCATCTACAAGATATCCAAAATATTGCAAAGTGTAACAACATCCAAATAAACATAAAACCAACGATAAAAACACATAAATCAGCCACTTTTGCAATTTATTATCTTTAAAACTCATTTGCTCAATTTATCCTTTTGGCGAGTGATTTTCTATAAAAATCACTAAAACACGGGAGATAATGTTACGAAATAACTCGATAAAAACCATAAAATTAGTCGTAAACATGCCATAGGGACAAGTAAACGTGGTCTTTTCTTGGTCATTGACATCAATGTGAATCTGATAATAACCACTAAATCCATCAAGAAAACAATAAAATGCATGACCAGCAAGCTTATCTAACTCTTGATCAACAAACGGGAGTGGGAAATGATCCTTCCTAGTCTTTTCATTCAACATGCGAAAATCAATGCAGACTCGATGACTAGTAACAGGGCGTACAGAAAAAGACTCACCTTGCTCATTTGTTAGCACCGTAATGCCGCCCTTCTTAGGTACCACCTGTGTGGGACTCACCCACTCACTATCCGAGATGGGGTAGATGATGCCCAACGTCAACATCTTCACCACTTCTTTTCTTACCACTTCCAAGAAATGCGGTTCGGTCTCCTTTGCGGTTGACGCGCCGGTGTCAAGCCCATCCTCGAGGATGATTTTGTGCTTACATATGTCGGCACTAATCCCTTGATATCCACCATTTTCCATCCAAAAGCTCGTTTCCTCTTCTTCAAGACTTGAACTAGCTTTACTTCTCGCAAGGTCGTTAGTGAAGCGGTATATAATAAGCGGAAGTAAATCACTACCTTCAAGAAAAACATATTTGAGGTGTTGAGGAAGCGGTTTCAACTCCAAATCCGGCCGGTGGTTCCTCAATGGATGGCTTTGGCATATCCTCCGCGAACCGAGATCCGTTTCTTAGTCCGGCTAGCTTCCATGAACTCACCCGCCTCAAGATGCATGGCATAAACTCGCATCACCCGGCTGTCGTCAGTCACCTTGCATGATTTCATCAAACATTTCTCCAATGGTTCCTTGTGCCCCTGCAAATTCATATTCTCCAAAACACACGGGTGGATGACATCTATCGAAAAACAATCGTTCATCTCATCCTCGGGTGTTTCATGGTTTTGTACACATTAATCTTGACACTATCTTGACCAACTCTTAAAATTATATCCCCTCTTAACATCTATCAAGGTCTCCCAAAGATTTAGAAAGGCCGACCTAACAAAAGAGGTGTCTTAGAATCGGTGTCCATATCAAGAACCACGAAATCAACCGGAAACACAAATTTATCAACTTGAACCAACACATCCTCGGCTACCCCTAGTGGTGTCCTAACTGACCTATCCGCCATTTGCAAAGTCATGCCCGTTGGTTCTAATCTCCCTAGGCCCAACTTATCATAAACTGACTTTGGCATCAAACTAACCGATGCCCCCAAATCGCAAAGCACATTTTTGAAAACAGTCTCTCCTATGGTTATCGGGATAGTAAAGCGCTCTATCTTGAATTTTGGGAGGACTTTATTCTCAAAAATGGCGGAACATTCATAACTCAACTGGACCATCTGTTGCATTTCTCTTTACTTGAAAGCATATTCTTTAAAAACTTGAAATACGATGGGATGTTAGCAATGATATCCAACATTGGCATGGTCACTTCAAATTTCCTCAACATTTCTAAAACTTTGGCTTGACTTTGGGTCAAGACCTCCTTTTTAGTTGTTTTGGGAGGAAATGGTAAAGTGGTCACATCAAAACCCGGGGGAGGAGGGGGAATTTTACCTTTACTACCTTTAGGCCTGAGTGGTGGCGATGGCTCTTCTTCCTTCACATCAATGATTATCGTATCCGACTTTGGCCTCGTCGCTTCTTCACACTTTCGCTTGTATTCTTCCACTTCCCTTTCCAACCTCGAGATTCTCTCTTTTTCAGCCCTTTTCTCAACATCCTCATCAAAACCTTCTTGCTCACCCAACGGCCCTTTGTAATCACAAAATTTCTCTTTCTCGGAGTTTGGCATCATCTTCTCAAGTTCTCGACCTTCTTGACCCGTCTCTTTACCACTCCGGGTGACTAACGCACAAACATCTTTAGATTCCTTGGGGTTCCTCTCCGTGTTACTAGGTAGCCCCGTACTCAAAGGCGGTTGAGATCTATTCTCGGTCAATCGCCCACTGAATCTCCAAATTCCGTGATGGCGCTCTCTCTGCTCAATCACAAGCTTATTCAATCGATCAAGACCTTCATCCAAGACTTTGACTTCTGGACTACCTCTTGTTGATTATAGGAGCTGTTTTGCTTATGGGCATTCGGATGTTGATAAGTCTCAAATTTTGATTTCCGGCTTGTTGAGTATTCTGTTGGTTGCGGACTTGTTGCCCTTGCTCTCGACTCCCATGATCTCTATTTCGATTATTGCCCCATTGGCCTCGTCGATTCTCGACCCCAACTCGGTTACTTGAATTTTGATTTTGGCTTTCATAACCTTGGTTGTTGAAGTTTTGATGTTGTCGACCCCAACTACCTTGATTATTCTCTCTCCAACCACCTTGGAAATTCGAGGTTCCCTTGCTCTCTATTCTCGATTCCAACCTCGGTTGCCTTGGCCTTGATTATTTTGGTTCCACCTCGGTTGCCTCGGTCCCAATTCCTTGGCCACCTTGATTTCCTTGGTTCCAATTTTGGCCTTTTGGTTGTTATTCCATGAATTCCCAAAATTCGGTTCCTCCCATTATTCCTGCATTGTTGTGATTCCAGCTTTTCCTTGGTTGTTGTTGCCTCCGATTCCAATTCCTCCGAATTATTTCCAATGTAACTTACATCATTCGGTTGCATCTCTTCTTCCATGCCAAGTCCCATTGATGATTCAAAATCTTGATAGTATGGTGGAACTTGCAAGCTTGGATTATTACCCCACCGATTGTTTGGAT
This sequence comes from Gentiana macrophylla, assembly GCA_026214975.1. NCBI lineage: Eukaryota > Viridiplantae > Streptophyta > Magnoliopsida > Gentianales > Gentianaceae > Gentiana > Gentiana macrophylla. The sequence continues at coordinate 26,715,760 of CM047809.1, read as the reverse complement.
TCACCGCCCAAACAAAACTCTCATTGTTGCCCAAATCAAGGTTCTTCCCGGGACTTTGTTGACTACTACCACTCAAGCTTCCCACTCCCAATCTGTTGAGTGCGGCTACCAACTCTTCCACCACCGCGAATCGGTTGTGGTCGAGACACACTTGCTATAGGTTGTTGAGGAATCAATTTGTGGGACCGGGGGTGTGGTGTCTGCCGAGGTAGCTGTTGAGGATAAGCCGACCTACTCGGATTCGAACAAAATCGAGCCGAATGATTACCTCCACATAATCACAAACTGTAATGCATCTTCCATTTTCTTCACCTTGGTTTGCAAGTGCCAACAACTCATTGTGTGCGGTTGTCTCTTTGTCCAACTGTTCTTCAAGTGCCTTGACAGTTTGTTGAGACTCATTCGGGTTGTCTCGTCACGAACTTGAAACCCATTCATCATCCCTTTCAATTGCATCATTAATATGTTGCATAGCCAACTCGGGATCAATCCTTGTCAAAACCTTTCCACTTGCCGCATCCAAAAGATTTCTATCCGATTTATCCAAGGCTCGATAGATTTTTATGACTTGTTCAACCGTACTCAAATTGTGGGGAGGGCACTTTTTCAACAAAGCTCTGAACCTCTCAACTGTCTCTTTCATACTCTCTTTTTCTCCCACTAAAGTTATGAATTTCACGCTTCAAATCTTCAATCTTCGCCGGAGGAAAATAATTTTTCAGAAAAACATCGGCCACTTCCGCCCAAGTAGATAGGGAGCCATTTGGTAGGGTACCATGTTTTTGTAGCCCCTCTCAAAGCAAACTGAAACATCATCAACTTGAGTGCCTCATCGGTCACTCCATTATACTTCAATGTCGAGATTATTTGTAGGTAATTGTCCAAAAACTCATTAGGATCCTCATTCCTTTCCCCATAGAAAACCGCATTCTCACTGATAAGATTTATAACATTTTGCTTTGGTTCCATGTTGTTAGCATGGATAGCGGGAATTCTGATTGGATTGTGGCTAGTCCCTTGGTATGAAGTAACCACATAATCTCTCGCTGAAACAAACCCTTGATTGGCAGGTGGGTCATTCATTCTGTTGTTGATTCGGGTTATTCTGATTAGCTTGAAGAAGCTGATTCTGTGCCGCTAATTGTTGAACCAACTGAAGTAACTGCTGATTGTCCTGACCCAGTGCTTGTTGTTGAAGTTGTACATCCCCTTCCAAAGCGGATTCGAACAAATTCCTCCCATCTGTCCTTGCAACCAAATGAGGGTCCACATGATTTCTTTCACGTGGAGGAGGGTTGTTTAGATGGCCCAATCCTCCAACTTGAGATGTACCATCACCATTCAACCTGTCTCTTCCGCTGGTCGTCATACCTTCTCCCTCTGAAGAAGAATCCAAAGCTTCTTGTCCGTCCACGGTGTCTGAAACCAAGGCAGACGATCTTCTCCTCAATTGGCTTGTGTGCCTATCAATCTCACGGGTAAAAGGCTCAGAGGAGTCCTAACTCCGGGTCATACACCGCAAGTCAAATCAAACAACAAGAAAACAATAAAGAAAACGACCTAAGCCCAAGCTTTCGGTCAACTTTTGTGATATCAAAGCGTTGCCAATCCCCGGAAACGGCACCAACTTGATAAGCGGATTTTCTAGGTCCGGTCGATCAAGTAAAAACTCGAAACCTTAGCAAAATCTACTTTCTAACCGGTAGTGGACCGGGTCGATTGTAGGATAGTGCTTGAGGAGTCCGAGGTCGAACCCACAGAGATTGGTTTTTGAGTACCACAGTTGACTTAGCACTCAGTTCAGGTCAAACAGATAGATATGAAGTTATACTATTGCATAAAAGAAAGATTACACTACTCGAAATTCTAAACAATTAAAAGAAGTATGGCCGAACTACGATCCAACGGATTACTTTACCCTTAAACAGATTACCCCGGGAGTGTGCCTTACCTTACTTCACCGTCTAACGATAACTCATAGGTGTCGAGTCCTAATTCTAGTGTTATTCACACCCTAAGCGAAGCTCGTCAAACCTCCCTTTAGAAGACCGACTCACCTAACGTGATTAAGCTCTAGACTCGCTCGAACAACCGATACAAACCCCGTATTAGAACTGGACTTGATGACTAAGGCGTCAATCTAGTACACGGGTAGGTGTCAAACTACTTTTCAAGTCCAAAATCTCTACGGTCCCGAAACCCCGTTCCCACACGTCGCCGCAACATACATTTATAAGCTAAGTGTGTGCAATGGTGAACTAGGTGATCAATCTAGCTCAAAAACGATTCAAACAAGTTTCGAGATACGGATTATCAATTAGAACGTTTATTTACGCACTACACTACCTCCCGGTTCATCAATCTAACGGCGCTTCACCCGCCTTCACATAGTTCAACCATACGAGGAATCTAGCTACTCATAATCGAATCTAAGCAATAAAAACGGAAGAAAAACATCACAACAACAATAAAATAACAAAAGAACATACTTACTTTACTCAACTTGAAGGAGGTGCCAAATGTGCTTACAAAAGATCGAATTTTTGTCAAGTGAAAAGTTACGGATCGAAGCTAAAAGTTAGTAGATCAAAGAGAGGATTGAATGAGGATTCTAATGATATAAAATACTTAGTCCAACTCTAAAAGACGAAGAAAATCGCCCAAAATCTCCAAAAAAAACTAAAACAGGAAACTTGCTATCTACTTCTTCAACTCTGTATGCGTCTGTGTGTGAAATAAGCAGCTTTATATAGAAAGTCTTCTGTCCGTACGGATATCCGCCATGTCCGGCCGGACTGTTCTTGATTTTCCAGGTGTCCGGACGGATGCATAGATGTCCGTCCGGATGAAATGCTCTTGTCCGTCCGGATCTTTGGTTCGCATCCGTCCGGATCGCGGCTCATCCGTCCGGACGAATTTCTTCATCAAAGTTTTCCCAATTTCAGAGAGTTAGCCGTCGGACACAACACCTTGTCCGTCCGGACAAACTTTTGCAGCCAAGAATCCATTTTCAGAGAGTTAGCCGTCCGGATGAGAGGTTTTTGTCCGTCCGACAGCCATCGAACGCGACGTCCAATGTGTCCAGACGGGCGTCCGGACCCATGTGACCCAAAATCTTCACTTTTTTCACCTTCAACCTCCGTGTTTCGCCTCGGGCACTTCTAAACTCCATAATTCTCGCCTTTCGGGCCCTCGAGACACCCTAGTCCTGCATCCATATGAAAACAACAAGCAAACGCATAACCCCGCAAACTACGGGTGCTCGGGAAAAACGAGTATAAAATGCTAAAATAAGGTCGAGTTTACGGAAAACCGATAGTCACTCGCCGTGCAATAAAACCTCATTTAATACTCAAAATAGGGTCTAAACTCACCCGAAACATGCCAGAAATGTGATAATCGTGGGCTGAACTGTACAGAAATGTACTGTAAAGTTGGTTCCTATCAAGTCTCCTTATAGTAAATGCAACCTTTGTACAAGCAAGCATCGATCTTTTCATACCCCAGACCCAATTTGTTCATAAGAGTTTTTTCCTTGTAGAATGAATCGGGTAAATTTGACCCTTCCGACAAAACTTCTTTCAGTTTCGCTAAAAGAACATCGAAGCTTTCATTTGGCCACTTATACAACACTTTTATATGAATTAAATCCGCTAAGAACTTCAAGGCGGATGAGCTTTTGCATCCCGGATAAACATGTTCATGCAATTTGGAGAGGAGTTCATCAATGTTGTCATCCTCCTCTCATCTCAGAAACTTCTTCATCCGAGGCTCTACCAAGAAATCATTTATAAGCTGGAGCCATTTTGTCTCCGGATTCAACTACCAATTGAGATGTTCGTGCACGTTTACGGGATACACCGTCTTCACCGTGGTGAAACCATGTTGTATACCAGTTGCCCATCCCCAAAAGAAACAGTGATCAATCACGTCCTCCAAAGTTTCGAAACCAATGTTGAAACAATTTTTGCATGGGCAACAAATCTTACCTTCATCGTAAGAAATTGCCGTGCGTATTCAATGAATTCACTCAATCCTTTGTCAAACTCGGGTGTCATTCTGTCAATATACAACCATGACTTGTCTAGTTCCATTTAAAATCACTGATACACAATAACTTGACATACCACAACAACTTAAGTTAGTATTTCAAGGGATGTTCTCAAACTAATATAGTATCTCACTTAAGGCACAAGAAACAGTTAATGCCATACGTGTTAGTTGTTAATACCATTTCAAGGGATGTTCTCATACTAATATAGTATACTTAGTTTCATTAGTATACTTTTTTTCATTAAGGCACAAGAAAAAGTTAGTATCTCACTTAAGGCACAAGAAAAAGTTAGTACCATATGTGTTAGGTGTTAATACAATTTCAAGGGATGTTCTCATACTAATATAGTATACTTAGTTTCATTAGTATACTTTTTCCATTCAGGCACAAGAAAAAGTTAGTATCTCACTTAAGGCACAAGAAAAAGTTAGTACTTACTTTCAATAGTATACTTTTTTTCATCTTGAGTATACTTTTTTTTATTAATCGCTTAATATAGTATTCTTTTTTCATTAAAAACTAATACTATTTCAAAAAACTAAGTCTTTAACACTTTCCACTCATAGTTCTTCAATATTAGACTGAACTAGTTTATGTTCTTCATCATCATGCTAGACATATCATCATGTTCTTCAACACTTTTCCATCACATATACATGGACAAGATTCATACACTACTTAATACACTACTAGCTACTTGATGAAATAAAATTTCAAGTCAATCACACACATATACTAGTCAATCACACGCTTTATACACTAAGATGTTTCAAACAAGGAAACAAAGACTTTTAACACCTAAAACACTTTCACTCTAAGTGTAAGTGTGATCAATAATTCCAATAACAATGGTCTCTAAAACAGAGCCATTTTTAGTACCATTTTGGGTAGGAACAACACCCTTATGCACGATCAAACCATCAATATGGACAATTTCATTACTACCAACAACAAATTTCCCAACTTCTCAAAACTACAATACCAAATCAACAATACCAAAGTTTACTACAATTGAACAATACCAAATTTACAACCAAGTCCTTCTACACCAATAAATCTCACCATCAAACCTCAATCAATCTCAACATGAACATATACATGAAAAAATGATATATACTCATACACTATCAACTTCCATGTCCTCATGTAAACTTACCTAGCCCAAAACCAAACAACACCAAACAACTCACCATCAAACCAAACTCACCACATAACCTTGCTCCAATCAATTTCAACTTTCAACTTTCATGAAAAAATACACATTTTGGAAATAAACTTAACAAAAAAAAACTAAGTCTTTAACACTTACAATACTATCATCATGTTCTTCAACACTTTTCCAATACATACATGGCCAAGATTCATATCCCTCATTTCAACACACACACTACTATCCCTTTATCCATCAAAAACTATTAAATTACAACATTATCACTACACTACTCACAACACATCATTTACTACACTACACTATCCCTAAAAGCAACTAATTTGACAAAAAAAAACTGAACTAAAAGCAATTTTGTAGCAACTAATCTAGGTCACAATTGAACTAATTTGATAGAAAGAAGAAGATAAAAGCAACTAATTTGACAAAAAAAGGCTTATCGGAGCTGTGGCGGCTGTTTCTGTGGCGGAGAAGTTGTGGTGGAGCTGTCATGTTGCTGCGGCTGGAGCTTGCCGGAGGAAGGAGGGGGCGGGTGGTTGAAGGAGTGGTGACCGGAGGAAGAGTGGGGGTAGGGGTGGTGACCGGAGGAGGGAGGGCGGGACCGAGATCGGGGGGTTTTAGAATTCAAAATTTTGAAGAAGGAGAAAGAAATGAAAAAGAAGAAGGGGAGCTGCCCGATTTATTACAGGTTTTAAGTTTAATGGGACGACATAATGTTTGTTGGGACGACATTGTCGTCCCATTAAATTATTAATATAATTTTTTTAATAACATATTATTAATATTATATAATAAATATTAAATATATAATTAAAGTATCAATATAATTATATAAATTACATATCAGTTTGAAATCACTTAATCGATTTCGGATCTCGGGATTGAGATTAATCGAGCGTTAATGAACCCCGAGATTCAAATCAATCGCTCGATAACGAACTGACGATCTATAGTAGATAGAACTATCAGAATGATCTGTAAGGAAAGAATCGGTTTGAAATCACTTAATCGATTACGGATCTCGGGATTGAGATCAATCGCTCGTTAACGAACCCCGAGATTCAAATCAATCGCTCGATAAGGAAATGACAATTTATAGTAGATAGTACTATCAGAATGATATGTAAAGAAAGATATCGGTTTGAAATCACTTAATCGATTTTGGATCTCGGGATTGAGATCAATCGATCGTTAACGAACCCCGAGATTCAAATCAATTGCTCGATAACAAACTGACGATCTATAGTAGATAGTACTATCATAATAATCTGTAAGGAAAGATATCAGTTTGAAATCACTTAATCGATTTCAGATCTCGGGATTGAGATCAATCGCTCGTTAACGAACCCCGAGATTCAAATCAATCACTCGATAATGAACTAACGATCTATAGTAGATAGTACTATTAGAATGATATGTAAGGCAAGATATCGGTTTGAAATCGCTTAATCAATTTCAGATCTCGGGATTGAGATCAATCGCTCGTTAACGAACCCCGAGATTCAAATCAATTGCTCGATAACGAACTGATGATCTATAGTAGATAGTACTATTAGAATGATCTGTAAGGCAAGATATCGGTTTGAAATCGCTAAATCGATTTCGGATCTCGGGATTGAGATCAATCGCTCGTTAACGAGCCCTGAAATTCAAATCAATCGCTCGATAATGAACTGACGATCTATAGTAGATAGTACTATCAAAATGATCTATAAGGAAAGATATCGGTTTGAAATCCCTTAATCGATTTTGGATCTCGGGATTGAGATCAATCGCTCATTAACGAACCCCGAGATTCAAATCAATCGCTCGATAACGAACTGACGATCTATAGTAGATAGTACTATCAGAATGATCTGTAAGGAATGATATCGGTTCGAAATCCCTTAATCAATTTTAGATTTAGGGATTGAGATCAAACGCTCGTTAACGAACCCTGAGACTCAAATCAGCTGCTCGATAATGAACTGACGATCTATAGTTGATAGTACTGTCAGAATGATCTGTAAGGAAATATATCGGTTTGAAATCGCTTAATCGATTTTGGATCTCGGGATTGAGATCAATCGCTCAATAACGAACCCCGAGATTCAAATCAATCGCTCAATAACGAACTAACGATCTATAGTAGATAGTACTGGCAGAATGATCTGTAAGGAAAGATATCGGTTTGAAATCGCTTAATTGATTTTGGATCTCGGGATTGAGATCAATCGCTCGTTAACGAACCCCAATATTCAAATCAATCGCTCGTTAACGAACTGACGATCTATAGTAGAAAGTACAGTCAAAATGTCTGTAAGGAAAGATATCGGTTTGAAATCGCTTAATCGATTTCGGTTCTCGGGATTGAGATCAATCGCTCGTTAATGAACCCCGAGATTCAAATCAATCGCTCGATAACGAACTGACGATCTATAGTAGATAGTACTGTTAGAATGATCTGTAAGGAAAGATATCGGTTTGAAATCGCTTAATCGATTTCAGATCTCGGGTTTGAGATCAATCGCTCGTTAACGAACCCCGAGATTCAAATCAATCGCTCGATAACGAACTGGCGATCTATAGTAGATAGTACTATCAGAATGATCTGTATGGAAAGATATCGGTTTGAAATCGCTTAATCGATATCTGATCTCGGGATTGAGATCATTCGCTCGTTAACGAACCCCGAGATTCAAATCAATCGCTCGATAACGAACTGAGAATCTATGGTAGAGAGTACTATCATAATCACCTGTATATTATCGTTTGATAAAGGAATTTTTATAAAAAATAATGTATTTTTATAATTTAACGCAATGCTTATTAGAATATGCATATTAAAAAAATTGTTTTTATTTAAAGTCGTCCCTTCAAATGAGATTTATATAAAACTGAATCTTATTTATTAACACAATGTTATATATTTCAAAAAACATTTAATTTACTTTAAAGGGATGACATTTGTCGTTCCTACAAACAATTTTTTTTTATAATTTCTATCATACACATATTATTTTCTGAAAAACATTTAATTTCCTTTAAATGGACGACATTTGTCGTCCCTACAAATAAAAAATCTTATATATTTTTTCATATAACATATTTTTATCTGAAAAAGGTTTAATGGGACGACAGTATCGTCCCTTTAAATAGTTTTGTCCACATGGAAATCCAAGCTGGCACGGTGGGGCTAATATTTTGTTTTTTGGGACGACATTGTCGTCCCTTTAAAGTTTCCCTCCGAAAAATCCGACCAAAACTATGACTTTGTTTGAATTCATTTAAAGGGACGACTGTGTCGTCCCAATAAAGATGTTTAAAGGGACGACATTGTCGTCCCTTTAAAGTGTGTCCCTTTAAACACATTTTCTTGTAGCGATTGAAGGATTAAAATATAAATTTGAACGATAAAATTGAGGAAAAAAAATGTGTGCTAAGACATTTTATTGTTGTAAAGACATTCACATTAAAAAAGGTAAAAAAATTACGACTCGCGTGACAAAAATTCTAGAGCCACCACGGAATTGTACATCTGGTTTTAGATGCAGTATACAAGATCCCTTTTGCAATATTTATCGGAGGATGCAATATTATGTTAATGACATTACCTAAATCTTGTATGCTACGACCTCCTCCCAAAATATAAGTTATTTTGGATGTTTTCACAAAGATTAAAAAAAAGATTGAATGACATAAATTTTAAAAAGAAATGACTAAAATATCATTTGACTTTCATTGATGAAATGGTTGTGAAGTATTTGAAACAGTTGGATTGTTATGTAATAAAATAGAAATAATAAGATAAAAGAAAAAAAAATACTTCACTTGATATAAGGAAATATAGTAGCATCTTTACTAACACCAATTGGTTTTAGTACAACGGTAAGCACATGATACTAATATGGTATCAGAGCAGGAGATCTCGAGTTCAAACTCTGCTTCCAGCATAATTAAAAACAAAAAATAAAAACAAACAATAAAAAAACAGGCCAAGTGTTGGGCCTCTCCTTCTTATAGGCCACACTGGCTTGAGGGCGTGATATAAGGAAATATAGTAGCACATTTTACTAATACCAATTGGTTTTAGTACAACTGTGAGCGCTTGATCCTAATATGGTAAAAGAAAGAAAAAAAAAGGTTCTAACAGAACCCTAAACAAAAGCTCTACATCCTGAAGCTTCAACTCGGCTGCAGCTTCAACAATGGTCGAAGAAGGTAGATGCTTTCTTTTTGAGTATCACATATAATCCTAGAAATTTAATTACCACAACTCAATTGAGAGGTGATAATTATGATGGTCTAAGAGCAATACCCACCGCGTTGCGCTCGAAGAAAAAATTCGGATTTTTGGAAAGAACAGTTATGAGGCCGACAGATGAAACCCATTTAGAGGATTGGTACGCGGTCCACTCGATGTGTCAGGAAATTGACCTGAAATCTAGTAATTAATCGATCCCAGATGCAAATTGTACTCAAAAAACGGTAAAGAACACCAGAAAAAGGAGATGAAGGTGAAAAGAAAAGTTTATTGAGGGAGAAGAACAAGCATAAGCATATCAATGATCCTTCTACTACACCTTTCATCCCTCTATATCCACTCTCCATCTAACAACCTCAACAGAAAGAGAATGAGCTAACAACAGCCCAACAGAACGACATAGCAACGTTCGTATGAAAAGGGCAAAAAAGTAAAAACATATTATTTTTAAAAGATAAATAAAATCCCAAGGGTAAATATCATGACATATCTCCCCACTAAGATTTGCCTTGTCCTCAAGGCAATGGAAACTCAGGAAACTTAGCCATAATCATGTTTGCATCTTCCCAGGTAGCCAACTCAACGTCTAGATTTAGCCACTTGATGTGCCACTGCACCACATGTGCATTTCCTCTTTTAACCGTACGAATGGCCAAGATTTGCTCAGGGTACACCACCATCTGCCCATCTATTGTAGAAATAGGCAATGAATCAGCAACTCTAGTATTGACGCCCCTACATTTCTTCAACATAGCAACATGAAAAACTGGATGGATTTGAGATCCCATTGGTAACTGAAGTCTGTATGCCACTAGATTAAGCTTCTCAATGATTTTGTATGGCCCAAAGTACCTAGTTGATAGCTTAGCATTCCTCCTTAATGCCACAGATTGCTGTCTGTAAGGCTGAAGTTTCAGAAATACAAGGTCCCCCACATTATACTCTCTATTCTTCCTGTGCTGGTCAGCAAAATACTTCATCCTCCATTGTGCAAAGAGCAATTGATCTCTCAACTCTTTAGTTAAAATCTGTTTGTGTTTAAGGAATCCCTCAACTGTGGGGAATTGTTGAGCTTCAAAACTACCCAGTGGTATGAAGACAGGCTTGTATCCATAAAGTGCTTCAAAGGGTGTCATCTCTAATGAAGTGTGGTAATTGCTGTTATACCAAAACTCGGCCAGGGTCAACCACTTGCTCCACTGTTTTGGCCTTATGAAACACATACACCTCAGATATACTTCCACACATTGATTTACCCATTCTGTTTGACCATCCGACTGAGGGTGGTAAGCTGATGATAGTGATAACTGGACCCCTGCCAGCTTTATAAGTTGCTTCCAGAATGCACTTGTGAACAACTTATCCCTATCTGATACAATATTCTGAGGCAACCCATGGTATTTGAATACATGATGGAAAAACAAATCAGCAACATCTTCAGCTGTGTAATGTCTTGGTAAAGAAATAAAGTGATTGTACTTGGTCATTCTGTCAACCACTACCAGTATAGCAGATTTCCCTTCAGAATTAGGCAGCCCCTCTACAAAGTCCATGCTAATGCCTTGCCATGCCTGTGTAGGTATTTGTAGGGGTTGTAAGAGCCCGAGGTAAGGCTCATGTGTGTCTTTACATTGCTGGCATGTTGTACATTCATTGACCATTTTTTTTATATCTCCTCTCATGCCAGGCCAAAAAAATAACCCACTGATCCTTCTAAAACAAGCATTTATTCCAGAATGACCCCCAATAGGCCCCATGTGTAATTGATGAAGAATTTGGTGTCTCAGGTCCCCATTTTGACCAATGTAGATTTTTCCCTTGAACTTGAGCACCCCATGATGTAAAGCATAGTCTGGGAGTGACTGAGCATTGATGAGTAGAGCCCTAATCTTATCAGCCACCCACTGGTCTTCATTGTAGCTATCTTTAACTTGTTCTACCCAAAATGGAATAACTTCTGACATGGCAAAAGATGTGCCCTCCATATGTGGCTACCTAGAAAGAGCATCAGCCATCACAGTATCCTTCCCTTTCTTGTATTCAATGGTGAAAATCAAGGCCTAAGAGTTTTGACACCCCTTTCTGTTGTAAGGAGGTGGTGGCCTTCTGGTCAAGCAATTATTTTAGGCTCTATTGATCTGTTTTGATCACAAATATGCTGCCTTGTAGGTAGTGCTTCCACTTGGTGACAGCCATAATTACCCTTAGTAACTCCTTTTCATAGATAGACAACCCCAATTCTCTGGTATTGAAAGCTTTGCTTAGATAAGCTATAGGCTGCCCGCCTGGCTGAGTCTGACTCAATTCCTTCTGCAAGCATCTGTTTCCACACAAAAAGGAAGAGAGAAATCTGGTAGAGCCAGGATAGGAGACTTACAAAGGCTTCCTTTGAGCTCCTCAAAGGCTGCTGTTGCATGTATGTTCCATCCAAAATTGTCCTTCTTTAACAATTCAGTTAAGGGTTTGGCAATGGCTCCATACCCCTTAACGAACCTCCTGTAGAATCCAGTAAGTCATAGGAAGCCCCTGAGTTCTGTGATATTAGTAGGGATAGGCCAGCTCTGGATGGCCCTAATCTTGTCCTCATCAGCCTTAACTACCCCCTCATGGATGACATGCCCCAAATACTCCACTTTATTTTGGGCAAATGAGCATTTGCTTGGCTTTTCATTAAAATTCTGCTCCTTGAGTAGGTCTAATACCAGCCTAAGATGTTTCAAATGAGAATCAAAGTCTGGGCTGTATACCAGTATGTCGTCAAAAAATACCAACACGAACTTCCTTAAGTATGGTTGTAGCAGGCAGTTCATGGCCTTCTGGAAGGTTGCAGGTGTGTTGGTCAATCCAAAGGGCATTACCTAAACTCATAATGCCCACTATGTGTTACAAAGGCTGTTTTGTGTATGTCTTCTTCCCTTATTCGAATCTGATGGAACCTGGACCTCAGATCCAACTTGGTGAACCATTTAGCAGCCCTTAGTTCATCCAATAAATCATCAATTATGGGTATGATATATCTGTCCTTCACAGTTAGTTTATTAAGCTTTCTATAGTCAATACACATCCTCTATGTCCCTTTCTTTTTCCTTACTAGTAGCATTGGGGAGGCATAGGGACTAGCACTACCTTGTATCACTCCTTGTTGGGACATTTGATGAATTAACTTCTCCACTTCTTCCTTTTGGTGGTGGGGATACCTATAGGGCCTCTGTTTGAAGGGTTCTGTCCCTCCTTTAATATACTGTTATGTTCCAGATTTCTTGGGGAAGGCAAACCAGCAGGTTCTTCAAAACTGACTTATACTCTTGCAATATAGTCTGTATCTCCAGTGGTAAAGTGGCTGGTTCATGGAATTCTGAAGCTTCCATCCTACTTATGCACCCAAAAAGGCCATAAGCTCATTTTCTGAAATGTTTCTTGAATTTGCTGCAACTAATGAGTCTTAGTTGGGCAGATTCTGTATGCCATTTTAACACAATCTCAGTTCCTTCCCTTTTGAAGAACATCTACAAATTATTAAAATCCAGAGTCATAGGTGCATGTTTCTTCATCCAATCCACACCAAGTACCATGTCACAACCTTTCAACTTGATTAATCTAACATCATGCTGGAACCTGTGATCTTGCACTGTCCATGGTAGATTAGGACATATCATATCACTCACCATCTTGGTTCCATCTGCAATAGTCGCCACCATGGGTCTTGTACCTTCCACAATACAGTTGAGCTCTTTGGCAAATAAGATATCTAAGAATGTATGTGAACTTCCACTGTCAATCAGGATGTTGATGGCCTCTTCTTCAACGATCCTTGCTCCTTATATAATCTTTGGGATTTAATTGTCCGACATGGAACTGAATGATAACTGAGAATTCTCCATGGATTCCTCTACAGACATCCTGGCCAAGGATGGATCAGCTTCAGTTACTATCTCACCATATTCCCCATCTTCATCAGCCAACATAAAATGTATCTGCTGATTTTGTACCTATGACCGGGAGTATATTTCTCATCACACATCAAGCGAAGGCCCTTAGACCTCTTTTCTTGCAAGCGACTTGGGGTTATCATTTTACGGGGAACAACGAAGCCACATCCTTCCCTTTTTCAGGAACTTTACTGCTGGGAAATGGTGAAAACCTGGATCCCCCACTATTAACTTGATAACTGGTAGACCTGCTATTGGCTTTGGTTTTGGTAATAAAATGCCCCACCATAGATTCATAGGCTCTAGCTATCTGTAATGCCTTTTCAAGGGTTTGGGGTTCACCAACCCTAATCATGCCTCTTAGTTCTTCAGCTAACCCACCCACAAAACAATCCACATTAAATTTCTCAGTCAGCTCTGGGTTTTGCTGGGTAACATATATCATTAATTCATCAAATTTCCTTTGGTAATCCTCAACCGTTCCAGTTTGCTTCAAATCTCTGAACTCACCTACCAGCTCACTGAGAATCTGTGTGGAGAACCTCCTGCATAATGCCTCACTAAACTCCTTCCAGCTTGCTACAGGAAAACGCAATTTCCAACCCCCATACTATAAATCTGCTGTACCCCTTAAATAAATCACAGCTATACGTAGTTACTGGGAAGATTCAATCTCATTAATGACAAAGTACTCTTCACACTTCCTGATCCATTCTCTCGGCCCAGATCCATCAAAAGTAGGCAAATCAATCTTGGGAATCCTATGAGAATGATCCCTCCGAGTGTACAAGGCCCCGGAGGCCTCTACTTGCAGATGATTAGAGGTATGATCCATTTGCACAGCAGGAGAAGTGATAATGGGAGGATTTTCAGGGGATTTCTGAAAATTGGACTTTCTTACATCTTCGGATAGATTTTCTTTCATCAACATCAGGCTATCGAACCTTTTAAATGCATCATCAAAGCTCCTAGCTGTTTCCTCATGAAATTTGTTCATAGAATCCACAGAGGTCTTCAGTTATTCGATAGATCAGGCATGCTGCTTCAACTGTTCCTCAGCGGACTGCTTAGATCGTGTGTTTTCGGCCATGTTTCCATAGATCGGAGAATCACTTGCTCTGATACCAAATGTCAGGAAATTGACCTGAAATCTAGTAATTAATCGATCCCAGATGCAAATTGTACTCAAATAACGGTAAAGAACACCAGAAAAAAGAGATGAAGGTGAAAAGAAAAGTTTATTGAGGGAGAAGAACAAGCATGAGCATATCAATGATCCTTCCACTACACCTTTCATCCCTCTATATCCACTCTCCATCTAACAACCTCAACAGAAAGAGAATGAGCTAACAACACCACAACAGAACGACATAGCAACATTCGTATGAAAAGGGCAAAAAAGTAAAAACAGATTATTTTTAAAAGATAAATAAAATCCCAAGGGTAAATATCATGACACGAAGTTGATGTCATGGTTGATGAATACAATAGAACCTTCGATCCGATCGATGCTCTCGTACTATGAAGATGCTCATGAGCTTTGGTTGGCAGTGAAGGGAAGATTCGGTGTCGTAAACGGAACCCGTATCTGTCAACTTAAATCCTCTTTGGCAGAATGTAGGCAAGGAAAATTAGAATCGATTGCTTCTTATTTTGGACGGATAAGCAAAATCTGGGATTAACTGGGGACGTATATTATGGCTCCGGTGTGCTTATGTAACGGGTGTAAGTGCGGTGGATGTAAGTGTATTCTTTCTACCCAATTTCAGAATTTGCTGCTCAAAGATCGATTGCACTGGTTCTTAATGGGCTTGGATGGAGCTTATGCAGCGGTTAGATCACAATTGTTGAACCAATATCCTCTCCCCTCCCTTGATCGAGCCTATCAAAATCTAGTGCAAGAAGAGTGTTTACGGGGAGGCAATTTCGTGCAACACAAAAAAGATCAGGACTCGATGATGGCATTTAAATTACAAGCTGATCGAGCCAAGACAAAGGTGGAAAACACAGAAAAAATCTGTGACCACTGTAATCGTAATAGACATGATGGGCTTATGTGTTTTGAAATTCATGGATATCCCGATTGGTGGGGTGATCGACCACGAGGAAACCGAGGAGCAGGAAGAGGAAATCGGGGAGAGAGGAGTACATGAGGAGAAGCTAGACGTGGAAGAACAGGGACGCCTCCAGTAGCAGGATCGGGCCGGCCCACTTTTTCCTCGATCCGTGTAAATCAGGTTGTAGTAAACATAGCAGGCAACAATTCGGGTGCAGCAATTCAGCCGAGTACAGCGGAGCAAGCCGGCATCTCTCACTTAACTCCGGCACAATGGCAAGGCATGTTTGAAATTTTGAGTCTTGCTAACCCAAAAGATCGTTTAACAGGTAATGGCTCTTGGATAATAGATACAGGGGCTTCTCACCACGTCACTACGTACGAGTGATTGAAAAATGCCCAGTTGGACTTCCGGATGGACAAAGTTCTCGTGCTACGCATGAAGGGAGAATTATATTGACAGGTGGATTACAACTTAATAATGTGCTTTATGTTCCTAATTTGGCGTGCAATATATTGTCTGTATCTCGATTAATGGATGAATTGGATTGTCAGATTCACCTTACTTCCACATTATGTGCTATGCAGGACAGAATGACGAGGAGGCTGATTGGAGTGGGTGGGCACGAAGATGGACTTTTCTTTTTCCGGAGGGTTCCACAAGTGAAGGTTCTGGCAATGAGTGGGAGAAATTTCATGGATTTTGGCACAAGCAGTTGGGGCATCCTTCGGAGAAAGTGGTTAAACAACTTCCTAATATAAATTAGTCTAGTATATTGTTGTTGCAGATGTGGTAGTTGATGCTATTGATATCGAGGATGACGTTGTTTTTGGTGTTGAAGATGAAACTGATATCGAGGAAGATGATGTTGTGGGTCTGGAACTAGAAGATGACGCAGATGTGGAAGTTGATGATTTTGATATCGAGGATGTTGTTGTTGTTAATGTGGAAGATGACATTGATATCGAGGAAGATGATAATAATGAGAGAGCAGAAAAGTTCATAGCAGATTTCTATGAACATCTTGGACTTGAAAGACAGATTGATTTGGAGAGACAAAAACTTGTGGATTTCTATGAAAATCTTCGACATGAAAGGGAGCTGCTTGATTTGGAGAGACAATGACAACGACGCTGATTCTCCATCTCCGTGTAGATGATGGTTGTGTCATCAGTTGTGTCTGACAGGTTGTGCTCGTATCATAACTCTACGTACAATTGTTTGATACGGAGGAAAATAAGGTACTACGTATAGGTATATATGTTGATGATCTTCATCATCAAGCATGCTTTGAACTTTGAATTTTATTTTAAATATATATATATATATATATATATATATATATATATATATATATATATATATATATATATATATATCTACTATACTAAAAGTGTGAGTGTGTTTCTCTAAAAAGTGTTTCTCCCTTATTTAAATGATTAATTATTATGAAACAATTATAGTGGATGTCCACTTGCCTTCCTACATCCTATTACTATTCATTATATCCTTATAAGTTAGAAATCTCAAAAGACTTGTAATGTTTAATGTTGTACTAATTGCAATGGAAGTTACACAAGGTTCACTTCCTATATATATGTATCCCTTCTTGGTTGTAAAAAGATAGAGATGAAGTAATAATAAAATGATCCATCTTCCCTTTGTCTAAATTGTTTGTTCTTGTAGAATAATTTCATACCAATTGTAAATTGTTTTATAACACGTTATCAGCACGACAGTCTCTATCAATTGAGTGTTTCTATATATTCGATTCAAAAGAGAGGCAAAGTTAACATTTGTATAAATTGTTCGGTTGCATCTTATCAAAAGAATGAAAAAAAGGAGATATTGTCTATCAGGAAAGTACTCTTTCAATTTAATATATATTTTTACTCTGCAATATTGATCTTCTGCATCCATAGATGATACTCATGAGATATGAATATGTATAAATAAATACATGGATGTATATGTTTAATTGACATCAGTGGCGGAACCAGGAAAAATGTTCGGGGTGGTCTTGATATATAAACTGCAAGGCTAAAAAAAATCCGGAAAAAAAAATAAAAAATGTTGGTAGTGGGATTTGAACTTACAACCTAGAATTATGGAGACTTAAAAGGGTTTGTTCTTAAACCACTAGGATATAAAGTATTCTACTCAAAAAAAAGACACATAACATACTAATATTAACACTACTACTACAATAATAAAAATTTGGAGGGGGCTTGGGACCATATGTGGGGGGGCTTGTGACCATTTGGGGGCTTGAGACCACCCCGGGCATAGGGTGGGTCCGCCCCTGATTGACATGGATTATGTTTAATTGTTTGAGAGGCTTGCATCTTCCGTACAGTTACACATTACTGGTGAACAATTTGCTCATCATATTATTGAATTCACTAAAATATATGATTCTGCAAGCTATGATATTGAACTACGTATTGATTTTTGGGTTACCGGATAAAAAATTGAATAAAGTTTGATGGGATGGTATTCTTACAGCATATTATCTGTCGGTGATTTTATATCCAGGGACCACCATATATAAAAGTTTTTTTTGGCTTGCTTGCTCCTAAAGTGGTGCCTAAGAGCAATTACACAATGAATATAATGATGAGATTATTTGTTTTAGTATTTGGCATCAGAATGAGATTTCTTTGTATGACCTATTGAAGGATGTAATTCTCCTTATTGATTTCGCCGAGGCGGAGATGGAAGCATCATATCATTTTCAAGTTAATTTCGTTTGTGACCACTTGGACTCTTATTCTTTATATTCTAGCATGATTGTTTATTCGATATTGAAGATATTTCTTTGTTTGATAATATATATACTATGTGCTAACATGTTTATCTATGGAGATATTGACTTGAGTTGCAGTTATTAATATTCCATTACAAGACGCATTGTTGGCGATAATCACGTATATAAAGGAACCCCAAAGCCTGTCAAATGAGTTGCTCTCCAGTATATTGTTTTGGAAATCTTTCATTAAAATTTTTATGTTTGAGGTAATTTTTTTTTTGGTTTCAATTCATTTTAGAATTTTATGTATGATTATACAGTAAGTTTTTTGATACTAGTGACATTCATGATATCAATAAAAAGATGATGATATCAATCGAGAAAAAAAAATGATATGATCATAGGAAGATGATCAGTATTTTGATTTACATATATATGGACATTAAGTCCAAGAGTAGCATTAATTTGAATGGCATAAAGTGAATATAAAATTCACATAAATGGAAGTTGAAATTTGAGATTGATTAAAGATGATGACAACATTTGAATCATCAAGAGTGCGAAAACGCACGTTATACCGTGAAAAAAATTCTCAATTAGAAAAAATGGGAGAAGCAAATTTATGCAAGAGCTATTTTTCTATAAGGCTTCAAAAGAGCCATTGAAATAAAATTGTTCAGTGATGAATATTTATTGATTACAAGTATAATTTCTGGAAGAAATGTGTAATAGAGAAGCCGCATGCATTATCTTCTGGCTTATATTATAAAAAAATAAAAGCAACTGAAATTCATCACGTAGTAGACCAGAAGTCTATTGTTTCTAATGATTTCATGATATTGCAAGATCGCCTTGGGCATCGTGGTTCCACATTGATGAGATGTATAATAGAGAATTCACATGGTCATTCGTTAAAAGGTCAAAAAGTGTTAAATTCTAGTGAATTCTCATGTGTTGCTTGCTCACGGGGCAAATTAATTATTAAACATTCACCGGTTAAAGTTGAGATTGAATCACCTACATTTCTAGAACAAATTCAGGGTGATATATGTGGACCTATAGATCCACCGTCTGGACCTTTTAAATATTTCATGGTGCTAGTTGATGAATCGACAAGATGGTCACACTTATGTTTATTATCTACTCGTTACATGCATTTGCTAGATTGTTGGCTCAAATAATTAAGTTACGAGCACAATTTCCTGACTATCCAATTAAGAAAATTTGTATGGATAATGCCGGTGAATATTCATCACATAAGTTTGATGATTATTTCATGTCAATTGGAATAGGTGTGGAACATTCCGTGGCTCATGTTCACACACAATATGGCTTAGCCGATTGAAACAAAATTGTTCGAAATAAATCTCTATGCTCTCCCAAGTCTCGAATTCTATTATTCAATTTTATTTAGATATTCATAAAAATGAGTATCATATCAAGACATAAAAAATAAAAATAAAGGAGGATCATGCTAAATAACATTTTCTCAATGATTTGAACAATATGTTTGAAAATGATGACATATGTCCATTCCTAGAAGAGAATGTGACCAATATAATATGCATGAATAATGCAATGATATATGTACTATATTACATAAGATGCATCATGTTATACAATTTCATTTCGAAAAATAAATAGGATCAAATATAATTATATAAGATGCATCATTCTATACAAGTACATTCGGTAAAGTGAATGTCATCAAATTAAAATTTTAAGATGTATTATTCCATTTAATGAAGTGAACGTGGAAATGTATTATTCTTTTGGAGATATCAATAACCGTGGTTCTACCAAAATGAGACAACGGATGAAACGATATTGAAATGTCAAACTCTATAAGAGATTATTCAAATTCCCCCGCTTGAAATATATTCATGAAGTTTGTGGATACCCGCATAAGAGGATGTCACATAAAAATGTAGAATCCGTCACGGGTTATTGCAAATATTCTGGATATTGATTGTGGTAAAAGTATTGTCCGAGATTTGCTGGAGGAATAATAAATACAAGTAAATCAATTCTCGTGACAAACATTATAATATAAATGAACATGAAGCTTGTATCTGAATAGTCGTGATTGAATCACGTAGTACACACACAGTGTTGACAAAATTTACCAGATGAATTAAGAACTCTACAGAGTCATCAATTATTGATGTTCTGGTAATATAAAAATCACGAAAGACATGTCATAAAATAGCTATATAGCATATCAATATATAAGACACAATAAGCATTGTCAATCTCATGTGGGGGAGAATATGAACATTAAGTTAATTGTATTATATATCAAAACCCACAGAAGAATGTCAAAAATAATGTGAATGATTCTTGAAGAATCTGAAAGGACATAGTGTTATGTTGATATTTATTCTATACGCATGAAGTGTATGAGATGTTTGTTTCCACAAGATATAAATCTAACAGATATGAGATTGTTAAATAATTTTATAATCATTGGAAACAATAGTCAAATAGCACTTGATCATGAGGTTGAAATAGCAAAAACTATTGTCTTTCGAAACATGTTAAATCGCTTGAAGCGGATGATAGGGCATCAAGTTACAGCTCGGTGCAATTACTACATCCTTAATGAAGATCATTTCCCGGCATTAGGGGAGATAAGAAAACCCCATTTTAAGATATAAGAATGCCATGAAATTTTATAAAGATCTTATACGCATCATTCAGACTAAGTTGCGTAAATAGTTTAACATGCAGTATTTAGCAAGGAACTGCCAGATGCTTTATTGAATATAAAGAGTGACTATTTATAAATGCACCAAATTAAATTTGATTGATAATAACATCTATGGGAGAAGCGTAGAAGACCGATCGGTGTAATAATTAAAAATCAACGGAAAATAAATTTGATATTGATATTAAGTCGCTGATGAAATATCTCGAAGAGATTCGTCTTGAAGGTGAAATCCCCAAATAAATTTGCACGTGCATCAAATGATCAAATATCGGGGTCGCGAAACAATCAGATCCATATATTGATAATGATTTGGTTTATGCTAGCAATGCATATTATGGGAGAATTTTATAATATACTATCACAGTCGTCGACGACATCGTGGCCTCATAATTTTTTATTATAATCTGGATCCAGAACCCAAGTCAGAAATAGAGTGCTGGAAGCACATTGACTGGGTAAAAATTAAATAAGCAATAGAGGTTGATCTTGATTAGAATTTGGTTCTGTAATAACCAATTATTGATTTTGATCAATTACATTCTCCCAATATGGATAACATCATGTTCCGTTACTTAATAAATCTGGCAGCAACTAAGGATTTTTATATGATGTTGTGACCGTATATTTATAGGTCACTAGACGTATTTATATGAAAATGTATGATTGATTTTAGACATGAAAATCGCAACCTGTATATATTGCTGAGTTGCAAATGTCATTATATTGCTTAAAATATTCATGTTAAAGGTAAGAAAATCAATCAGTAAATTGCTTATGAATAAGGGATATATATATATAAATAGCTCATGCATAATAATACGAGTTGTGTGATATTACATCCCCTATTTTTATTTAGAAGATAATGTTGATTGTGTTGCAAGTGTTGCACAAATGAGTAGTGGGTATGACAATTTTTAGCCCCTACATTTAAATTGGACTCTAAAAGAGATATGGCTTATAAAAAGTACGCTATAAGTGACAATCTAACATATTTGTTCACTACGTTCATTCCAACATCTATTTTGGAGAATTATGTTTATAGTATTGGAATGCGTACATTTGAATGACTGTTGTCTTCAGGGGAGCGACAACTTCAAAACAATCTTGATGCTTTGGTCCTGAATGAACAATGGTTGTACTCTTTTTCCCTTTAACTAAGTTTTTTTCCACAGGGTTTTCTTAGTTAAAGGTTTTTAACGACCCAGTCAGTGCACCACATAAAACGCATATGTCATGAACTATTTTCCTTGTCTAGTTTTTGTCCCACTGGGTTTTTCTAGCAAAGTTAATAGTACATGACATGTACGTTATGCAACATAGATAGAGTATTCAAATCATCTCTATATTCAATGAGCTTTGTCTACTACATATTACATTTGTGAAGAAGATCGTTCATCTCAAATTAAATAATATTAACATAAGTGGGAGAACACATGATCTTCAGAAGAGAATTGAATCGATATGGGACGAATCAAGTCAAAGTATTGATCCAACTGTTTCATTTACTAAATGAGATCAGAGATGTTGCAAAGCATGTTCAAATCGACATATTTTTACGGACGATTTACAACCAAATGGCGATACCCGACATTAATATCAAAGAGCTTGGAGAATGTTTTCATCATGAGGAATAATACAAGCACAAGTGAATATGTATTATTTTTGTTCAATAGAGTTTTTTTTTCACAAAGTCTTTTCTCTAATAAGGTTTAACGAGACATATTCATCGTGTAGTGGACATCCAAGGGGGAGTATTATGAAACAATTATTGTGGATGTCCACTTGCCTTCCTACATCCTATTACTATTCATTATCTCCTTATAAGTTAGAAATCTCAAAAGACTTGTAATGTTTAATGTAGTACTAATTGTAATGGAAGTCACACAATGTTCACTTCCTATATATATGTATCCCTTCTTGGTTGTAAAAAGATAGAGATGAATTTGAGATGAAGTAATAATAAAATGATCCATCTTCCTTTTGTCTAAATTATTTGTTCTTGTAGAATAATTTCATACCAATTGTAAATTGTTTTATAGCATTAATCAATTAGTTTTAAATAAAAATAAAAATATAATATAACAACAAAAATTAATTTATTACCATTTTTAACATAAAATAAAAAATATAAAAAAGAAAATCATCAAAAACATTGATTCACTGTTGATCAAATAAATATAGAAAAACGAAATTAAATATACAAAAACTTAAATAATCATCAAAATCATCACAATCAATTATTGATTATTTTTAATTAATCATCATTAATTTATTAAATAGAAAAAGGAAATTAAAAATATAAAAATGAAAATTTAAAAATAAAAAAAAAACCTTGATTTAATTCAAAATATAAAAACGAAATTAAAAATATATATAAAAAACATCAAGATCATTGATTAAATATTGACTAATTAATAAATTAATCATTAATAAATTAATCAATGATCTTGATGATCTTAAATTAATTAAATTTTCAAATAAAATTAATAGAACATACACTGATTGATTGATTATAAGTTTTCCCAAGCAAAAAAGAAAATCATTTCAAAATTATTTGATTGACTATTTATTAAAAACCGTAAATATTTATCATTTCAAAAATCAAGTGAAAACCGAAAATAATTATTACTACGAAAATCATTTAAAAACCGAAAATATTTTTCCTAAGATAGCAATTACACCAAACAAATATATACTTTACTCTCTCAATAGCTGTTGAAATCCGGAAACATGCGAACAATATGGTGAAAGTTACATCATCTCCTTTCGACCAATATGCGTGATGTGATTTTTTTTTTAAATTTACAATATAGTTAACACAAAATAAAATTTGCATCATACACAAGTGGAAAGATAAGTATATTATTATTCAATTGCATAAACATTCATGTTATTCAAGTCTATTATGTTATTTCACCAGTTTTAAAGAAGCTGCAGAGCATCTCAGAATGATTGAATAAAGCTATTGTCATTCAAATGCCTAATGCACTAACAAATTTGTTTGCAACTCTATTAGTATACTGTCAACCAACAAACGACAACTATGTACATATTAAACCAGTGTCGAAAGATTTCATGCGAGTTCAAACAAAGTCGGTCAAATAAATTATGACCAAAACATTGGAATCCATAAATTATTTTCTAGAAAGCATGGGTAAAGGCTTGACATCTTACGACTTGCCAAGTATACATGAAGACTACACAAAATTGTGGAAAATATACTAAGAGTGATTCATGATAAATTGTCTATAGAGATTCCCCAAGAAGATTACATTTTAGAAGATATTCTTAATTCTGAGCAGCAAAGTGTACTACCAAAAAATTCTCTATTGGCCACAATGCTAAGGTTTTTATTGATGGGCCCGGTGACACAGAAAAAACATATTTATATAAGGCTCTGCTAGCCAATTTAAGAATGAGACAATAGATAGGTATAACAACAGCCAATCAGGAGTTGCAGCTGAAATTATGCGCAATATTTTAATGTAGAGTGGAAATCCAGAATTACTGTGAAAGCAAATCTAATCACATGGGATGAAGCACCAGTGCCAAAGGGCAATTGAGACACCTGACAGAAGCTTAAAGGACATCATGAGAAATTCAAACGCTTTGGAGATGATTTTAGACAAGTGCTTCATGTTCCAAATGAACGATGCTACAGACAATAGAGGCAAGCTTGGTGAATTCATATTTTTGGCCAATGATGGAAAAATTAACTCTTTCCAAAATATGAGAGCAAGAGAATATCTGTATTTCAGTCAATATTCATTAAGGGCGGATTGTGGAGAAGAAACAACAAACACTAAATGGGACATAGAGTTACCGAAAGAAATGGTCATTGAACATGATGAAAATGATGATGAGGTTTCCGAATTCATTTCTATCTTTCCATCTATACATGAGAATGCATTCTCAGCAGAATACATTACAAAAAGAGCAATATTGGCCACGACTAATGAACATCTTGATAAGTTGAAAAATTGATATCAACCTTTCAATAGGATGGATATTGTTTCAACATCTTTGATAAGGCTATTGATGATACTAATGATTATTATCAAGAAAAATTTCTCAACACTTTGACACCAAATGAATTGTCTCCTAACAAATTAGTATTGAAAAAGATTCACTGATAATGTTGTTAAGGAACTTAGATCTAGGAGGATTATGCAATGGTACAATGATGATATGTAAATGGTTCAAAGGAAACCTGATTCATGCTGAGCAAGTTCTAATCCCACATGTTCCATTATGAACGCCTCATTTTACAAGAAAGCAATATCCTATACATCTTTGCTTTGCAATGACGATCAATAAAGAACAAGGACAAACGAAACCATTTGTAAGATTTTATTTGCCTCGACCAATGTTCTCTCATAGACAGCTATATGTTGCATTTTAAGGGGAACTTCAATATCAACAACTTAGGTGTTGATCAAACCCAAAGATCAACTAAAAACACCCACAAATGTTCAAAAAATAATACTATACAAACAAGTTCTATAGTCTTGTGCATAAATATTATAGTCCTTTATTATCATTATTTATTTATTTTCATTAAAAAAATCATACTTACTCATATGAGTTTTTATGGAAAAAAAAAAAGAGGATGACCTTTCTTAATGAAGAATGAAAGCACAAAGTTTTTACACTTATTATTGACCCAATTTTTGCTATGAAAGAGAATGACACGTGAAGAATGAGAGAACACAATATCGACAACTGCATCATTATGCTTTGAGTTCCAAAGTAGAATTTTGTATTTATATAAATTGATATTGTTTTATTTTATATATATTCAACTTCTTACACTTTTATGTTTATCCTGAAATCCATACTACTATCTAACGATATCTGAAAATTTCAATGATGAAACTGGATCATTATGTGGGTACTTAGGCTTCGTAAGGATAATCCAATTACTTGGCTGATGGATTTTGTGATGAATTATAGCTGAGCCAATGTGACTGACTGCCTACGTACCTAGAGGATTCGGGATCAAGTTATTAGTAGAGTTTTTAATTAATGAGGAATGAATCTTTTTATACGATCCATTTTCCGAAAAAGATGCCTTCGAGTACATGATTAAGATCATGACTGAAATGCTGGGACGGTTTACAGTTTGTGCCGTAATGGAGTGAGAATCATAAAGGCATTATTGTGGCAGTTTTAGTCTGCTAAATGACCTGACCAGTCATCTCGAAAACCAGAATTCAGTGATGATGATCTGCACCATATCGCTAGAACGAGAGTTGGGTGACACTTCATATCGAACTGATAAATCTTCATCAAAGTTATCTAAAGTACGCGGCCTTAAATTAGCTGAAATTTTGCGGCTCATATGGTAAGAGGATATGATACGTCGAGTCATACTCACGTCGAAAGCCTCATAGACCTAAGCCAGAACGGAGGTCATAGGTTAAGTCTGATTGGAGATGATGTGGTACTTTCTAAGAAGCGGGAACCCAAAGGTCTCTAACATGAATATGTTTTTCAACTGTCTTTTGAAATTCAAATTTCCATCAACAAAGTAATTCAATTCTTCTTATGAAACCGAAATTCTCCCCGAAATCTCAAGGACTTCTATTGAAGATTAAGGTACCTCAATTTTAGAAGTTTTTGGTCCATTTAAAAGTACTCAACCAGCTCAATAGAAAGGTATAAACTCATATGAGGTTGTGGTAGTACTTCCTGGGGTGGAGGATATTCGGTCATCTCTTACCGTCGATGCTTCCATGGAGGAGATTTTCCAAACTTATGATATTGACCCAAAAATATTCAGTACTCAATTCCTGTCATCTGATGAGAGGGCCAATAAACCTCCTGAAGGTTTCATGGCCGTTTACAAAGAACAATTGATGAGAGGTCTCCGATTTCCTGTGAATCAAGCCCTCTTACATGTCCGGAGATTTGTCCGGTCCAGAGGTTTTTTCAGTATCCATTCTTTTATGCATTAGCTTGTTTATATTATGTTGTAAAAATTGACATGTTTATAAAGTTTTGTTGTTTAGATTCTGTTTGTATTGATTTTTATTTCACAATTGAATTTACAATTGAAACAATTAAAACTCATACAAGGCTATCATCATACACTATACTATTATTTAATGAGTTATTAAACATGTACTTAACGATGTATAACGTCAAATTATGCTGTTAAATTTCATATAAATATATCAATTTAACCAACACCAACACGTGCAACGCACGTGCATTTTGCTAGTATATATAAGGGTGTGGTTTAGGGTATGTCATATATGTATTTTTTCAGTACACCACTTGGTGTATGACGATGCTGGAAACCGTCCAAGAATCAATGCGGGTCAACTCCCTTTGTGATAAAGATCTTAAACCCTAGAACCCTAATTCATATGAAAGAGGGGCGTGTTTTGTTGGGTATTATGAGACTGAGCTCATGAGTTCTTTCTCTCGAGTTACCTACGTATCCAATAGATTAATTGGAATCAAGTCATTCGTAGTTCCTTAGGGTTATTTATATAGCGGGCGTCTTGCCCTAATTATTGCTTTGCAAGTATTCTGATTTATTATTATTCCCTAAGGATATACACACATTAATCCCTATGAATTAGAGATAATTATGGCCATATTTAACTTCAAGATTACAATCTTCATGATTGAGGATTCTTCCCTTATTTATATCTAGCTATCCCGCACGTGGAATAACATCGGGTTGTCAGAGTTGTTTGATCACGGAGTTCTCTTGAGACCTTTTAGGGGGACATTCACCAACATAAAAAGGTGAGAAACTACTGGGTGGTACTACTTCCCACCCGCATGCAGACCATGGAGTGGGCATCCACATACCGTCTAAGGCGGCAGCTTCTATCTATATACGAGTGGAAGAACCATTTCTTCATCCGCCATGACGGACACCTCGAATCGAGGGGTGGAATTATCTTCAACTTCTATCTCTGACGCTAGGTGCCCCACAAGGATTGGTGAAGCATTGTTGAATGATATTGCGGGTCCGGTCTTTTCTCGATTTGGACAATGGCTCGCTAAACTTATCAAAGGCACAGGCGAAATTAGAATTATCTTCGCCGATTCGATTCTCCGGGTCCTGAGCCTTATGACAATGGAGGCTCACCCAAGAAGAGTACACAACAAAGGGGGAATTTACTTAACCTTGCATATTTTGTTGTTTGCACTATTCTTGTTTGTACCGACGCCTTTGTTTCTTTGCGGTGTACGATTTTCTTGATGTTTTCGATCAGGCTCTTGAGGAGGAGGTTGTGTCTGAGCACAATGAACAAATACTGAAGCCAGAGGCTTCTTGGGCTGGTACCGAATAGGAGCAGGGACCAGTTGATCCTGTGATCATCCCTGAGGATCCTCACACCGAGGAGGGTCTTCAGCAAGATGATTTGACTACTGCCGCGCAGTGCACAGAATAACGGGATGATGGCTTGGTCATCCTCGACGTCATTGACCCCGGGGAACAGACCCGACAACACTCCCGATCTGGGTGGAAAAGGTCTAGGTCTGGCCAGGATGCCTCTGAAGGGGCATCCTCTTCTTCAGCTGAGTTCCTATCATAACTCGCGGACATGTATCCGGCCTCTATTGTATGGTTTTTGCTTGTGTTTTTCTCTTATCTTTGTTCTTTTGTTGCCCCCGCCTTGTATTGACCCCTCTTTGGTTCTTTTGACAGTTGTTAAGGCCGGAAAGTGGTCTTACATGACTCAATGATTTCTCCTCTCAAAAAGCTTCTCGGGAAAGGCGAATCGCAAAACCTCCCACCACCCCCAAAAGCTCAGGAAGAATCTTTATCAAATGATGCCCGGATCACCGATCCTGAGAAGATTATGGTGGTCCAACATTTTGAGTTGAACGAACTATGGACTTCAAAGACTTCTCGGGAGGAGGCCTTAGCCAAACTACAAGCAGATCGTGAGGGACTTGAGTCTAAGATGCCTGCTCGGATTGCCCAAGCCATCCACGAGTACAAGAGCTCTGCTCACTTTACTGGGGCCCGGAAGGTTTTACTTGGCTCCATTCTAAGTCAAGTATACACCCTGGGTGTAAATCAGGCCAAAGATCAATGTCCTCAACTGATGATCGAGGCCCTTCAACATGGTAGGCTCTACAAACCAGGTGGAAATCAGCTATACGAGGCCGGTGAAGATCTGGCTGTGAAGTATGGTCGTGACTCCAGCCGCCCGGCATGTTAGTACGTCTTCAACTCGGGGCCCAAGACCACCCTCAGACTACCACATGATTTCGCCGCCAACTCTTAGTCTTTTGTTAGTTTGTTTAAAAACTTAGCTGAAAATCTTGTAATAATCTCCAAATTTTGTTGTTTTCCGTTCTAGACTATTTGTGCCTTTTTGGCACTTGTTTTATAATCAAGTTTTTGCTCACCCACTCATTGCTATTTTTGGATTTTGTTTGCTTTTTCCTTTTGGCTTTCTTTGTGGGTCTTCTACCACGAAGTACATCCTTGGTAAAGCTTTGCTTTTGGAATGAGGTATATCGTTATATACGCTGATAAATCAGTCCCTGAGACTTTGGAAGTATGTTTATTTCAACTTTCTAAGTGATAGTCTTTTGCGTAATTCAGCGCTGATCGTCTGTCCTGCAGACTTGGAGAGTTTGATTATTTCAAACTATCTAAGTATCTCGATCTCGATCGTCTGAGTTTTATATTACTTTGGATTTCAAAACATTTCTGAGTCCTGCATTGCATCTCGGTTCAGATTATTAGTTCAGATCGCCATTGCCTTGCAGGTGTTTTGCCTTTAAACTTTTTTCGAGTCCGACTTGCGGCTCAGTTCGTAGGGTTTGTCCTGTAGACTTTTTGAGTTTGTCCTTTGCAAAATTTTCTGAGTCCGAATGTGGCTCAGTTTGTAGGGTCTGTCCTGCAGAATATTTGAGTTTGTCCTTTGCAAACTTTTCTGAGTCCGACCTACGGCTCATGGGCTTCAGTGGTCTGGTCTCCTGCAGAACTATTTGATTTTTGTCCTTTGCAAATTTTGTGAGTCCGACTGCGGCCTGATTCGTAGGTCTGCATCTGCAGACTATTGAGTTTGTCCTTTGCAAACTTTTTCGAGTCCGTCTCTGCGGCTCGCCGTAAGTGCATCTGTAGACTTATGGAGTTTGTCATTTGCGAACTTTTTCGAGTTTGACTCAAGCTCGCTTATAATGAATCATAGATAAGAAACAACACACATGTACTAAATAAAAATTTATTATATCTCGATGTTTGATTACATCTTATTAAGGCACAAAATATAAAAGAATAATTAATGCATAAACAAAGTGTAAACCCGTCCTACACATAAAAAGTTTTGAGGATTGAGGCATTCCATTCACGTGGTATGGTCCTCGCCATTGGCATCAACTAGCCGATATGCTAATTTCCCATGCACCTTGACCACCTTGTACGGGCCCTCCGAGTTCGGGTCAAGTTTCCTTGAGGTAGTTGCTTGTCGACCTTATTCTTTTCGAGCACTAGATCTCCATCTTTGAAATATGTGTTTAACTCAGAATTGTTGTCTTGAGAGATTATTGCTTATACTTAGCAATTCTTATGAAGGCCACATTCTGAGCTTCTTCCAAGTCATCCTTGGAGTTCATGAGCTCGATTAACTGCTGATCTTTCGAGTAGAGCACTGTTCACAGTGATGATAGCCCGATCTCAGCCGGAATCACTGCTTCGCAACCATATGCTAGACTGATCGGAGTTTTCTCTTATGGCCGAGTTAGGTGTTGTTCTCTACGCCCATAAGATGTTAGGCAAATGCTCGGGTCCAACTTTCTCTTTCTTCCTCTAGCCGTTTCTTGTGCCAATTTTGATCTCGCCTGCTGCTTAGTGCTCGACCGCCTATTAACTTGAGCATAACCAATCGAGGTGAAATGTTGAGTTATGCGCAATTCGGGCACACCATCGTCTCGACAATTCTATCTTCAAATTGAGTTCCATTGTCTAAAATTAGGTTTTTGGTACTCCATACACGCATACTATGTTCTTCCACCAAAATTTTTGTATATGTTTCCACTGTTATGGTAGCCAATGGTTCGGCTTCAACCCACTTGGTGAAATAGTCCACTGCTACGATCAGGAATCAGACATTTTTGGGAGCTCTTGGCAGTGGCCCCATTAGATCTACCCCCCATTGATCGAAAGACCAATGAGTTACCACCGGAACCATGTCTTGGGAGGGCTGATGCGATAGGTTATCGTGCACCTGGACGATTTTCATTTTTCCACCAACTCTTTAGCATCTTCTGACATTGTTGGCCAATAATAGCCGAACAGCCTGCACTTCCTTGCTAAGGTCCGAGCTCCAGGGTAATTTCCACAAATGCCCAAGTGTATCTCTCTGAGAAGGTAGTTCCCTTCTTCACTTGTTACACACCTAAGCCAAGGTGCAATATAAGATCTCATGATAAAGCACATTTTCGAACAATGAATATATGGTCGCTAAGAGTTTCATGTTCCTAGCCTGGATCTGTCTTGAGGTAAGATGTTGTCTTCGAGATAGGACACGATGGGGTCCATCCATATGCTGGCCTGTCTTATCGGCTGTATGACTTGCTGATCGTAGCTTCTCTCCTTCAAGAGCTCCACCAGCCCTCTCTTTTTTGATTCAAAGTTTGAGGCCAATTTTGACAAGGCATCCGCTCTTCTGTTCTCAGTTCGAGGTATTTGGTCGACCTGGACCTGTTGAAATTTTTCTAACCGAAGTTCTAGATCTTGTTAAGTACTTCTTCATTGGCTCTTCTTTAGCCTCACATTCCCCGCTTATATGGTTTACAACGAAGTTGTGAGTCGTTATACACTGCGAGTTATCTCGTCCCCTCGCCTTGCTCGCCAACTTGAGCCCCGTAATTAAGGCCGTTCAGACTACCCGTTATTAGCAACTTTGAAATCAAACCTTAATGCGTAGGGAACTCTTCCCCTTTTTGTACTAACGAAAAGAGACCTGACCACTCGCCTGTCTTTGCTC
Organism: Gentiana macrophylla; assembly: GCA_026214975.1. Classification (NCBI taxonomy): domain Eukaryota; kingdom Viridiplantae; phylum Streptophyta; class Magnoliopsida; order Gentianales; family Gentianaceae; genus Gentiana; species Gentiana macrophylla. The sequence continues at coordinate 26,683,880 of CM047809.1, read as the reverse complement.
ATTTGCACCATCAATATATAAGTTCCATTTCCGCTCTTCCTATTTTGGTGATCGTCTTCTAGTCGCATAGCTATCTATCCTTCACCCAGAAGTCCGCTAAAGCTTTGTGCTTTGGTGGCGATTCGAGGACGATAATCAATGTCATATTTCGCCATTTCGATGACCCACTTTGCTAACTCGCTCGAGGTTTCTGGTCATCCTAAGTTACGCCAGTAGCGATCCGATTAGTCATCGCGTAATCGGATGTGCCTGGAAGTAAGGTCTCAACTTCCTTGAAGCATGCACCTAAGGCCAATGCTAACTTTTCCGCATTTGAATATCGACATCCGGTCCATGGAGTGCTTTTGCTCACAAAGAACACCGTATCTCATTGTCCGTCTTGTTCTTTAACTAGTACTATGCTCAAAGACTTTTTCATATCTTTGCCAAGTAAACGAACATCGGTTATCCTACGAGGAGCCGTTATGGGGCGATTCGGCTAAGTACATTTTAGTTCTTCAAAGGTCTTCAATTTCTCATCCCACCTGAAAGAGGCTAGCTCCTCTCGTAATTTTGAAAAAATGCAAGGCACACTGTCTTTGATCTCGATAGAAACCTGTTCAAGGCCGTTATTCATCCCGTTAGACTATACCTCTTTGATGCTTTTGGCGGGGACATTGTCTTCAAGGCATCAATCTTATCTCAGGTTTGCTCTAATTCCGTCTCACAGATATCATGTATCCTAGGAATTTCCTTGATCGACCCCAAATGTGCACATCTTTGGGTTGAGATTCATCCGAGTTTTCCTTAGAACTCCAAACACTTCCCGACATCATTCAGTATTGATCAAGAGACACGCTCTTGATTGGGAGGTCGATCCACGATACCTCCATATATCTACCGATCTGGTCGGCAAAAATTGTGTTTACAACCCTCATAGGTTACTCCTACATTCTTTAGGCCAAAGGGCATGGTGACGAGCAAGACGTCCTGAATTGTGTTACAAAGCGCGTTATTTCGCATCTTCCGAGTTCATTATGATCTGATGGTAACCTTTGTATGCATCTAAGAATGCGAACACCTCAACCCCATTTGTTGAGTCCACTAGTCGATCGATCTTACGCAGATCATAACAATCCTTCGGACATGCTTTGTTTTGATAAGTGAAATCAACACACATCCTCCAACTCCCATCCTGGCTTATTGACCAAAGATTGGGTCGCTTAAACATTCTAGGTATACAACTTCCTTCATTATGTTGGCCTGCAACAACTTGGTCACCTCCTCGTTAATTGTCGAGATACGCCAGAGGCAAAGTGCCTTTTCTTTTGGTGAACAGGCTTGCATTCAGATCTATGTTTAACCTCGTGAATCGCCCAACTCTGGAGATAATCCTGGCATATCATCCGCCTTCCATGCGAACACTCTGCGAATTCTTTCAAGAGGTTTATCAGAGATTCTTTGTGTAAGGTCGGGATCCATGCCCCACATTAATCAAGTCAAGTCCTCCTGTTCGTCCCCATGACAAAAATTCTCTGCCTACGATCTTGAGACGACCAGCTCTCTTCTTCATCCTCGAAGTAGTTCTTCAAAACTCAAGCGATGAAACATCATTTTTCCACTTACCTTCATGTGGTATGCAGTCCTCTCGGCTGTTTCCACATCCCCTTTAATTTCTATTGAACCTTCTCCATTTGGGATTTTCATGCGATAATGGGTGGTGAAATTACAGCTCGGAGATTGATAAGTGCTGGTCTTCCTATAATTACGTTGTATGCTAATGGTTCCTTTACCACCATATAATTTACCATTAGGGTCCTACCCTTGGTCTCTTCTCCAAAAATGGTAAAGAGCTTGATCACACCCTGTGGATGAACTGGGGGTCCGGTGAAACCGAACAGAGGAGTGGAAACGGGAGTGAGATCGGCATCCTCAACTTCATCGCTCGAATATGATGTAGTAGAGGACATTTACGGCCGGTGTCCATGCATATTCGCTTTGTTCGTTTTTTTCGATCACTTCTTCTATTACCAAGCCTTCATTGTTAACTACCAATGGTAGTGAATCCTTGGACCATAAACCACCTCTCCCGACATTCTTTGCCTTTTCTTGAAGAAGTGGGGTAGTAAAACTCGCTCGTTCATTCGTGTCTTGATGAATCATATTGATCGTGTTTACAAGGCGGTTGTCCAATTGACCATCAGGATCCGGTGAGTGATCCCTTCTTCTTTGATACTCTTCCCTGTTTATATCTATCTTTGTTATTCCGATGCTTGAACTCACGTCGTCCACATGGTTTGCCTGGTGAGACCGATCTATGACCTCATCAAGCTTTCCTCCATTATCGTGCAATGTCTCTCTTTCGAGATCCATGTAATGCTTTGAATCATGACCAACATCCTTGTGATATTTACAGTACTTGTTGGGATCTCTTTTGTCTCTAGGCCCCCTCATCGGTGGTGGGACCCTGGCTAAACCTTTTCTTTCCATGATCGCGAGGACTCCGCCGCAAGATCATTCAATGGAATAAAGTCCACATCTCTGAGCTCTTTCTTTCTAGCCCGATCTGAGATGGGCGTAGTTACCCGATCCCAAACTGACTTTCACTTTTTATCTGTCTTGTCCTCGGACTTGTTCTTCTTGCCTTCACCTCTTTCTGAATCTCTTTTGAGTCGATTTGCTTTTTCTCCCTGGCAATGTTTATAGGCCATATCTAAGCATTCCTCCATTGTCTGAGTGAGTTTGTTGTTCAACTTTGCATGCAGCCGTCCCTCTCGCAGACCTGCAACGAAAGAGGTGACCAGCAGTCGATCATCTGTATCCCGCACCTGTACGTATTCTTCATTAAAACGCTTTATAAAGTGCAATACGGACTCATCATGCTTTTGCCTCAAAGTTAAGAAATGAGTGCGCTTTCTAGAACGGACAAGTTGCGATTAAGGCATGGGACGAACTTTCAAGTTAATGTCCCAAAGTCAGAGATCGACCTAGGGAGAATCTTATTGAACCACTCTCTGGCTCTTCCTTTTAGCAGTGCAGGAAAGGCTTTGCACATCATTTCATCTGAGGCGTTGTACAAGTTCACGTGTGAGATGTCTTGGTACATATGAACATATGGATCATAGACCCATCATATGAATCAATCTTAGGGATATTGAACCCCACCGGTCGAGGATAGTTGTCGATGTGCTCGATGAAATGGCGACGCCAGAGCGAGATCGTCTCGATCGTCTTCGAAAGCGAGCGCCCAGATTCGGCCTTGGCCGTGTCGTTAGGTTGGCGCGCATTCCCATCCCGAGTACGGAGGCGGATTCAACGACCTCCGGCTTTCTCGAGCACATTGATGGAGATTGGTTTTCAAACTTATGGGGTTCCTTCCTTTGAGGTTTCATCCATAATTGCCTTAATAGTGGTATTGTCTAGATTTTCAAGGACTTAATCAAAGCTTGATTGTTTGGGTCCGGAAAGGCCGGATCGGGTGGTCATCGATGAGGTTTGCCTTCTTTTGAGCAATCAGTAGCACAGGTTTCTCCCTTGGCGGTTGAAGTTGTTCCCCCCTTCTGAGTTGGATCCGTTGTCTTTTTCCCTTGGTTCTTTGGTGGTTCCATGGTTGCTTACGAGGTTTCTAGGGTATTTTGATCGTTTACTGAAAGAGGCCCTCCTTCTGGCGCCAATTGGCGATCTTTGAAACCGTCCAAGAATCAATGCGGGTCAATTCTCTTTGTGATAAAGATCTTAAACCCTAGAACCCTAATTCGTATGAAATAGGGGCATGTTTTGTTGGGTATTATGAGACTGAGCTCGTGAGTTCTTTCTCTCGAGTTGCCTACGTATCCAATAGCTTAATTGGAATCAAGTCATTCATGGTTCCTTAGGGTTGTTTATATTGGCGGCGTCTTGCCCTAATTCTTGCTTTGCAAGTATTATGATTTATTATTCTCTAAGGATATACACGCATTAATTCCTATGATTTAGAGATAATTATGGACATATTTAACATCAAGATTACAATCTATATGATTGAGGATTCTTCCACTTATTTATATCTACCTATCCCAAGACGTGGAATACGCAGTGGGGGTTGTCTTTGGCGTCTTGCGTTCGGCTTGGCCACTATGGCCGATCCGAGCATTTCCTCTTAGCGGACCTTATCCGACCAGGGGGTGGCTAGGCAGAACTTCTACCGATCTCCCACCCAGGGGTAAGGGACACCGCCTGAGGTATGTTTTAGGGCACCTTGCCCTGAACGCATACTATACTTAGAGGGCCGATCATTAATTGCTTGTCTTTCAAAGATGATACGTGGCCTTGATTCGGGTTGGCCATAATAAATATAATAATTGGTCTCAACAAAATAATATAATTATGAATTAATTCTTTTATATAGAAATATATATACGTAAAATTGATCCCGTAATATTCGTTTATTGTTCCAATAATCAATAATAATTAAATAGAAAATATAAAAGAGAATATTTTTTCATACAGAAATATTCGAATCAGTAAACTGTGGAAGTGGTCAATTAAGGAACAAATATAGGCACGTGATTATCCCCATCTTTGTTTACGGGGATAAATACATCAGCAATATACATATACACCGATACACACAACACTAGAGTTTCAACTTTGAAACTTAAACTTTGATTAGAAAAATCCATATATAATATATGTTCATATAATGGATATAACAATATCAAGCTTATAATATAAGATAAATAACTATTTCAAAGACCCCTAAAATCTAAATTAAATGAATATATATACATGAACAAAGTCTGTGTCTCAATCTAAAAACCTTGAATTTGATGCAGGTATCTAGATGAAATGATGATAAGTTATCAATTTATATAAGATAAATAATAGTAACTTCAAAGATAAATATTGAGATGAGTGAAACTAATTTGACTATGTTCGATACAGATCCCTTTGTCACCAAAATAATGTTCCATATTCTTTTACTACAAATGAAGATGAACATATTTGCTGAAATCCAAACAATCAGTTTTGCGTGGATTAACAGTCGATGTGACAAGCTTGCTTTCAATTGGACCAAATGGAAGTCGTATCCGATAGACGCTCATAGTAAGACATATTTGATGATCTCTTTTGCAGATTGTAGTTTACTAGACTGTTGTATTGTTTGGAGTTTTATTCTACATGTACTATCCCTCTCTAGCATCTTGTTAGAGAATTCACATTAATAAAATATTTATTGTCGATAAAAAAAGAAAAAAAATTGAATACTTTGACTATAATCGACAATCGACATTGACTTCATATTCATTTACCAAAAAAAAAAAAAGAATTACTTAAGACAGTGATGTAGATCAAAGGGAGTTTAGACATAGTACATCCGTCTTAAAATATAATTCCGTTTAGTTTTTTGGTTTTATCCCATATATAAGCCAATTTAGATAATCAATAAAGGATTTATTACATTTTTCTCCTTTTACCTCTCATTTATTTTTATCCACTCACTTTTCACTGCTACACATTTATTACATTCAAAGGTCATTTTAGACTTTTTAATCAGAATTAATGACACATAACATATTTAACCAACTATCTTGATCCGTGTGAAAATACCTAAATAGACTTACATTTTGGGATGGATGTAGTAAATTTTTATCTGTATAAAAAAAAAAAAAAAGGAAGTAAATGTAGATGAAAGGGATGACATTATTGTTTTTATCATTAAAAATATTGAATGATTTGGAGTTTGTGTGTACAGATTTTTAAGACCAATTATATGTACAAATAATTTTTCAAAAAAAAAAAAAAAAAAAAAAAAAACAGCCGCTGACTGTAAACCTACAAAGCAGATCTAGTAGCAGACTAATTAACAAAAAATTTAAATTTGATAAGCCAATGAATTATAATATACGGAGTATAAAATGAAAAAAGTCAAGATGACACAAACCATGGAGAAAAAATGCGGTAGAAAATTTAAATCCAACAATGAACAATAACCCCGTACTCTGAGGAATGAATTCAACGAGCTGGCAGTTGTCATTGCTTTGAATTTTTCTTATTTCTGATGCTGATTTACTTGTAATCTTTTTTTACTTTTTTGTTTGACTGAGCTTTTAAGTTGCTTGCACTTATACATACGCTGATTTATATTTTATTGGACATTGTTATTAGCACCACACCATCCTATTGAAATATACTATGGCACCACATCTTTTAATGATACTTTCATAATCTTTATTGGCACCACACAATTAATTACAATTTTACCACATTTACATCATCCATCCTCCTCCGGCTGCTACCTCACCGCCTCAAACCACCGAAGCATAAATGAAAGCAAACATAAACAAAAAAAAAAAAAAATTATATTATTCCACCTTCAAACATTTTCACTAATCTCGTAACCAGCATTTACCAAAAACTGAGAACAAGAAACACAAAATAAACAAAAAAAAAAATGTCGGCCTACTGGAGAGGGGGTGCGGAATAGTGGTGCTTGAATATTATTTACAGCTTTTCATTTCAAAAAAAAAAATGTTTTTCATAAGAAGATGGTATGGAGATGAAGGTGTACAAATAATGAAAGATGAAGATGGAGAAGGCGGTAGGATTTCTTCACCGCCGCCGCCGGATGAGCTGGGTTTATGAAGTCATCGTTAAGAGGTTAACGGGAGTGGCTATGATTTTATGGAGGAAGATGGGTTAGTTAAGTTTTAACAAAAAGGTTCACTACAAGAATTGCAAGCTGAACGGACAAACTTTAAAGGGACTAATTAAATGAATTCAAAAATAGTCAAAGTTTTGTGTGGATTTTTTAGAGCGAAACTTTAAAGGGACGACAGTGTCGTCCCAATAAATAAAATATTAACCCCACCGTGCCAGCTTGGATTTCCATGTGGACAGGATTATTTAAAGGGACGACATTGTCGTCCCATTAAACATTTTTCAGAAAATAATATGTTATATAAACGAAATTATAAAATTTGGGTTTGTAAGAACGACAATTGTCGTACCTTAAAAGGAAATAATTTTTTTTTAATATAAAACGTTGTGTTAATAAATAAGATTCAGTTTTTATATAAAATTCTCATTTGAAAGGACGACATTGTCGTCCCATTAAACATTTTTCAGAAAATAATATGTTATATAATTTTTTTTTTATAAATTGGGTTTGTAGGGACGACAATTGTCGTCCCTTTAAAGGAAATGAATTTTTTTATTAATATAAAACGTTGTGTTAATAAATAAAATTCAGTTTTTTAATAAAATTCTCGTTTGACGGGACGACGATGTCGTCCCTTTAAATAAAAACAATTTTTTTAATATACATATTCTAATAAAAATTGCGTTAAAAATATAAAATACATTATTTTTTATAAAAATTCTTTTATCGAACGATAATACATGTGATTCTGATAATACTCTCTACTACAGATTGTCAATTCGTTATCGAGGGATTGATTTGAATCTCGGGGTTCGTTAATGAGCGATTGATCTCAATCCTGAGATCCGATATCGATTAAACGATTTCAAGCCGATATCTTTCTTTGTAAATCAATGTGATAGTACTATCTACTATAGATCGTCAGTTCGTTTACGAGCGATTGATTTGAATCTCGGGGTTTGTCACCAAGCGATTGATCTCAATCCCGAGATCCGTTATCAATTAAGCGATTTCAAACCGATATCTTACCTTACAGATCATTCGTATAGTACTATCTACTATAGATCGTCATGTCGTTAACGAGCGATTAACTTAATCTCGGGGTTTGTCACCAAGCGATTGATCTTAATCCCGAGATCCGTTATGGATTAAGCGATTTCAAACCGATATTTTTCCTTACAGATCATTATGATAGTACTCTCTACTATAGATCGTCAGTTCGTTATCGAGCGATTGATTTGAATCTCGGGGTTTATTCACCAAGCGATTGAACTCAATCCCGACATCCGTTATCGATTAAGTGATTTCAAACCGATATCTTTCCTTATAGATCATTCTGATAGTACTCTCTGTTGGAAGTAGCGTCCGAAAGATAATTTCTGTAATTGTTTTTAGAATTAATAAATGACAGATTTATTCTCATCTTATTATTTGGTTCGTGCTTATAAGTAATACGCTGCTGAAAACCCCTAGTTGTATCAAATGTAGCCATATAACTTAGTGTGTGTCACACATGAAGATTAAGTTTATGGTGATACATTTGAAATGTTAGAGCTTGGTGAACTTAATCAAAGTATTGGGTCTATTGATTAAACCACCATTAATGCATGAGAACATTTTATGGTGTGACCGCCCTATCGGGACCGTCGACATTGGTTGTCTAAGTGGGGCATTTATATATGATGTAGTCATACATAATTTGGACCGATTTAATCTGAGTTTCTCATATAATTCCGTGATTGAGATTAATCCTGAAGTGATTACAGACTCCTACTTGTTTCAGGATATGGTTTGATGTGTTCCTTAAGGATCGCTAAGAGGTGCGGTCCGAATCACTTTCACGTTGGCACTATTCTGGAATGAGTGAGAAGTGTGTGTCTCAAAGATATAGAATCTATTCCTTCCTGAGGGAAGTAGAAAGACAATCCCCTTATTTGTTGATCCTAGAAACTGATCGATCCGCGGAGTTCGTATTGGTTATAAACTAATTGTTCACTAGTGGATTAATGGTAAATATGGATTAGATGTATTGAAGAAGGTTTACGGAAATAATCCCGCTTCATTACGGATAGTCTATGGAGGGTTAGTTTATATGTAATGATTATATCAATGGACACTTATCGACTCGACTCGACGTTTTGAGAATAAGTTATATCTATAATCGATAGAGTTCAGTTTCGGATTTATAGTGACGTAATTCCGGAATTAATAAGTTTAGTAGAAATATTCAGTATGATGAATATTTTATTCATTTTATTGTAAATTTTCTTGGTTATGGAGTCGATGGTTAGGGTTTGGCTCACAACATGCGAGTGATTTCTTGTTTTATGGAACCTCGAGAATAAATTAAATAGTTGGTCTATTTAATGAATATGCAATATTATTTATTTGGTAAATAATATGTAAAATAGAAAAGACATTTTCTATTAAAAATGACAAATTAATGGCGCCACATATTATGGATATATTAGGAGAAGAAATTTTCCGAGATTATCTTATATGTGTAATTGATTAATTATCTATTTGTTGGATAATTAATGGAAAAATTAAGAGATTTATTTTTTGGGAATTATCGCTTATTTTTATAGCAAAAATATATTTTCCTTTTGGGAATCGGTAATTGTGTTGTGAAAATGATATTTCTCTTGACAAGTTATTTTCCTATATAAAGAGAGTTCCTCCTAACACAAAATACAACACAATTTGCGCCACCAATTAATAAAAGGAAGAAAAATAATTTCTTGCCTTAGTCATTTAGAGAAAGAAAAACCTAGGTTTTTTCTTGTGCATATTCGAGGAGGTTCTACGTTGAGGATTGACGTCCACCAGTCGTCGCTAGGAGATACAATCCAGAAGATTGTGGCTTCTCCCTTTTTGTCGAATTTCTCATCTCTTTCCGTTGAGGTAAATGTACTAATCTTCTTGTAGATTGTTAATTAATTATGTGAAAAATCGTGGTAATATCGCATGTGAATTTAATTCGCAGCTTCCGTTGTGCATGATCGAGCGTCTCGATCAGTGCTGTGAATCAGATCTAACGATCCAATTATGGATCGGATCCGGATTCGGGTTTTACGTATATTAGAACTTGTGGTATCGAGAGACAAGTTAAAGCGATTTTGCGATCTTGGTTGCATAATTAATTAAAAAAGAGTGGAATTGAATAAATATTGCATCTTTTATATTTTTGTGTATATATGTGTGGTTGAATGATTTGGTTGTGAGATGGATTGGGGTTGGTTCGCATTTCACAGTTAGATACATTAAAACCCGTTTTTTAGGTATAGGAAATTGTTGTATTTATTTTGCAGGAAATTTTTATTTTATTTTTTTGGATCCAAATTGTTTTGGACATAGGATGCATAGTTGTATTTTTTTATATTTTTTCCTCGGCGCTGTTGCTGTTGCTGGAAGATGATCAAATTGGAATTGGAACGCTGATGTCATCATGACATCAGCACTGATAAAAAAAAAAAATTAAAAAAAAAAAAAAACCGACATGATGATTCAAGGAAGGCCCTCTGAATCACTAGGCTGTGAAGCAATCTGAAGAGTTTTGGATCAACTAATTTATAGCGGCTTCTGTAGATAATTAGTTAACCATTAGCTTTGGTTTAGGACCTTTCTTATATAATAGATTGATCACGAGTCACCAAGCGATCCATCTCGGTGTTTCTTTTACGTATTTATTTTCTTATTTGATAATTTATGTGAGATAAGCAATGCCATGTGGCGTATCATCATATTCATGAATTCCACTCTCCAAGATATGCATACATGTAGATAATTCATCGTTATATTGATTAGGCATGTATGAGACGTAATAAATTTAGATTAATTTAGGTAATTAAATTAATTAAAACAAATGGAATTTTATCGGGATATAAAATTCACATGATAAAATAAAATTTACCCGGGAAATTTATTTTGTGATCTAAAAATCATTCGTGGATTTTAATTATGTAGTGACTACATAAAAGAATTTTAATAATTGAAAATTTTGAAAATCCGGAAAAGTTGGACACCAACTGAGCAAAAGGTTCAAAAATTGGTTCGGGCGGTCAACAGGGCTTCGGCTCGACTCGACTTGTCCGTCCAAGTACAGGGTTAGCCACGGGGGTCCGGCAAGGTCAAGCTATCCGGCGAGCTGAGGCTCAATGGGGCAACCTTAGCCCGATTTTCAACCCAGCACCCGCACACGTACGACGTTAGCGTCGGGGGTCCACAAGGTCAAGCTATCCGGCGAGTTTCGGCTCAATGGGGCAGCCTTAGCCCAATTCATCCAACAGTCGTATATGAACCAACGAAGAGGACGGTTCGGCTTAGCCAATCCCGACACCGTTCGGTGAACTCGGTTAAAGCTCAGCCAGGATTTAATACCGATAAGTTGGTGATTGCTTTTCAAGATTTATTGTTCTCAAATTATTGAGATAAAATTCTACGATCCAAAAATTTTATCATGACAAAATTAGGATTATAAAATTCTTCGGGAATATTAATTGTGTAGTGTCTACACGAAAGATTTCTAAATTTTTGATAAATTGGAAAATCATGAATATAGTGTCACTAGTTAGACGGTATTTGGAACCGATAAACTAGTGGGAGCTTTTAAATTTTATGATTTATTGTTTTGAATTATTAGAAAATTCATAAAGTCCTAATGAATTGGGATTATAAAATTCTTGGTGAATTTTAATTGTGTAGCATCTACACAAGAAATTTTGATAAATCCATAAAATTGGAAAATCGTGAATATAGTGACACTAGTTAGACAGTATTTGGAACCGATGAACTAGTGGGAGGATTAATTAAATATTCACGATTTATTGTTTTTCGGATGATTAAGAAATTCTGAAAATCCTGATAAGACTACCTATTTTTCAAAATAACGAGTGGGAGCGGGGAAGGTGACAACTGACCCCACGGCCTCTACTATTGACACAAGCACCGTGAGAGAATGGTGACGCCTCGTGCCGCTTTGATTTCGGCCCCCTTCGGATGGCCTTCACCGCTATCAAAATTCAAGGCTTGGTTTCCGAAAGGATAGGATTTTGAGTACTCGTCAGGTCAACGACCTACCGCGGCATACTCGGGGTCTACTTAAAAATCTGAAACAGTAGGTCACACTCAAAAGGGTATTTTTAGAAATATCTTGGTTGAAAAAGGAAGGTAATCAACAATTAAATCGGGATGTCTGATTCTCAGTTAATTGTTGAGAGAGATTGTCTCAGTTTAATCATCACCTCTTTGACCTACCCGTCGGCGGCACTGAGTTGTGAGATTAAATCCTTGGAATGGTAGGATAAACTGCATGCATGACATCACGTTTATAATTCCTAAAATTTATTATTTGTTGTGGTGTATGATTTGATTTATAATTATGTCATAATTTATTTTTGCAACTACATATTATCTCATGGTATCTAAACTGCTAAACATGATAAATTGACTGATGATGACTTCGTAAAAGTGGAAAAGTAACAAGAACGTTGAACTCAATAATCGAGAATGCAAATTAATTTTTCGGAAGAGGATGTTCCTCTTAAGCCTTCAAACTTAAGTGACATTAATAAGAATGTCACTACTGTCACTTGTGTTGAACGAGAGATAAAAACAAAATTAGCTCAAAGATGACGAGAATGATTTGGTATCAATCTCACTAGACATCCCACAGTTCACGAGTAGTGTCTACTCAAATGAACTGCTAGTTCACGGCCATTTCCTTTATAAAAAAGCCAAGAATGGGAAGGTAAATGTCTAAAAGTGCAAGTCATCTAAACTAAATAAGTTAAGGCTAAACCGAAATATTAATGAGAGAAATATAGGATAAGAAAAGTGATTTCGGATCACTAACCTATGAGTCCTTAGAGACTTTCTTAACCGAGTATTTTTGACTCGAAAGCTAAAGTTCTTATGCAATAACAAAGTAGCCGAGCATTCATGATAAAAGAGTATACAACGGGTAGTTATTTCAGCTGAGATAGTGGGAGTGATATAAGGAAGGAAATTTCGGATTTTAGTCCTTGAATATCACAGAAAAATTAATTTTTGTTTTCAGTTTCGTTGGAACAAAAGGATTCACTTGCAAACCGATAATATAGTTGCCTTAAAGAAATTGAATATGACACTTGTATACGATTCTGAGACTCGGAATTTTGTCTGATAAAGTCAGATCCACTAAGTAATGCTGAAAAGGTATATGTAACACAACATGAACTATTAAGACAAATGGCTTCCGTATTTAGATGAACGATTCTTTAGCATTTATTAATTAGTGCATATATCCTAAAGATAAGATCTGAATACTGGCTAAGGGTGATTCCTATCTCCCAGTCTAAGAACACTATCTCAAAGGAAAATGACTAAGTAACCTTTCAATTTGGAAAGGGTAATAGATCTGAAGAAGTATCACAACTTGTTCATATTGACCTTTGGGGTCTTATGAAGATATGAGCTAGTGGGAGCTTTTGAGAAGTGGACATTTTGTCTGATAGCTGCTCGAAACGCCGATTAGTTTATCTAAATATTTAGAGGAATCTCTGATTACCAGAGAAACGAGTATTCCATGCTCAGATATAGGCTATAGCATAGTTATGGCACTGATGCTTGGCCTACTGTTAAGGGTGAATTTATACGATTTATAACACTATGTTTTATGATAATTTCCCCCATATTTGTATTAATTTGCATAAGAAACGTGTGTTTAATGGAAATATTGATTAAATGATATTTTAGATGAGTTAATCGCAAAATAGGTTGATTTATGTGTTTTAATTGTGGTTTTATGATTATTTGGGCATTATTACATTTTGTGATGTTTTTATGTGTTATAGGTGCGTGCTTGATGCTCAAATGATGATCAAAAAGAGATAAGAGTCGAAATATATGATGATAAAAGAGATAATGAAGGAATTGACAAGAAGAAAAAGAGATAGAGATCAAGAAATCGAAATTGATCATATTGGGTGGCGTCTGGTCCCGCCCGGTGGGCGGGCGTCGATGAGACCGACGCAGCGTCGGTTGAGAAAGTTGATTCAGGATGTTTGGACGCTGAAGTGGACGCTGGCTGAACGAGCGTCTGGTCATGACTCGGCCCGATTTGAAGTTCTATTGAAGAGTGGACGGGCGTTCAAGGAACCAGACGGGCATCCGGTAGCCGACTTGCTGAAACCGACTTTAAAATCTATAAATAGGCGGCTGTTTCTCAATACAAACCATACCATACACTCATTCTTCAAAACCCTAAATCTAGGGGCGGCTTTAGGCTGCGTTTTTCTTCTTTTATTCCAGTTTTTATGCACTTTAGATCTAGATTAAACTAGTTACTTTTTATGCACTGTTTCTGCAAATTCGAGTTGCTGAGGATGTTTAGAGGCTAAAAGCTTCATCAAACGAGTATTGTGAAGCCATCCAACGATTGTTGATTTCGTTTTCTTGGTTGTCTTGTGAGTTTTTATTTAAAGGTTGTTTCTTATTCATGTTTATTACGTTTAATTGCTTTTACATCGGAAGATATGCATGTGTGATTGTTTATTGTTGATGGAAATCTTAATAAACCCTAGATCATCATGAATAAGAATAGTAATTCGAATCTATCATAACGGAAGTTAATAGGTTTAATTGCTAGATTATAAACATAAAGTTTACACCCTTGATTAGTAAACGCGTTAATCTTACATCGGAAGATAATAGATTAATAGATGAACTTTCTAAGGAATTAGGGTTCATAATTAGATAAGGTGAATCACAACCTAGATAAAAACCACAATATAATCGAGATAGGAAATCAATGCTTGTTGGATAGGTGGATCAATCCTCGTTTGTTCGTTATAAACTTGATTTAAATCCTTAAAACTTGAATTTGTTTAGTTAGTTCACTTTTATTTGCATCTTAGATTAGTCTAGTTAAAGGTTCGCAACCCGTATTCTTCCTAGCTTTGGATTACATCCTCTGTCTAGTTTTATTTTCTGTTTTGTTTTGTTTTATTCGCTGTTTAGTTTAGTAATCGTTACATAGGTTAGTTAGTTAAACAAAAACTAGGGTTAGCAATCGCCAGTTCCCCGTAAGATCGACCCGGCATTAACCACTATTACTACGATCCTTATACTTGAGGTTAACCGGATTATTACTTGTTTATATAAAATCCGTGTCTATTATTAGCGGCCATTATCACAAAATCAGTGATTTCCTTTGCTAAAGCCAGGACTTATCCAGATGATGCAGCATGCATCAATTTTTCATGGCTACCAATCAGAGAATCCGCATACCCACTTACACACATTCTTAGAGATATGCGGTACTACACGCATCCAAGGAGTAAGTGAGGATGCTATCAAGCTAAAACTTTTTCCTTTTTCTTTGAAAGGAGAGGCTAAAGAGTGGTACACCTCTCTCCCTTCTGAATCTATCACCACCTGGGCAGAACTCGAAAAGGAGTTCTTGAGTCAATATTTTCCACCTTCAAAGACGGCCCAGTGCTTAAACGAAATATTCACTTTCTATCAGAAAGAGAATGAATCTTTCTTCGAATGTTGGAAGAGATTCAAGTCTCTTCTTAGAAAGTGTCCCCACCATGGCTTGCCACTGGAAAGGCAAGTCAATACATTCTTCAGTGGATTGACCGAGATCACCAAAGGCATGGTCAACAGTTCATCTGGTGGGGCGTTTCTGAAGAAAACACCTGAGGAGGGATGGGCACTGTTTGAGGACATTGCAAAGTATAACTACGCCCCCTCTAATCAAGCAATCCAAGCACCTCCTCCTCCCAAGGTTGAGGAAGTCAATTTGCAAAGTTTAATCGCCATGCTGCACCTACCTCCGGGTGAAACGATTTCATTGAAAGGATAAACCATGTATTGTCTTGTATAGTTACTGATATGCCACATTAAACTGCTTAACTCGATTAAGATATCGGTTGCAAAATAACGGTTTACATTATTGTGTAACACCGATAAGTCTACCTAGAAGATGCCTGTGAATTTGTGGATAAGGAGTGAATTACATTTACCCCACTTCCGCAAATAGAGGCGTTTAGCACTTATGCTTGAAGGTAGGATTGGATATTTTGCATATACGTTCAGATGGTAACTGTTCGTAAAATATCTTAATGCAATGAGTAATGGTTGGTTATAAGATTCTTAAGATCGGATAGTGACTGTTACTCTGTTACATCCTATCTAAAAGAATGATTAAATAACAACCGTAGACCTTGAAGAACAGTTACTCAATGAGTTACTATCTGATTTAATCAGACCACATCCAACATTGGTTTTTGGAGATGACACTGATAAATACTACTGAACTGGATAAGAATATCAATCCACCCAAATGCAGTGGGAGTATGGTTTAACCATTGACCCATTGTGATCATGCATATTTTACAGTTTAATAGGGGTGATTGATCACCTATGGTCTTTTTGGGAAGACTGTATAGGATTCTGACAATAGAAGGTTGGTTTAAAGCCATAAACCTGTATATGGATTTTTGGTACTCCAGTTCTGTTAACGATCTTGTAGAACCACCTGAGTGTCTCAGGCCCAGTGGGAGTAATTGGATCTACATGATAAGAATGAATGGAAAGTTTATCCTTCAAGGAAAAGCCAGGTGGTCTAGGGGTAATTCCCTGAGAAGTAGATAGTTCAATAGGGGTGATGCCCTGAAACTTTCTCACCACTCAGCCTTGCTTAACTACATGAAAAGCTGAAATACTAACAGGGGTGATGCCCTGAAACTTTCTTGCCATACAAGGGAGCTCGAATTCATTCAGAAAAGAAGGGTTTTAGCTTAAATCCAATGGCAGATTGACTGCCTGTGCTTACATCCATTGGAGGATTAAAGAAAACCTCTAGGTCATTAAAATTCACATGTATTGAAATGTGTGGGCTTGACTAGAATATTGATGAGTCTTTTGTAGACTGGAGAATCAATATTGGTAAAGTAGTAGACGTTAGTGTTAATAAAAGATAACACTGCAACAGTTGGAAACAACATGGGTGTGTTATCTGAAATCAGGAACTGGCTTGCCATGCTTCTCTAATTTAGAGAAGTAGACTATATTCTTAGAATTTGATTCGATCGAATTCATGAGAACAAGTTGTTGGCAATATCCCATCCATCTTATTGGTTAAAGATGATAATGCATTTTCGAATGCAAAATTCAACGAGAGGTTTCCTACCCAACCCCTCACGGAATAATTCTCTTAGTCTTCGGATATAGAGAACATGGGATAGATTCTCTTTTGGATAGAGAAAGTCAGGTTATTAAAAGTCAATAAAAGTCGAGTCTTGGATTCGGACGTTGAAAGCAGTATAGTGCATCCTAAAGTATCTTGAGAGAACGAGGAATCGTATGCTTGTCCATTTGGGGGAGAACCTGAGTGTCGTTAACTACACTGATTCTGATTTTTTGTCGGATTAAGGATGATCGTGAATCGATCTCAGGCTCAGTGTTTACTCATTATGATGGAGCTACAGTTTGGAGCAATCCAGCACTGCCAATTTGACTCTGTTAGTCGAATACATAGCAGCTTTTGGAGCAGTTAAAGAGGCAGTGTGGCTTGAGAAGTTCTTTGTTGGATCAGGAAGTGATTCCAAGTCTCGATGAGCCGATATCATTTTACTGTGAAAACATTTGAGAGGTAGCTCATGCAAATGATCTTCACAATCACAAGAGGTCTAAAGCATATTGAGAGAAAGTACCACCTAGTCAGACAGATCGTGCAAACAGGCGACGTATCGGTCCTAAAGATAACCTCGAGCCGACAACCTAGCTGATGAGTTTACCAAGTCTCGTGGCATCCAGTGTCACTGATAAGCGCTTAGCGGGTATGAAATTATGAGATATGTCTCATCTGCTTTAGAGCAAGTGGGAGAATATTGTGGATAGATAGAATAAGGGCAAGGTGCTATAAAAACAATTATTGCTTGTCTTTACGGGCAAGTGGGTGATTTTTAGATGTAGAGTGCCCGAAATACAATTGTTGCTAGTCCTTACGGGCAAGTGGGAGATTGTTGGAAGTAGCGCCCGAAAGACAATTTCTATAATTGTTTTTAGAATTAATAACTGAAAGATTTATTCTCATCTTATTATTTGGTTCGTGCTTATAAGTAATACGCTGCTGAAAACCCCAAGTCATATCAAATGTATCCACATAACTTAGTGTATGTCACACACGAGGATTAAGTTTATTGTGATACACTTGAAATGTTAGTCCGTGGTGAACTTAATCAAAGTATGGGGTCTATTGATTAAACCATCATTAATGCGCCCAGAACACTTTATGGTGTGACCGTCCTATCCGGACCGTCGACATTGGTTGTCTAAGTGGGTCATTTATATATGATGTAGTCATATAGGACTGGACCGATTTAATCTGAGTGTCACATATAATTCCGTGATTGAGAAATCTTATTAAATCACAAGATGATCATATATGGATTAACCTTAATCCTGAAGTGATTACAGACTCATACTTGTTTTAGGATAGGGTTTGATGTGTTCGTTAAGGATCGCTAAGAGGCGCGGTCCGAATCACTTTCACGTTGGCACTATTCAGGAATGAGTGAGAAGTGTGTGTCTCAAAGATATGGAATCTATTCCTTCCTACGGGATGTAGAAAGACAATCCCCTTATTTGTTGATCCTAGAAACTGATCGATCCGCGGAGTTCGTATTGGTTATGAACTAATTGATCACTAGTGGGTTAATGGTAAATAGGGATTAGATGTATTGAAGAAGTTTTACGGAAATAATCCCGCTTCATTACGGATAATCTATGAAGGGTTAGTTTATATGTAATGATTATATCAATGGACACTTATCGACTCGACTCGACGTTTTGAGAATAAGTTATATCTATAATCGATAGAGTTTAATTTCGGATTTATGGTTGCGTAATTCCGGAATTAATAAGTTGAGTAGAAATATTATGTTCGATGAATATTTTATTCATTTTATTGTAGCTACTGGTTATAGGTCCATGGTCCCTGGGTTGTCTCCTAACATGCGAGTGTTTTCTCGTTTTATGGAACCTCGAGAATAAATTAAATAGTTGGTCTATTTAATGAATATGCAATATTATTTATTTGGTAAATAATATGTAAAATAGAAAAGACATTTTCTATTAAAAATGACAATTAATGGCGTCACATATTATGGATATATTAGGAGAAGAAATTTTCCTAGATTATCTCATATGTGAAATTGATTAATTATCTATTTGTTGGATAATTAATGGAAAAATTAAGAGATTGATTTTTTTTGGAATTATCTCTTATTTTTGTTGCAAAAATATCATTTTCTTTTGGGAATAGGTAATTGTGGTGTGAAAATGATATCTCTCTTGACTAGTTATTTTCCTATATAAAGAGAGTTCCTCCTAGCACAAAATACAACACAATTTGCGCCACCAAGTAAATAAAAGGAAGAAAAATAGTTTCTTGCCTTAGTCATTTATTTCTTGTGCATATTCGAGGAGGTTCTAGGGCGAGGATCGACGTCCACCAGTCGTCGCTAGGAGATACAATCCGGAAGATTGTGGCTTCTCCCTTTTGTCGAATTTCTCATCTCTTTCCGTTGAGGTAAATCTACTAACCTTCTTGTAGATTGTTAATTAATTATGTGAATTAAAATCATGGTAAAATCGCATGCGAATTTAATTCGTAGCTTCCGCTGTGCATGATCGAGCGTCTCGATCGATGCTGTGAATCAGATCTGATGATCCAATTATGGATCGGATCCGGATTCAGGTTTCTGTATATCCAGCACTCTCTACTATAGATCCTCAGTTCGTTATCGAGCGATTGACTTGAATCTCGGGGTTTTCACCGAGCAATTGATCTCAATCCCGACATCTGTTATCGATTAAGCGATTTCAAACCGATATCTTTCCTTACAGATCATTCTAATAGTACTCTCTACTATAGATCGTCAGTTCGTTATCGAGCGATTGATTTGAATCTTGGGGTTTATTCACCAAGCGATTGAACTCAATCCGAACATCCGTTATCGATTAAGTGATTTCAAACCGATATCTTTCCTTATAGATCATTCTGATAGTACTCTCTACTATAGATCATCAGTTCGTTATCAAGCGATTGATTTGAATCTCGGGGTTTATTCACCGAGCGATTGATCTCAATCCCGACATCCATTATCGATTAAGTGATTTCAAACCGATATCTTTCCATACAGATCATTCTAATAGTACTATCTACTATAGATCGTCAGTTCGTTATCGGCGATTGATTTGAATCTCGGGTTTGTGTCACGGCGATTGATCTCAATCCCGAGATCCGTTATTGATTAAGTGATTTCAAACCGATATCTTTCTTTATAGATCATTCAGATAGTACTCTCTACTATAGATCGTCAGTTCGTTATCGAGCGATTGATTTGAATCTCGGGGTTCGTTAACGAGCGATTGATCTCAATCCCGAGATCCGATATCGATTAAGCGATTTCAAGCCTTTTTAGATAATTTTAATAATTTATATAATATGTAATTTATATAATTATATTGAGTAGTGATTTCACACCTGTGGATCGTTAATTAGTCGATTGATGATTTCAAACCCGAGGATCGTTAGTTATCTCAATATTTAATAATTTTAATGGGACGACAATGTCATCCCAAAAAAACCTTTGTCGTCCCATTAAATGTTAAAACCTATGCCTAAATCGGGCAGCCTCCCTTCTCCTTCTTCATTTCATCATTTCTTCACCCTCCGCCGGTGCCCCCTCCTTCTGCGTTTCGACCACCTGCCCCTCCCCTCCTCCGGTCACCACCCGCCCCTTCCCTCCCCTCCTCCGGTCACCACCCCTACCCCCACTCTTCCTCCGGCAAGCAGCTGCAACAAAGCACCACTCTTTCCCGGCAAGCATGATCGCAAAGCAACAACACATCTCGCACACAATTGCGGCAACAACACCACTACTCTTCCATGACCTCTCAAGAACTCCTCCGGTACATTTTATTTATTTATTTATTTTGATAATTAACTAGTATTTTTTTTATAAGTAGTAATTTATTTTAATTTATTTTATTTATACTTTATTATTATATTATGTTGTATTATGTATATGTAATCAATAAAAGTAGATGAATTTTAATGAGTTACATCGAGAATTAAATGAGTCGGGTTTATTGAGTTTTTAGGAGTCCAAGTTGTACCAAGTATTTCTAGTGTGTGTGTGTGTGTGTGTGTGTGTGTGTGTGATTGGTGAATGGTGTGTAGTGAGTGTAGTGTAGTGATAATTTTGTAGTGTGTGTGTGTAGTGAATGGTGAATGGTGTATAGTGAGTGTAGTGTAGTGATAGTGTGTGTGTGTGTGTAGTGAATGATGAATGGTGTGTAGTGAGTGTAGTGTAGTGATAGTGTAGTATAGTGAATGGTGTGTAGTGAGTAGTGTAGTGATAATGTAGTAATTTTGTAGTTTTTGATGGATAAAGGGATAGTAGTATGTGTGATGAAATGAGGGATAGTAGTGTTTATGATGGATAAAGGAATAGGGATAGTAGTGTTTTTGATAGATAAAATGATAGTATTGTGTGTGTGTGTGTGTGTGATAATTTTGCAGTGTGTGTGTGTAGTAAATGGTGAATGGTGTGTAGTGAGTGTAGTATGAAACTTGTTTGAAAAAAAAGCTACTTAGAGTTATGAAACTATAGCCCACAAGAGTTATGAAACTAAGGCTTGCTTTTTTGGTAGTAGATGTACTATATAGTTTTGTCTAGCATGTATTGGTTTTGGAAAAGTGTTGGAAAACCATTATGTATGTATGTGATTGAACATGATGAAGAAAGTCTTGCATTGAAGGTGTTCTTGTGCTAATTTGTTATAAATCAAAATTAGAAAATGAACTAACATTGAAGAACTAGGAGTGATAAGTGTTAAAGACTTAGTTTTATGTCTTCGTGTGAAAGTGTAATCAATGTGTTCAATGAAATAGTATTAGTTTTTAATGAAAAAAAGTATACTACATTAGTTTTTAATGAAAACAAGTAAGATACTAACTTAAGTTATTGTGGTTTGTCAAGTTATTGTGTATCAGTGATTTCAAATGGATCAAAGACAAGTCATGGTTGTATATTGACAGAATGAAACCCGAGTTTGATAAAGGGTTGAGTGAATTCATTAAATACGCACGACAATTTCTTAACAATGAAGGTAAGATTCGTTGCCCATGCAAAAAGTGTTTCAACATCTGTTTCGAAACTTTGGAGGACGTGTATGATCATTGTTTCATTTGGGGATGGGTAGCTGGGTATACAACATGGTTTCACCACGGTGAAGACGGTGTATCCCGTAAACATGCACGAACAACTCAATTGGTCGTTGAATCCATAGACGAAATGGCTCCAGTTATAAATGATTTCCTTGGTAGAGCCCCAGAAGAAGAAGTTTTACAGACAGAGAAGGATGACAACATTGATGAACTCCTCTCCAAATTGCACGAACATGTTTATCCGGGATACAAAAACTCATCTGCCTTGAAGTTCTTAGCGGATTTAATGCATATAAAAGTGTTGTATAAGTGGCCAAATGAAAGCTTCGACGTTCTTTTAGCGAAAATGAAAGAAGTTTTTCCGGAAGGGTCAAATTTACCCGATTCATTCTATAATGCAAAAACTCTTCGGAACAAATTGGGTCTGGGGTATGAAAAGATCGATGCTTGCAAGTACGACTGTTGCATTTACTATAAGGAGAATGCTGACTTACAATCATGTCCAGTGTGTAAAATGAGCCGTTATAAGGAGTCTAAAGGAAAAAAGGTAGCTCAGAAAGTGCTACGTTATTTTCCGTTAAAGCATCATTTGAGACATTTGTATGCTTCCCGTCACACAACTCAAGCAATGACATGGCATAAGACATGGCGTTCTACGGATGAGGATGTGATGAGGCATCCAACCGATGGTAAAGAATGGATAGAATTCGACGAGCAACACCCTAACTTCGCTATCGAACCTAGAAATGTACGTCTCAGTCTGGCTACAGATGGTTTTGGCCCGTTTAGTAATACGAGTCAAACATACAGCATATGGCTTGTTCTAACACAAGTGTTGAATCCAGCGCCATGGGTTTGTAACAATGAACTGTATAAACACATGTGTTTACTTATCCCCGGACCAAACTCCCAATACAAGGACTTGGACGTTTATTTGAGGCCATTGATTGATGAGTTGAATTGTGGTCACAAGGGGTAGTTGTGCTTGATGCTGCTACAAATACTACCTTCATAATGCGAGTTGCAGTTATGTTTACGGTGAACGATTTTCCCGTCGTAGTTAACTCTCAGGTTGGACTGGTCAAGGATATAAAGCATGTCTCACTTGCAATGACGAAACACCTTCGGTACGGTTAGAGAGTAAGACTGGATATGTCGGACATCTTAGATGGCTGCGGGTGGACCACCCAATGCGAAAGAATATGGGTTTAACGGTAAAATCGAAACATTAAGCCCTCCAGTTGAGAAAACCAGGGAGGAAATTCTTCAACAAATTAGTAACCTACCCGAATGTTTGCCGGGGAAATAGAAAGAGTACGGTGGTAAAAGTAATAAGCGTCTAGAATCTTGTTTCAGTTGGATGAAAGACACCATACTAAATAGATTTCCTTATTGGATCCGAAAAAACTCAAGTACAATCTAGATGTTATGTACATTGACAAGAAGGTGTGTGATAGCTTATTCTCTACGGTATTGAATATTGATGGTAAGACCAAAGACATTATCAAGGCACGTAAGGATCTAGAAAACATGAAAGTGAGAAATGAACTACATGTGATTAAACAAGGCAATAAGACCTTAAAACCACGTGCTTCGTTCATGTTGGAACCAGAAGATCGGACAAAATTCTATGATTTCTTAACAAATTTTCGGTTTCCCGATGGTTTTGCAGGAAACCTACGAAAGAATTTGATTGGTAAAGACAAATTTTGCGGGCTAAAATCTCATGATTTGCATATCATACTCCAGAGACTTTTACCAGTTGGGCTACGGAAATTCTTGAAAAAAGAAATTTCTGATACTATCATTGATTTAAGCGATTTTTTCTGATTGATTTGCACACGCACGTTGAGGGTTAGTGATTTAGAGAATGAAAAATAGAAGGTTTTGGAAATCTTGTGTAAACTAGAACTGATATTCCCACCGGCATTCTTTGATATTTTGATACATGTGATAATGCACTTCCTTGAAGAAGCGATTATGGGTGGACCTGTTCATTTGACCTGGATGTATCCGATTGAATATTTTCTAGGTAAGTTAAAGAGGTATATTAGAAATCAGGCCAGGCCGGAAGGATCCATCACGGAGGCATACATGGCTAACGAGACCTTGATGTTTTGCTCGTTGTATTTTTCAGGAAATGAGACAAAGTTCAATAGGACCGAAAGGAACTGGGTTGAGAACGAAGATACAATCAAGAACCGTATATCAGTATTCAAGACTCTTTTTCGATCAATGGGATCGATGAAATGCTTGACATTCAATACTACTTTGAGAGAGAAGGTTCAGTGGTATGTCTTGCAAAACTTCCATGAGATCAATGAATACCTCATGTAAGTGAGCAATACAAACTTAATTCTTTTGTTTTTTATAATTCCATTAAAGCTAACTAGTCTTCTACACATGGAGCAGTGAACATCGTACAAAACTGTCAAGTTATTGCACGAAACAGAACCTGGACAAAATGCACTGTCAAGAATTTCCTGAATGGTTTAATTCGAAGGTACAAAATAAAGCTTGATATACTTATTGTGCACTTTTATGAGCGTTATATAAATACTTATGTATGGTACATTCTGCAGATGATTGTAATGAGTAAACAGAACCCATCAGACTTGAATGACCAATTATTAGCACTTTCCACCAGATCATTTTCTACGGTCGAATCCTATCAGAGTTGTGTGATGAACAGTGTCAGATTCAATGCACAAAAACAGGATCGCACACGCACAACTCAAAACAGTGGGGTTGCTGTCAAAGGGACCGAAGGCACTACATGGTATGGTGTCTTAGAAGTAAGCTATCCAAATGATAACAATGTTGTTCTTTTCAAATGTACATGGTTCGATACTAGTCCAGCTAAGGAGGGTGTCCATGTATATAAGAATAGAACAAGTATACGTACTACAAACACCTGGTACGAAGATGAGCCCTTCATTCTTGCTCACAAGTAGAACAAGTGTTCTACATAGATGATTTGTATAAGATGTGACTGGAAAGTTGTTGAGCATTTTCAACACCGTCATATCGTAGACGCACCAAATATTAATGCTGATGTGGTTGTTGATGATTTGGTAATCGACGAAACAACCCACGGAAATTTCCAACTTGTTGTTGAACTGCCACCGATGGAACTGTTATACATGTGTGCAAATGATGTAGAAACACATGTTGATCAAAACGATGAAAATGATCTTGATCAAAATGAAAAGGATGACAATAACGAGTATTCTTCAACGGATTGCGATGATGATAATAACTGTGTAGTTGATGACATATACGACTCGATCCCACCAAACTATGCAAGTGATAATGAATGATGCTATAAATCTAATATTCTTTTAGTATGTTCATTCAAATATACTTGAATTAAAAAATTATATAATAGTAGTGCTTTAATTATAAAATGGTATTAACTTTTTCTTGTGCTTTAAGTGAGATACTAACTTAAGTTATTGTGGTTTGTCAAGTTATTGTGTATTAGTGATTTAAATGGTAAAAGACAAGTCATGGTTATATATTGACAGAATGAAACCCAAGTTTGATAAATGGTTGAGTGAATTCATTAAATACGCACGGAAATTTCTTAACAATGAAGCTAAACATATCATCAAAAGGGAAAGCTAAACATATCATCAACTCCTTTACATTCTTCCTTTCCTCCACAATAATGCTAGTTTTGATGGGGAAAATTTGTTTATATATATAGTAGCTGCATGTTTCCAAAGACTCGTGTTCGCTTCCTTGTTAAGAAGAGAGCTTAACTACTCGGGAATCCAAAAATTCTCGAGTAGTTAAGCTCTCTAATCAACAAGGAAGCGAACACAAGTCTTTGGAAACATGCAGGTACTATATACATAAACAAATTTTCCCCATCAAAACTAGCATTATTGTGGAGGAAAGGAAGAATGTAAAGGAGTTGATGATATGTTTAGCTTTCCTTTGATGAGAGACTACAAGGAGTTTTATTTGGCATCTTTGCATTTTTGCCCACTGGAATGGTAACAATCTTTCCTTTCATAATTCACTCGGACTTTGTGCTTGCATCTTCTAGAGAGGCGATCCTCATGGACAACAAGTGGACTTGGGGTCCCTGGAACATGTTCCCTTCGCATATGCATAACATCTAGATTGTACTTGAGTTTTTTCGGAATCCAATAAGGCAATCTGTTTGAGTTGGACGAAAGACACCATACTAAATGATGACATATACGACTCGATCCCACCAAACTATGCAAGTGATAATGAATGATGCTATAAATCTAATATTCTTTTAGTAAGTTCATTCAAATATACTTGAATTTAAAAATTATATAATAGTAGTGCTTTACTTATACTACATCAACATATATGTGTTCTTTATATAAATTTTTATTATATTCAAATACTTGATCATATAGGTGAATGGCTTGCGCGGGATCGGCAGGTGGTTCTCAACCACCTCACGAGCATCCGTTTTGGCTACCGGGCCAATGTGAGGACGGTTATTAATTAACTTTCATTTTTTTGTCTAGTATGATTATTCTTATTTCGTTGAATTAACATTGACACCGATACTACAGGAAATACAGCAGATAATGAGCATGAGGAATAGATACCACAATCTCCTCCCCCAAAAAAGAAGCAGGGTGAACGTGGACCTGCAAAAGGTTTCACCGTCCAAGCCTTCAAGAAAAAGTTATAGGGCATTATTCCTCTTATATGGGATCCTAGATTTCCCAAAGTTCAGAAGGTTTTGGGAAAATACGCAAAGGATTTTGAGTCCGAGACATGGAAAGTCGTGAGGTCCCATGTTCCCTGTTGCGTCCCACAATGGCGAAAGGTAGAAGGCCGACATAAAGAATTAATTTGGCAAGAACTTCGGGTACTTAGCTAATCAAATTGTTAACACTTTCAAATTGTAAGTTTCATTATATTAATTTAGATACCAATCGTTTCATTTCTTGTGTTTTCAGGCATCGTTTGAACCCCTTGAGCCTATTCACCGTGATGCCGTGCTGAAAAGCACCGGTACTTTATTCAGAAAATGAAAGACTAGACTAAGGGATGAGGTAGATAAACACAACAACAAGGGGTTGCAGGGCCATGTCCCCGACCCAGGGATGTGGGTTCAAAACAACAATGGGAAGCGTATCTCCGCTATGTTAATAGCCAGACTTTTAAGGTAAAGCTTTTATTCCATTACATGTGTTACGTAGATTCGATTATTATTACTTGTTATTGCTTATATATAATACAAAAGTACCATTTTTTTTGCAGAAAAGGTCTGATCAGAATAAGAAGAATCGTGCCAGGAGTAAATGTGTAGGCCGCCAAGGACGAACGCCTATGGCTGTAGTTCGATAGGAAAGGTTAAGAAGGGTAAGTATTAGGAAAAAAAATCCCTATCACTTCATTTTTTTGAATTTTCATAACTAATACTTTTGTTTTTTCAAGGATAATCTGAGTCTGCGTAAAGATCCTTTGGGGCATGATCCTATCCATGTATGGCCGAGCAAGCATAAGAATGATGACGGCTCGTTTCTCAACAGTGATGCTGAGGCTTCTTACGTAAGTGATATACGTTGTATATATTTCAATTCAATACGTTCACATTTTACTTTTCCTTATCTTAATTGCCAACGATATATGTTGTGTTTAGAGGAGGCTGGAGGAATGGCATGCTATGATTGCACCAGGTCGACCGATGACTTTTGAAGAAGAGGAGACAATCTTTCAGGGCGCCTTGGGAACTAGGCGAGATTATTTGATTAGCCTTGGCCCTACGCAAACTTCCGTATCCAATTCATCACAATCGTCCCAGTCTTCATCATCGGCATCTTCTTACCACCAAGAATGCAATATGCAGATTGAACAACTTAGAAAGTCTCATGATCGGTTAGTGAAGTTAACCAAAAAACAGAACACGAGAAACAAAAAACAAGGGGCTCTTCTCAAATTGTTGCTGACTAATCTTAAGGATAAGGAACCGGATATGCAAATAGAGGTTAGCTCAAAATCTTCCGATGAAGATGAAGACGACTCTGAAGTTGATCTTGACGATGATGCGTAGACATTCTAGAGGAGACTATTGTTACTTTTCGAAACATTGCACACCTTTGTATTTTGCGTAAAAAAATTTCACCAAGCTTCTGTATTTCGTTTTGTTATGAATCCCCATACATTTCTATATTGTGAGCTTCTCTTATGGATTTTGGAAAAAACAGAATTGGTTTGATGTAAATAGTATGGGAGGCCATGCGAAAACAAAAAAAAATATTAAAAATAGAAAAAACATTTAAAGGGACGACATGTCGTCCCTATACATGCATTTATGGAAATTTTCTCTGTTTAAAGGGACGACATATTGTCCCCACAAATATTTTATAAAAAAATTACTTTTTTCTCAAATATCTTTGAAGGATCGACAACGTCGTCCCAACAAATATTTGTATAAAAAAATATGTTTTTTCGTATTGAATTTTATTATAAAGTTTTTATAAAAAAATAATTTTTTCCTCATGTTGGGGAAATTTTGCATCATTAAAACAAAAGAAAATTTATAAACCTATACTACCATGCAAAACTACCTCCTAACCGGCCGAATACCGGGTAGTTGCTAGTAAAGTTGGATAAGTACGGGTATCGATCCTCAGGGAATTGGGCTGTCGAATCTAACTTATTAATTCTTCTTTATTAACCTAAACCTAAACTAAAACGGAAAAGTGAACTGGACAGAGGATTGTTAATCCAAAGCCAGGAAGGATAATTGCGAACCAAAATAAATAAAACTATGAAAACGGTAAATCTATCTAACGAACATGATAACGATCAAGGCGATCAAACATGGAGCGAACCATAATCCACCATCCCCGCAACCCTTAATTTCTTCCCTAGATTATCTTATAGTGATTTAATTCAAGTTGTGGTTTCACCTATCAAACGTATGAATTCCTACTTTCGTAGATGAATTCGCCTATCAATCTCTATCTTTCGATTTACGGAGATTAACGCATCATAAAATAAACCAAGGTGCAAGATTTTCTAGATCTAACAACCTAGACATTCAACCTATCAACTTTCGTTTGACATAGATCAAAACGTCTATTCTTTCCTATGGTGATCTCGCGTTTACACCGACTTTCGTCCTACGGTAAACATCAATAACAACATCTTTCAATATAAATTGCATTAACAAATAATCATAGAAAAGATACGAACTTGGAATTTAAACTTACAAGATATCCGAGAAAAGAAAGTAAAAGCGCTGCTGCAGAAAGATATCCATGGCTGCTCCATGTTTATTCAACCTCAAAACATCATCATGGTTCAAGAAACGAAGGAAAAACAAACAAAATAAAAGACCTAATCTAACCCCGATCACCCGAGCACAAGGCTCGGGTGATCGGCCTGATAACTCGTAAAGCGGCTGCTGCATGCTGTGTAATTTTCGTATGAAAAATCTGATGTAATTAGGGTTGGAATCGCAGCTGCTTTTATAGAAAAATCAAGTCGGTTGCTACAGTAAAGGTGCCGGACGCCCGTCCATAATGTCGGACGCCCGTTCACTATTTTCAGCAACAGCATCCAAACTTGTAATGCTCATATCTCGTGCCTCGTAAGTCGGAATGGAGTGATTCAAAATCCTGTAGAATCCTCTCTTCAAGCCCTACAACTCTTCTCTTGAGGTCCAGAGTCAAATCGGTTGTTATCATATCAAGAACTGCATCGGAAGTCAGGACTACCCGAATCCTCGATTTCCCAACATTCATCTTGATTGATTTCTTTCCTTATATCTTTCAATCTTCCATAACTTTGATTGATCCTTTCCAATCACGAATTTGGCTCTCTAAAATCCTCTCTCCCATCATCAATGAGTATCTACAACAAAAGGAAAACATACCAAAGCGTAACGTATTTCCAAAATAACATAAAATCATCAATTACGCACATAAATCGTTACGTTTTGAGATTTAACTATTAAAAACATCATTTACTCAATATTTCAATATAAAGCCCTATTTCTATGAAAAAATAATACATATACGGGGAAATTGATATAAAATATATCGTAAAAAACACTACAATTTGACCCTTAACAACACCCCCCCACACTTAAACCTTGCTCGTCCCGAGCAAAACAAAACAAGAACATACTATCAAGAATCCACATAACGACACGAGATATAGTCAAAATCATGACAAGCTAGTATTGACAAATCGACCTCACTCGGTGATGTGTGTGCAGAACCTACTAAACTTCCACCGACCCTCTCTTGATATAATAAATCAAGCACTAACAGAGTTATCCGGTCAACTAAGCGAAAACTTCATTCTATCTACAAGCACTTACCTAACAAAACTAATTACCAAGAACATAGTAACCAACTCACAATTAAACTCCTTTACTTAGTGCCAAGAAAATACCTCTCGGTCATTCATTGGGTTTAGATCAACTTGACTTAGTGTTCCAAAAAGCGTATATTTTATATTTTATATTTCCTATCGTCGCGTCTCAAAAGTATAACACACTCCCCTACATTAGAGGCAGTCACCCTGAGATCACTCAATCCCTTTCTGTCCAAGGTAAACCACACTCCCCAATTGGGGCAGTATCCAAATGGACTCGAGGTGATAGTTACAAACAAAATTCCCGCAAAGAAATTCTATTCATTTATTATT